>JAVLUX010000001.1:4512500-5040000 GCA_032164185.1 Moxostoma hubbsi | reverse complement strand
GTAAATATACATTTAAAGTCAGGTATCCAAAACCAAGTCTGGCAAAATGGAAATTGTAGACACAGATGTAGATGTTGAAGTATCCACTTGCCTCAAGAAACATGGTTCAATAAACTGCCACTTCCACATAGATGACCCAGAGTCAGAATTTCATTGCCACATGATAATAGAGTTTACACATGGCACTGCCATGCTAACTTTAGAGCCCTTGTTACCACTCACGTTTGAAAGCTTGGTACCAGTTATGAAGTAAAGAGTTTGGCAAGTGTTTATGCATTAAATGCTCGTAACAATGCTACCAGAGTATACATGAAACAATTGCGAAACTCAGTGGAAATTTACTGGAACAAATGCTGAGAAAAGAACTGGCAAATCTTGGAAAATTGGTTTCATCCACTTCTTCTCAAGTTTGTCAAGTTTGTCCCAAACCACACTCTGCATGCTCTCTAGATCTTACAGTCTCTGAATTGCCTCTTGAGGCAATGAAATCTTGCTCTTCCTCGACCTTCAAGAAAAAAAAAGGGGGGGGGGGGGGGGCATCTGAGTTTGACAAGCAGCTTTTAAAGCAGTTCTACCGTGGTTGCTGGGATAATGCTCTTATAGTTGACCTCCAGCTACAGCAAAAGAAAGAGAGCCCACCTTCCTTTGCAGAACTCCTGTTGATGATAAGGACAGAAGAGGATAAACAGTCTGCAAAAATCAGCCATATGAGACATCATTTGTGCACTGCCAAGCCTGCTCCTAACACTGCTAAGCAGTATGTAATTCACCTTTGGGAGGGTGTTCTTCAGCTGCAAACCATTGGTACAGTGAATACCTCTGGTGAGTCTGAAATTTACATTTTTAAGAAACAAATGGCTGACCTCCGTGCTAAGATCAGTAGTCTGAAAAGTGATAATTACAAACAGAAATGGCCCATACAACAGAAATCTAAGCCCTTTGCAGAAAGTGCTAAAGTCGAGGCACGGCCAATTAAAAAGAAAGCGGCACAACTGCAGAATCCTGCCACCAAGGCCCACAGCAAACCACGTCCCTGGTATTGTTTTCAGTGTGGCGAGGATGGTCACATCGCTTCGGCTTGTGATAATGAGCCAAATCCTTCCCTTGTTGCTGACCAGAAGAAACTGTTGAGAGAATGACAAGCTATCTGGGATGCTTCTAATACCCAGGGAGATAAGGCTCATTTAAACTGATATCTGCTCCCATCGAGGGACACATGGGAGCCCCACCTGACGAATCCTGTCCCAAATTTAAGAAACCAGCCTGGAAAAGAGCTCCGGTCAAAGAACATTCTGTGGAACTTCTGAGAGGCCTTGTTGGAACAAGGACTACATCTCAAGTGGCTATTGCAAATAAAACCATGAACTGTATTTTGGATACTGGGTCGCAGGTGACTAATGTGCCCCAGTCCGTTTATGGGCAGCATTTTTTAGAGCTACCTATTCATCCATTAAATGACCTCATTAATGTGGAGGGCGCAAACGGCCAATCGGTTCCTTACTTAGGATACATCGACCTTTCCATCACCTTTCCTAAAGACTTTTGGGGTCTGAAATTGAAATTCCCACATTGGCTTTGGTCATCCCACACATGCGCTCTGCAACACCAGAACAGGTGCTTATTGGCACTAACAATCTTGATGCTCTTTATTCTGAATTAAATACTGATCAGACACATTCTGTTTTCCAGCCTTCACCCCATGGCTATCGAACTGTTCTTAAGATCCTTGAAATATGTCAAAAGACCTCAAGAAATGGAATCCTTGGATGGGCAAAGTTACAGGGAAAGAGCCCTGAAATTATTCCTGCACAGCAATCAGTAGTTCTTGAAGGCCTGGTTAACATCTCCAGTGCTCACTCAGAGAAGTGTGTTATCCTCGAGCAGCCATCAGCCTTTTCCTTACCAGGCGGACTATTGGTGTCAGCCAGCTTAGTTAACTTGCCTATGAAACAACCCTGCAAATTGCCTGTTGTGTTGAAAAATGAGACTGACTATGACATCGTCATACTGCCTAAAACAGTGCTGGCAGATGTTAAGGCCATGGTATGAGTTCTACATAAAGGGCAAATGGTAAAAGACTTGAACCCAAATGACATGCAGAAAGAGTACCCTCAGTCTGAAAAGCTGAATTTTAATTTTGGAGACTCCCCATTGCACACTGAATGGAGGGAGTGGGTGACTGACATGTTGAATTCTATCCCAGAAGGCCTTCTCAGCTCTGTCAGGGTCAAAGTGGTTCTCCGTCCTTGATCTCAAGTCAGGGTATTACCAGATTGTGATTGAGTCGGATAAGCAGAAGACAGCGTTCGTCTGCCTACTAGAATTTGGAGAATTTAATAGAATGCCCCAAGGAATCACAAATGTACTTTCCAACGACTTATGGAGAGTGTATGGGAGAGATGAATTTGAAGGAGGTTTTAGTGTTCATTGATGATTTAATAATTTTCTCTTCTTCCTTAGAAGAACATGAGCAACGACTGAAGCATGTCTTGCAGCGACTAAAGGAATACAGGCTCCAGAAAAATGCAAGTTCTTCCAGACATCAGTTAGATAACTTGGCCATGTGGTGTCAGAGCGGGGTGTGGAAACGGACCCAGAGAAGATCAGGGTCTTAACAATATGGCCTGTGCCCAACAACTTAAAAGAACTTAGGTCCTTTCTAGGCTACGCTGGATACTATATAAGGTTCATTCAGGGGTACTCTCAGATCATCAAGCCTCTCAATGACATGCCTCACTATGACACCAATGTGTCAGAGTGTGCACATCCTCTCTGTATGCCGTTTCATCATTGTCAGAGATCAGACCAACCACTGTCGTATCATCAGCAAACTTAATGATGGCATTGGAGCTATGTGTTAACACACAGTCATGTGTGTACAGGGAATACAGAAGTGGGCTGAGAACACAGCACTGCAAGGCTCCAGTGTTGAGGGTCAGTGATGAGGAGATGTTGCTGCCCATTCTAACCACCTGACGTCTGCCTAACAGGAAGTCCAGGATCCAGCTGCACAGCGAGCAGTTTAAGCCCAGATCCCAGAGTTTTTCATCAAGCTTGGAAGGTACTCTGGTGCTGAATGCTGAGCTGTAGTCTACAAACAGCATTCTCACATAAGTGTTCCTTTTTTCCAGGTGGGAGAGAGCAGTGTGTAGTGTAAGTGCAATGGCATCATCAGTGGAGCGGTTGTTGCGGTATGCGAGATTCCAGTGAGGCAGGCAGCACAGAGCAGATGCAATCTCTGTTTAGTCTCTCACAGCATTTGCTGATGATGGAAATCAGAGCAACAGGATGCCAGATATTTAAGCAAGTGATTTTGGATTGCTTTGGTACACACACAATCATGGAGTTTTAAAGCATGTGGGGACCACAGACAAGGAAAGGTTGAAAATGTTATAAAAAACACCAGCCATTTGGTTTGCACACACTCTGATGACTCTGCCCGGAATGCCATCTGGACCCGCGGCTTTAAGGATAATCACCTGTCAACAGCAGTTCCATCCGCTACAGAGACGGAGAGTGAACTAACCTCTGTAGCTTCGGCCGCGAGAGCTCTCTCCACAAGGGTGGTGTTATTTCCCTTGAAACAAGCATAAAAGTATTAAGCTCATCCGGGAGAAAGGCAGTAGTGTTCACAGTGGAGTTTTTATTCCCTTTGAAGTCTGTGATGATATTAATTCCCTGCCACATGCTTCTAGAGTCGGTGGTGTTGAACTGAACTTCAATCTTGTCCCTGACCTGGAATTTGGCTGCTCTGATAGTTTGGGGCATAACTCGCTTGTTTATGCTCCTCCACATTCCCGGAATTAAAAGTGGAGGTCCGAGTATGAAGTGCCGCACGAACAACGCTATTAATCCATGGTTTCTGGTAAGGGTAGATCCGTATTGTTTTGATCAGTAATACGTCATCTATGCACTTCCTGATGAAACACATTATGCTATCAGCATAGACCTCGATGTCATCATCAGAGGCGGATCGGAACATCTCCCAGTCCGCGTGATCAAAACAGTCACGCGGACCAATCAGAATCTGTAGCACAGAATCTGATTGGTCCGACCAGCACTGGATTGTTCTGAGGGCAGGTGTTTCCTGTTGCAGTTTCTGCCTGTATGTGGGCAGAAGCAGGACGGAAGAGTTGTCCGATTTGCCAAATAGTGGGCGGGGAAGGGATTTGTAGCCATCCAGGAAGGGAGAGTAGCAGTGGCCCAAAACCCGGTTCTCTCGTGTGTTGAAACTGTTGTGTTGGTAGTATGTCGGTGCTATTGACTTGAAGTTGGCTTTGTTTAAATCCCCAGTCACAATGAACGCGGCCTCAGGTTGCGTGGTTTCCAGCTTGCTTATACTCCCATACAGTTCCTTGAGTGCCCAGTCTGTGTCGGCTTGTGGGGGGATGAACACATCTATGATATTGACTGCTATGAATTCCCTCGGTAGCCAGAATGGTCAACACAGAAGCATGAGAAATTCCATCAGGATAGCAGAAAGACTTCCTCTGATCACACCATGATTTGTTGAGCATAAAACATACACAAACACCTCTGCTAATTGATCTAACATGAAGTCTTCATGAGAAATCTTGCGGTTTAATCGGAAAGCCTTAAATTCTTCACAACTTCACAGATTATTTTAAGGCAGAAATATAGGCCTACTATTGCATAATATATTATAATATATTATAATATAACATAATATAATGCCACGGTCCAAATGACTGAGATCACATTTGTTTCCCCATTCTGATGGTTGATGCGAACATTAACTGAAGCTCCTGAACCATATTTGAATGACTTGCACTGCTGCCACATGATTGGCTGATTAGATAATTGTATGGATGATTGTTGGTGCCAGATGGGCTGGCTTAAGTATTTCTGTAACTGCTGATTTTCTGAGATTTTTATGCACAACAGTCTCTAGAATTTACTCTGAATGATGCAAAAACAAAACACATCTGGTGAGCATCAGTTCTGCAGACTGAAATGTCTTGTTGATGAGAGAGGCCATCAGAGAATGGACAGACTGGTTAGAACAAAATCAACTGTAACTCAGATAACCCCTCTGTACAATTGTGGTGAGAAGAATAGAATCTCAGAATGCTATTCTGAGATGCGGGTTGGTGCTGTTTTGGTGCATGAGGGGGACCTACACAATATTAGGCAGGTGGTTTTAATGTTGTGGCTTATCGGTGTAAATTAACTTGATTTTTCAAGTCAAAAATATAATTCAATCTAACTAAATCACAACAAATTAGGTTACACCAACAAAAGGAATTTCTAAGTGTTAGATCAAGTAAATACAGTTCCTCGAGGTAATAACTGCAGATTACTGCAGAGTGAACTAAAAAATATGTAACTGCATTCATGAGTAGGCTATTTTGAAATGAAATATTTGAGTCAACGCTATAATCTGCATTCATAACAAATTACAGATCTCGTAGAGCCACGGAAGCAACATGGTGTTTTTGAGCTAAAATGGTTAAATTCCTGTTACTTTTTTGTCATATCTTTTATATCAGAATGAAATACTGATGATGGAATAGCGCAGTGTTATCAGTACTCTGCTCAGATGGTGTGACAGTTTGATCGAAGAAGCTGCGTCATCTCCATTGCATTTTCTCTCTTAGCTCAAGGAATTCAATAGACCCACTGCTTGGTTTCTCCCTAATAAGAGCACAGCGCAACACCTCAAAGCCCAATTCTGGCTTGAGATCTCATCTGACAGCCTGCTTGCATGTAAACGAACAAATGGTGGAGGTGTTAAAAAGATGCCTGTTTGCCTTTCATCTTTGCGCAGTCGGAACATTCTCAGACTTCTCTGTAAGGGAACATTTTATATCTCTCTTTTGCCTCTGTCTCTTTCTTTCCACTTTGTTAAGACACATATGCAAATCACCCGAAACCACAAATAGAAAGAAAGCTCTGCAAAAGGAAGGTTGGTAAAAATAGCTGCAGCAGAGACCTGGTTTATCTCGGATTAGCACATATAATTGATTTGTGTTTTAATTTGAGGAGTATTTGTACTGCTGCTGATGAACATATGCATACAGTACATGTTATTCACATAGAGCTGTGAGAAACTATGCTTTGTGATTTCTAAATCATTTGGAGTTATATACGTTTTTGCATGAAAGTCTCCTAAAATACAGTGACCCCAAAAAGTGATTGGACTCTTAAACCACACTTAAAAACTAAAGAATGGCATTGTATTATGTTACAAAATATGAAACCAAATGATGCTCAAGCTTTTCTCAGAATCAACTTTACTTCTCTAAATTTTAGGCAACTGATGTCAAGGTGACAAACGTATAAAGAGATTGTATAAAGTCAAGTTCACACAGGTGTCCAAACAGAGTAAACCACAGGTGTAGCACAACTAATCACTGAGGTGCCTCAAGGTTCATTGATCGGGCCTTTACCTTACAGCTATGCTTATCAACAATAACACCATCCAGGGCAGCCAGGAACTTTGGGGTCGAGAATCATTTTATGTGTACTATATTTACAGAATAGCCAGGCACTGAATGTAGCCAAAGCCCCTATTGATTCTGTAAGTATTCTTTTTCTTCTTATTATTATTCTTCCTCTGACTGGGAGTCTATGGCAGCCCATAGATCTGCATGGTAAACAGTTGTGAAATTTTGCACACTGGGAGTGGAAATCTGCAGTCTCTAACTCAAACCCTCTAGCAACACCAACTGTTCAAATTGCACTTATGTTTATGCTCATAACTTTTGAACCATACGGCCTAAAAACAAAAGATTCGTGGCAAACGGCAATTCAAATGCATACCATGGTGATGGCCAACTAGATTTTCCATCATTTTGAACAACAATAATAATAATAATAATAATTAAAAAAAAAAGTTTTTCTAACTTGTCCTAAGCCATATGTCCGATTTGCACAACATTTTGCATGTATCATCTAGGGGCAGTCTAGGCAAAATGTATAAATAGCTTTTTAAACGCTTCAACGAATTCATAGGTGAGCATGCAAAAATGGACATGAGGCTGTATCATCATAATTCATTAGTGTACAAAACTTGGTACATGCATAGCCATCATGACTTGAGGGTGTCTGAGCAGATTCAGGACAGCACCACCTAGTGCTAAAGCTCTCTTTAGGTTCCTTGCGGCATAAATTGTTGAACGATACTCAATTGTCCTATGTCTGCCATATTGGGTGTCTGCCATTTTTAAATTTGTCATAAATTGCTGTATTTTACTAATGCAATGGGGTATTGCAACAGAACTTGGTATGCATCACTGCCACTATGCCTTGAGGGCATCAATGAAGTTAGGGGCCAGTGCCACCTTATGGTAAAAAGTTATAATGAAATATGTAAAAATGATTATAATATTTTATTAATTTGTCCATTATACAATGACTGCTCTTTGATTCTTCTTTGATTCCTTAGGTCAGGCCGAATACATGGATACTCCATTTGCCATGGTAGACCATACTTTCTGTCCGCGATATAGATTTTCATTAAAAACCTACTTTTTTTTAAACTCCTCCTGGGCCGTAAGTTGATTCCCACAAAATTTGAGGTGTAGCATCTAGGGACACTTATGACAGAAATATATTTAAAGTTTTTTGATAGACCAAATGGTTCTTAAATAACGCACCGACTAATTAGAGGTAAAGACGGCCAAAATCATCTGGGGCTGTATCTCTGCAACGCTATGCCATATTGACATGTTTTTTTGTGTATGTCGTTGTTACCATGCCCTGACTGTACCATAAAAATTTGGTGACAGCGCCTCCTCTTGATCAAAATTTATAATGAATTGTATTGTGATACAAGCAATTCTACTTATGCTTTTATACCGATTTTCTTTAAATCATAATCAGTTATTTCCAATCATATTTCCTACAGTTGGTGTGCTTAGCCCTGTAATTTCTGCCTGTGGCTATTTTATTATATTTATAATTATTTTATATATTCAAACTAAATAATATTAATTTCAAAGTAATTGCTGAACTGTGATGATCTCTAATAATTAATCAGCACATCATGTAATTAAATTAATTAATTTGAAAGTTCAAGTAATTCATTTTTATAAGGGGAAAAAATACCATGCTTTGTGTTAATTGTGTGTATTTAGGATACATAAAATGTCAGCTATGAAATTACCATAAGCAAGTCAAAGGAGTTTAATTTCAATAATGTAAAGAAAAATGTCAGGTAGAAATGTTCTATCACCATCACTTTCTAGAAATGGACAGTGCTAAAAGTATCCAAAGTTGAAGAAACACACACACACACACACACACACACACACACACACACACATATAAAGCTGACAACAATATTGACTTCTACAGCCACTATTTGTTTAGTCTAATCAATGCATTAATCATCTGACACAATATTATTTTTATATACTATATACTACAATTCTTTATTATATAAACATTAGATTATTATATATATTGAATTATATTTATTTTGTAGGCTTTTTCAGAAAATATTGAAATATACGATTAACTGAGATTAATTTAATTAATTGAAGTATCATGTAATTAATTTGTTATAAATTATAGACTTATAAAATTTATATATATATATATATATATATATATATATATATATATATATATATATATATATTACTTATTTAATGATTTATAATTTATATATAATTTCTAACCTATAGAGATACATTTTAATCAATGACAGTCCTTGTGTATATAGTGTATGAGCTCATTATTTATTCTAAAAATGGTTTTAATTATGTTAGAACTAAAAACAACAATTTCTGTCATAGCTTGGTTGGTATTTGCATTGACACATTGCTTGTGTGCCATCAATGTCTTATCAATACCACAAATATCAGTGGCCAAAAGACCAACAAACATGGTTTTCTAAATAGTATATAAAAACATGATCATTCACAAGCGCTACATCTAAACAGTGATAAGATACTTTCTATGTAGATATACATATTTACAGAAATAGTACAATTAACAGACATAAAATAGAGAAGGCTCTTCAGAAAGCCACACCACGTGTGAGATATTGAGTACAGCATTGTAATCACTGTACCATATCTCGCTCTCTATAGCACTCCAGTAAAATTTTCCCCATTATAATCTTATTTCCCTATAGAGTTATGAAGCACCATAATAACTAGGGCACACTGATCATTTATCAGACAGGTTTTGAAAGCTCCAGGACTCAGGGGCAAATGGAATTATACAAATAACACAGGCACTTCTCCCAGACGCCACCCGTGCAACAAGATTACAACGGTAAATACAAATTTTTCCCCCCACCCACATTTTCGAATGTGAACAAAAAATTGGGGTTATTGAGCTGCAGGAATTGCGGCAAAATCACTCCTGAGTCAGGCAGTCGCAATATTGCCATAAGGGCTGTGCATGGAAAAAAAATATTTAATCCCATAGTGCTGAGCAGGGTAAACTCAAGCAGAAAAGGCCTATGAACTACTGTGCTGGGGCTCAGAGCAGCAGGGACATGTGCTCCATTTCTTTTTCCAGCAATGGAGTACATTTGTTAGCTTCATAGATTTTGCAAGGTTAGAAAATGGCCACCAGGGAAGGTTTGTAACAGACTCAGTCAAGTCCAGTCAATTTTATTTGTATAGTGCCTTTCACAACACACATCGTTTCAAAGCAGCTTTACAGAAGATCAGACATTAACAGACGATAAAACTGTAATGTCTATAATGTCGATGAATCATCATTGTGTAATTAGATAAAATACGATTGTAATCATGTTTAAAAATAAGTAATTAAATAATAATTGTATTAATAACCCCAGTGAGCAAGATGAAGGCGACTGTGGCAAGGAACACAAAACTTCATAAGATGTTGATTAATGGAGAAAATTAACCTTGGGAGAAACCAGACTCACTGTGGGGGCCGGTTCCCCTCTGGCTAACATCATGAATATAATGCCAATATTACTTATGTATAGTTAAAGTCATGGTTTAAAATTATTAAACTAAGTAAGTGTTAAGGGTCAGTGTTTAAACATCGATTTTGTTTGAACTTTAAGATTAATGACCAATGTCTATGAAGTTCATCCTGGATTAACTGCAGAAGTTCACATAGATGCAATTGTCCTTGTTAATTGGCTGATTTTGTTGGCAATTGTTAGACTAAGCATTCCATTTCAAGATCGTAGTCCATCAACAGACTGAGGTGATGCAAGCAGAGATCAGGGATGTGAAACGCAGTTCAACCTGGCCGGTAATTTCGGTGAGGTACTGTGTGGTCCATCCTAAATCCAAGGTTCAGACAATGGCATATGAAGTATCCCATGTCTTATGGTTGGAGGTGGCATTAGATCATCCTCTGAAGTCCATCATAATAGACTGAAGTAATGTTTGGCTGGCACTGGCTGCATTTAGTCATCATCATTCAGCGACACAAAGCAGTGGAGTCCAACATCAAGTAGGAAAATCAGGAGGTAAAGTTCACACTAGTTAGTCTGTAACTACCTCTGTACCTAATTGTTCTGCACCATTTGTTCCTAAGACATAGTAAGAAACTCATGCACTCTTTGTGAAGTAATTTGTAGTTACTTCAGCACAATGTAGCATTATATGATGTTTTTTTTTGTTAATTCAATTTGTAAAAAAAAAAACAGGTGCTCAAAAAGCTGTTTCACATTTATTTGTTGAAGTTTCACAGTTTTTCTGTGTCAAATTTCACTGCCATCAGCAAATTAAATTTATTTTGAAATATGATACATAATCATGAAATATAATGTATATAGGGCCCTATTTTAAGAGCGCTAGCATTAAGTGTAGCACTATGCCATAAATCATTAGTGCAAAGTCAGTGGATATGGCCATGGAGTTTTGGTATTTTCATGCAATCATGCTGTTGTGCCTCACTTGACATTGGTCTCACTCTCAATTTTTTCAACTATTACAATTTTACTCAATATACTAAAGCCCCCACACTAAATGAAGGGTTATCTCAACTTGATTGCTGAGCCAGACATTCCAATGAATCATAAATTGGATTAGTCTCCTCTCTGCAACCCATCGCCATACTCAGGATGGGGTGGGGGGTAGAAAAAGGTCCCCTAAAATAGCCAGACACACATACTGGAGATCAAAGAGCTACAGCATTTTACCATTTACCTCAATTGTTCCGACAATGGAGCAACTAGGCCCTTGCTATGACTTGGCCATAAAACCAAGCAGATGTGTGAAAACCACACATCATCCTTTTAGAGAAGGTGAGTCTTAATTTGTAAGTAGTTTGCTGAAAGATGGATGATCATGCCGAAGCAGTGGTCTTGATGATCCGGAGAAGAGTTTAAGAGGATGAGCAGGAATCTTCTGATGAAGATTGACCACTCCTAGGATTGACACTCCTTGTGAGGTGTCTTAGCCAAACCTGATGTTGCATTTTAGGCAGGAAACAGTTCCTTTGTTCTTAGGACTACCGTTATTTGCATACTATGAATTTGTGGATCAATTTAGTACTCATTCTTATAATGGCAATACAGTGCAGATTAATCGGATACACAATATTTCAGCTTTAAGGAAATGATAAACCAACCACACTGGAATCAAACATGACATATCTGGTACAGTGATTGGTCAACAAAATATTTAAGCATGCATTAAAAGCATCATATTATAGGGGACATATTATGCAAAATTCACTTTTACATGGTGTTTGTACATAAATATGAGTCAGCAGTGTGTGTACACAACCACCGTACAATGTTAACATTCCACCCACTCATCTTTCTTATATTCCTATTAATCAAAAACAGTCAAAATGAATGGATTTCGTTTCTGCTCTAAAGTGATGTCACTTTAGAGCAGGCCTCGCCCACAACTGGTGACGGACTCCACCCTCCTCCCCTGAGTGATCTACACATAGTTCACCATTTTTTTCTGCACTGGAGCAGATACAGTGAGAAGAATAATGTCTCAGGTTCATAAATGTCATAAGTGTTGTTGGCTGTAAAATTTAACATAAGTGTCTTCATGCACTCCCGGCAGCAGAGCCACTGAAGACACAGTGGACAAATGTGACTGGTAATCTGGCATACCGGGCATTTTCCCAGTGGGCCAATGCACTTAGGGACCAATCAGGGGCGGACTGGCCATTGGGAGAACCGAGCGGGCCGGTGGGTCGGTCGCGAAACAGGCCGAATGGGCCGCGAGAAGCACAAATGTGCCACCGCTTTATGCAGAACAGACCACAAAATGGTGCCGCGATATGCAGAATAGGACAGCGAACACCCCCCCCCCCCCCCCCCCCCATGCTCAACTTTTGGGCCATGTAAAATCCCAGTCCGATTTATCTTCCCAGTCCAGCCCTGCCTGAACTCCGGTATTTACGCTGTCAGTCATATAGGTTCTGATTTGTTGTTGCTGTATTAACTGAAGCACAAGCTGTAAAGGCACAGCCCCCTTTCGGAAAGGGGCGGGGAGTAGCAGCTCATTTGCATTTAAAAAGACACACGAAAACAGCGTGCTTTTGATTCCACCCAAAAAGAGGTATTTATAACATGGTATAGTAAATGATCCGTGGGGTATTTTGAGCTGAAACTTCACAGGTACATTCTGGGGACACATGAGACTTATATTACATCTTGTAAAAAGGGGCATAATAGGTCTCCTTTAATAAAAGTCATACAAATATATTGCCTATGGTTACAACAAGTAAACATTACATGCAAAGTTGTGATGGATGCATAGATCTACTCTAAGATGAAATGTGCATAACATAAATACAATTGTAAATTGAAACATAATAATATTAATTTAAAAATAAACCATTACCTGTAGATACTGTAGTTTAACACAAATCTCATACTTTTTTTTTTATAGAAGATGGATACAAATCTGATCGTAAGGGACATACGTGTTCCACTATATTTTTAGAGTTTTTCACATGAAATGTATTATCACCTGCTGGTGGAATCTCCAAACTGAAATGCAGGAAATGAGCTGAAACTCTAAAACTGTGCTAAGTTAAGACAGGGTTTTCAAACATCTTTGAAAAAGCAAAAGTGCAATGACCTATTTCTCAGGAAAATAGCTAATTTTTAGCAAACCACTTTATTACCATACAATACCCACTAATATTAATAATGCATTTACACACACAATAGCACAAACACTTCCACCCATGCCCACTTGTGCTTTGTGCTGGCATAAAAATTTTGAACACAATTAGCGCTCTCATGAATATTAGATAAGATGTTGCGTGCCGTCGTAGCGCTGTGGTTTGCGCACTTATGAAAATAGAGCCCATAGTGTTAAATATGCAATTAAAGTAATAAATATAATACAGAAAATCTAACATTTATTTATTTCAATGTGCTGTTTGTGTATATACTTGACATGCACAGTGCGTGTATACACAGAGAAGTTCTCCATTTAAAGCGGTTTTGTGCTCACATATGTCGAAACCAGCCCTATCCTGAGCTCTGAGGTTGTAAATTGGTAAATACTTCAACTGAAGCTATAATTTCAACTTAAGTCATTATTTCAACTTTACTATTATTATTTTTTTAAATCATGTTTATTAGCGGAATTTCTGGTGAAGAACTTCACTACCCAAGATAATAAAGGGAATCAATCCACCAATCAGAGTATCATGTCAAACAATCTGCGTCAAAAGAGCTCTGCATCAACCACCCATACCCATGATGACCCAATCAAGCTGCTCTTACTTCACTGAATATTTTGCAATAAACTTAAAATGTATTGTTTCTATACATATATAAATATTTATATAGAATTTATATATAAAAATATTTGTATAGAAATATTAATATACTAATATCAACAACTTTAAATCAATAGGTTTAATAGCACTGACCTAACTGCGCACCTCTGTGGGTCTTCAGCCCGGGAAGAACACCAGTTTGCGAATAGGCACCACTTCAGGGCATAAAAATGCCTGGTAGAAGGGGCTCTGGCTTGGCTGATTGTGTCTACGACGGCAGGTGGTAGACCAGCTAGATCTTCCACGTCCCGACCAGGGGCCAGACGTGGAGGTTCCAAATGTCTGGGTGCGGATGCCAGATTGTGCCCCATCCCTGATAAAGATGGTCTTTCCTCAGGGGAATTTGCCAGGGAAGGGCTGTCGCGAGGAGTACGAGGTCCAAGAACCAAGCCCGGTTGAGCCAATAGAGAGTCACTAGGGTGACTTGTTCCTCGTCCTCCCTGACCTTGCACAGCATCTGTGCAAGAAGGCTCACTGGGGGAAATGCGTACTTGTGCAGCCCCGCAGGCCAGCTGTGTGCCAGTGCTTCTGCCCCGAGGGGAACCTCTGTTCGGTCATACCAGAGCTGGCAGTGGGAGGTCTCTCGGGAGGCAAACAGGTCTACCTTGGCCATGCCGAACCGTTCCTAAATCAGCTGGATCGACTGGGGGTGAAGCCTCCACTCTCCACTGGGCAAAAGTTGTTGTGAGAGCGCGTCAGCTACTACCCGCGGCTGCATGCCCGTTGTACATGGTGCCCCAACCCAATCTGGAGGCGTCGGTCGTGATCAGGACGTGTCGGAAACCTGCTGCAAGGGTACTCCTGCCGTAAAAAGCAGAGGTCTGTCCAGGGTTTGAATGTTTGGCGGCAGGCGGGGGTGATCGTCACACGGTGCGTGCCACGTCGCCATGCTCGTCTCGGGACTCCGGTCTGAAGCGGTCTCATATGCATCAACCCCAGCGGCGCGACCACCACGGAGGATGCCATATGCCCCAGGAGCCTCTGGAAAAGTTTTAAAGGGACCGATGTGCCTGGCCTGAGAGTGGCGAGGCATCTTAGACTGCGCAGGCTCTCGTTGGTGAGACATGCTGACATTGAGACCTAGTCTAACTCCATGCCGAGAAAAGAGATGGGCCAGAATAAGCCAGTCGTCGAGGTAATCGAGTATGCGGATGCTGGCTTCTCGGAGCGGGGCAAGAGTTGCCTCTGTGACTTTCGTGAAGACGCGAGGGGACAGAGACATGCTGAAAGGGAGGACTTTGTACTGATACACCTGGCCGTCGAACGCGAACCATAGAAAGGGTCGGTGTCGAGGCAGAATTGAGATGTGGAAGTACGCGTCCTTCAGGTCTACAGCTGCGAACCAATCTAGATGCCGGACGCAAGTTAAGATGTGTTTTTGCATGAGCATTTTGAACGGGAGTTTGAGCAAAGCCCGGTTGAACACTCGCAGGTTCAAGATCGGTCGTAAGCCACCGCCTTTCTTGGGTACAAAGTAGTAAGGGCTGTAGAAACCCATCTTCGTTTCGGTTGGAGGGACAGTCTCTATCGCGTATTTGAGTAAAAGAGTAGAAATTTCCGCGTGCAGGGATTTGGCATGTTCACCGTATACTGCGGTAAAGCGAACGCCCGAGAAAGGGGCGGAGGCCTGGCAAACTGAATTGTGTAACCGAGTTGGTCCGGGCCACCCAGCGTGACGGGTTAGGAAGTGAAAGCCACGCATCCAAGCTCCACACTAGGGGCACCAAGGGGACGGTTATTTTTGACATACCCGGCGGGGCTTCGCAGTGGGGCGGAGCAGATAGTACGGTGTCGGGAGGCGAAGACAAGTCCCGAGGCTCTAGTGCTGAGAAAAGACTCAAAGCACTTACCAACCTCCGCACACCCGGCAGGGGGCGGGTTAGCGACTGAGGAGGAGGTCCAGTGTAGGGGTCCTCAAGACTCGTTGGAACCGACCGGCCGGCCCGGGGAACAGTCGTGGGTCTGAAGGCGGGGGGTCTGCGTCAAGCCTGCTGGGACTGTAGAGATCTGGTGGCAGGATGCCGTGAGAATGGCATTTGCGGGCCAGGTGACCCAGAGACAAAGGAAATAGCTCTGTTATTGAGAATGTGGGTACCGCAGCCCCGTGTAGGGGGGGGCGGCAAATTAAATAAATTGTCGGTCTCACGTATCTTGACCAAGTTCAGCCACAGATGACGTTTCTGGAACACGAGCGTGGCCATCGCCTGCCCGAGTGACTGCGCTGCGAGGTCGGTCGCTGAGTGCAGTTCCTGCAGCACATCGGGATCAGGGCTACCCCGTGCAGATCTTTGAGTGCCTTGGCCTGGTGGACTTGCAGGAGGGCCATGGTGTGCAGGGCAGAAGCGGCATGTTTGGCGGCGCTGTAGGCTTTCGCGGTCAGCGAGGATGTTGTCCTACAGGCCTTGGAGGGGAGCACAGAGCGACCCCGCCAGGTGGTAGGGTTTCCAGGGCATAAGAGGAGCACAACAGCCCTATCAACCTGGGGAATCGCCGTGTACCTGTGGGCAGCTCCGCCGTCGAGGGTAGCGAGAGCGTATGAGCGAGTGGCTTTGTGACGAGTGGAGAGAGGTGCTCTCCACGATGATGTCAGCACATCAAGCACCTCCGGGAAAAACGGGACGAGGCTGTGAGCGGCGACCGGACCCCAGGAAGGACAGAGGGTTCCAGTCCAAGCCCACGCTGGCGGTGGCCCGGGAAAGCATGTCGATCATATGAGCGTCAGCCTCAGCCTGGGCGTGCTGGCCCGAAGGCGGCAGCCCAGGGGAGTCATCTGCGTCAGACGCCGTGCTCTCCGATGCAGCAACGAGCTCATCCACTTCGAGCTCCAGAAGATAAGCAGGCTGGCTGTGAGGCGAGCCGCAATTGCTTCGAGCATGGACGGAAGTCAACAAGCGTGCGGGGGGCATACCCGGCGGAGCTGCACATGCTGCCATCCCCAGATCGCCTCCATCGCCAGCTGCATCGTCCTCAATCCCATGGGAAGAAGGAGAAAAGCGGGGGGCGGCTGGAATGGGGTGCTTTCTATCGAAAGTGAACCGCGACCACAATGTTGCCATGGTCATGCCCTCGCAGTGAGAGCATGAACCATCCACAAACGCTGCATCGGTGTGATCGCTGCCCAGACACACGAGACAACGCCTGTGGCCGTCTGTAGCGGAGAGCACTCTACCACATCCAGGAACTACATGGGCGGAATGGCATCTTTATAAAGACACGTCCTGAAAAGGACGTTCAACGCCACTGTGTATTGCTCTAATAGAGGAAAAACACTCTTAAAATAAATATCCCTCTTTTAATGTTCTCAGCACTGTCAAAGCGCCCAGGGGCAAAGTGCACTGCCGTGCAAGGAAGGAGAAAGCCGCTGTAGTGCACCGTAGATCCAACAAAAGAGAGTGTCAGAGGAACAGGAACGGGTGTATGACTCGCAGCTCGCTGCAGTACAACCATCGTCTCCGAAGAACATTTCTGAATGAACTCAATGTATTTCCCCGCTTTTATACCTGTATATCCGGGGCGGGGTATGCAAATACTGTCTGCCAACTTCTCATTGGCCTTTTTTCATAGATCAGAGGCATATTCGGCGCTCAAGAGAGACCCATAGTGTTGCTTCTTCGACACAACGTCGAAGTGAGCGACAGACGGGGAACTACTTTTTCAAAAGGGGAATCTTGACTGATCTCATTTTAAATTATGAGTACCTTGTAGTTTAAATATATTCCCCACACTGGATATGAAGTTAAATACAGATTTAAGGATATGTAACATATATATATATATATATTTAAAATGTGACAATGTAGGACATTCTTTTTTCCCCTTTTCATTTCAAACATAATTTAATTTGTGACGACTACAATTTGGAGTTTGCATTTTTCCCTCTAACATAAAATTTTTACTCCACTGATGGTTAGGTTTTGGTTTGGGGGGGAGTTTATAAAATATGCATTCCTCGTCATTGTATTACAGCCTGTACAGCTGAAACCACTCGCTTCACAACACGCTTATCTTTTGGAAAATTGAGCTCACATGTGCCCATATGCTCAACAACACTTACTGCTTTGGACACTTGGGGCATTGTTTCACATTTTGGTAAGCAAATACAGATTTTAGCTAAAGAAAAGTCAACCTGTGAGATCAGTCTGACTATAAATGACAGCCAATGTAAATAAAGCAATGTATCCCTACAATTGCTTATTCCCATTGTCCTTTTAAATAATTTAGTGTAAATAATGTCATTAGGCCAGCCTATGCTTAAAGTAGCATTTAAATGTTTTAGTGAGAAATTTTAACATTGATAGCTATGGGGAATACATTTCAGAAAGATAGACAAGTAAAAAAATAAAATAAAAAAAATAAGTGTGCTAAGCCAAGCATCATTGTTAATATTGCTCATGCTAAGGGCTAGGAATGTGAACATACCTACCAAGTATTAAACTTTGCACAATTCATCCCACACTGTTTGTGCTACAGACATGAATGATACCGCAGTGGCCTGGTAACTCATAACACCATAGCATTGAGACACAAACTTTTGAACTGACAATCACCACTAAGATAATGTAGTCTAAGTATCCATTCTGAACATTAATGCATGCCACATTAAGCACAATGCATGGACAACATAAGACCGATTAGTTTGAAATAGTGTCTATCTGTCGGAGGATGAGGAATCCTGCAGGAGATGTTCAATCAGCCAGCATGTACTCTTGGACTGCTCCCCAAAGTCTGCTGTCAGCCCCCATTTCCTTGGCATGCAGTCATGAGTTTAAGCTACAGTATGTAACATAAACAGGTCCTACATGCATATTAATTCATGCACACGTGTACAAACATAGAGTGTTTATAATTCACAGTTGGGCCTTGGAGATATAATCAATATTCACAATATAGTTGTGATGAATTTGCTGGAGAGGTAAAATAAAGCAATATTGTGAGTATAGCAATGTTTATTGGGGCTTTTTAGTTAGCCTTTAAAGGGATACTTCACCTCTGGGAAGATGAATGTGTATTTAAAATTGGTCATTTATAAAGTATAAATGTGAAATTATTTTTGAATTTGAAGCATTCTAGACTGAGAAAAGGCAGAAAATGTATTTATTACTCATGTGGCTGAAAGACAACAACTCCCAGAATGCACTTGCTTTGCTGCCCTTACGAGGCCACTCCCAAACCACGCCTACCGGTTACAGGCGGCAGTATCTGAAAATTTTATACAACTAGGCTTGCTTTGACACATCGTAACTCTATAAATCGTGAGTTAGTTGATAAATTGACTGACTACGCAGGAAGAACATTATGATAATTCCGGGTGTCCAAACTCTGTACATGACGTCTTAGTAACAAAAAGAAAAACATACAAAATACTCACTTTACACTAAGCCGTCCGTTTGTCCCTGCGGGCTTTGGCTGGCGTTTCCAATTTATCTTCGGGATCCTAAAATAAGTTTCCAGGACTCCCCTGTCCATGTGTGGTACAAAACTTATGTGCTCAGTTATACATGCTAAAGTTAGCGGTGCAGTTTCATCAACGGATTCAGCGATCTCGTCCAGAAGAAAACGGCAACGCTGAAATTCGCGACAGCAATAGGACTCTCTATTTGTTTCCATAGGCGCACAGCGAGAGCACTGATACCACCAGTCCGCCCCAACTCGAGTCTGGCCGGGCTCTTCCTCCTGACCGCCAAGCAGGTCTTGCTCCCCTGCTACAGCAGCTGCTCCGGCCGCCTCTTGTTCCTCCAGCTCCCGCAACTGTTCATCGCTGTATTGCGGCTCGTACAGGTAGCCGCGAGCATCAGATTCTCGTAACAGATCTTTGAAATCCCCATCTGCCATTTCAACTTCAAAACTACCTTCCGCCATCGTGATTACTTGTATACAAACTTTCTACACAGAGCAAGAGCCTGTTAGCTTAGCTTATACAGAAAGATGGCTCGGTAATTCGAAAATACTACTGGTTTTCTACTGATACAAAGCTTAATGCTAAATCCTGAAGTAACCCTTTAAGGTTCCTGAACTAAAAAAAAAAAAACACTGAAATTTAAAAATGATAATTTCTCCCTTAAATTTTCAATCAAAGTTACAATCTGCAGTGATACTTTATTGCAACCACATTCAACCACCTTTTTTTAACCAAACAATTTCAACCAGTTTACAGTAATTTTTGATTTAGAAAATATATTTGAAACTGTCTCGTGATTCATTAGTATGAGAACATTTAGACAGATGCTTTAATAGAAAGAAATGACGAGTTGGTAAATTCAGTTAATTTCCACAAATCATTTCAAACTATCTGTTTCAATTACTCACTTGCTCACTTTTATAGACAGTTATTTTTGCATAACTCGTTGCATGGCATTTGTTTTGTTAATTAAAAAGGTTTTAGTAAAAATATATGTAGGTAAATATTGATGTTTATTACAATGTATTGTTACATTGGTGTGTGTATGTATATATATATATATATATATATATATATATATTATTCCTTGCATTCCATAATTAGTAAAAAGAAGTGTGAAATATATTTTTTTGACTTGATTTTAACTACACTTCTTGCATTTAAAATGTTGTATCTAATTTGCTACAGTTTGTTAAAATGGTTTCAATGCTGCCATTGGTTGAAATGATGGTTTCTCTGAGTCATTTCAGAGCAAATACATTTTAAGATTTTTATTAAATAGTGATAAAAGGCTGAAAATGATTGAGATTTATTTGTATTTTTTTGTAGCTATATCATTGAGCCCCATATGGTCACTTTGATGAGGGCCACGATCATTGATCCAAGATGGCGGCGCGGTAGCGCGCAGCGGCCGCTCCAGATCCAAAATGGTGCTATTTTTGTTAAGTAAACTGACTTTTGCGGCACATGGACATCGGAGCAACCGGTGCGCCAGACACTGCTCAAATATAGAATTCATGCAACAACCAAGCTGCATGATGACCTGCAGGAGGCTCTACATGAACTCGGCTTGCTGCGGAGACAAGGCCTCCGGTCCTCGGCGTCGCCTGACGTAAGTGTCCGGGGGAGAGGACATCGTAAGTGGTGTGCGAGGAAACTGAAGCGCAGCAAGAGGGCGGGGGTCCATGCTAGGCTAAAAACAAACCCTAGCCAGCCAGCTCTCCTGTCTATCCTGCTCTCAAATGTTTCCTCCCTGGACAATAAACTGGACTACATCAGACTCCAGCAGGCTACACAAAGTGAGTTTAGAGACAGCTGCATCAATGTTTTCATGGAGACATGGCTCAGCGGCAGAGTTCCGGACACCGGCATTCAGCTAGACGGGCTCGCCTCGTTTCGTGCATAAAGAAATGCAGCTCTGTACGGTAAGACTCGCGATGGTGGCTTGTGTGTTTACATAAACACGGAATGGTGCAAGACCTCTATGCTAGTCTCTAGCTACTGCTCATCGCTGGTGGAGCTTGTGACTGTTAGATGCAGACCTTTTTATTTACCACAGGAATTCACCGCTGTTATCATAACCGGAGTTTACATTTCCCCCAGCGTTAACACCAAGGATGCGCTCTGTGAACTATATGGGGCTATGAGCGAACTGCAGAACGCTCACCCTGATGGATTGTTTAATGTCGCCGGAGAATTCAACCATGCGAATCTCAAGACAGTGCTCCCTAAGTTCCATCAGTATGTGGACTTTGCAACGAGAGGGGCGAACGCGCTTGATCTTGTTTACACAAACATACCAGGATCATACCGTGCAGAACCCCGCCCCCACCTTGGCTACTCAGACCACATCTCTGTTATGCTAATTCCAGCATACAGACCGCTTGTCAGACGCACAAAATTGCTTCAAAAGCAGGTGAAAACCTGGCCAGCAGGAGCCATCTCTGCTCTTCAGGACTGTTTTGAGTGTGCTGACTGGCACATGTTCAGGGAGGCTGCAACATATGGCGACTCTACCAACTTGGAGGAATACACAGCATCAGTGACCAGCTACATCAGCAAGTGCATTGATGATGACACTTTCTCCAAGACCATCACCACACGCTCCAACCAGAAGCCGTGGATGACTGCGGAGGTGCGCGCGCTGCTGAGGACCCGAGACTCCGCCTTCAGAGCAGGTGACATGGCGGACCTAAGAACAGCGAGGGCCAAACTGTCCCAGGCCATCAGCATGCACATGCCCAGAGAATCCAGAGTCACTTCTAGGACAGCGGTGACACGTGGCGCATGTGGCAGGGCATCCAGGCCATCACCAACAACAGGAGAACATCAGTTGCCTGTGACAAAGATGCCTCCCATCCAGATGCGCTGAACGACTTCTACGCTTGGTTTGAAGTGCAGAACCACATGGTGGCCAAGAAGATAACCCTTCCTCCCAACGACCAGGTGCTCTGTCTTACCACGGCTGATGTGAGGAAAACTCTACGTAGAGTCAACCTACGGAAGGCTGTTGGACCAGACAACATTCTTGGAAGAGTGCTCAGAGGATGTCAGTCCACTGCTGTTCACTCTGCTGACTCACGACTGTGCAGCAATGCACAGCTCGAATCACAATCAATCACATATGTTCTTAACCTTTTGTAACTAAAGCCCCCCCCGCAAGCCTCCCCTATCATGTGGCACACTATCAAATTCAACCTGTCCAAAATGTCTACAAGGTATGACACCTACACTAACCACAGGGGGTCATCCAGGTACCGCGCAAGGTCGGAATTCGCATCAACAAGAAACATCTTCACCTCTGAAGGCAATTCTGGAGAGCCAGCAAACCTCAGTGTGAAATAGGAGCTGCTCATGTTTGGATACCATTTCCTGACAAAGTAAGGAAAAAAAGCATGCATTTAATGTCCGTGCTTTAATGAAATTGACCATTTGCACTGCCTGCTTTAAAACTGACACCAGAAACTCAGGCATCTGCTTTGATGCGAGAGATTCGCGATGAATCATACAGTGTGTCCACTTGGCTAATGGGGCTAAATGCTGGACACGAGTGACAAGACCGCTAACCTCCCAGTTATTGAACGGGCCCTGTCTGTGCAAATCCCAACACATTTATCACACGACATGCCTGCATCCCTTATATACCCATCCAGAACTTCACACAATGCCTCGCCAGTTGTGTGCGCTGGAAGAGACCGACAGAAAAGAACGTCCTCCTCAATATTACCATTTTATATATATATCTGACATGGGTAAGCAACTGTGCTAGCCCTGCAAAATCAGTTGTCTCATCAAACTGCAGGGCATAGAACTGGCTTTGCATGATGTTAGCTAGTAATTGCTCCTTAACGTCGCTTGCCATGTCAGATATGCGGCGGTTAGAAAGGGGGATGTCACCAATCAGTTGTGCGAAATTCTCTCCAAACATGACTTGACAGTTATCTTTGGCAGCATGTAAGATTAGCACCTCTGCAATTGTGTGAGGTTGTCCTAATTTAACAACTCGTTGCGAGACATAGTAGGATGCTTAGACACCTGTTAGACACTGATGTGTGTTTGCTGATGATGCGTTTCTGCTGTGCAAGGCAACATACTTTAATTCGAAAAGATCTAAGGGTTTGTCTTTGAGTGTTGGGTGTTTGGTTTCTAAATCTTGCTTCAACTTGCATGGCTTCATGCTATCATTTGCCAGCAAATCTGTGCATATGACACACTGGGGCAGTGGTTCAACATCTGTCCCAGCCACCGTAAAGCCAAACTGAAGATAGCTAATGTCATACTTTTGTGTTTTACACTTCTTAGGGGTTGATGCTGACAATGCATCATCGCCACAACTCCTTTTTGTACGTGTGATGAACTTATCCATAAACTTCTTACCAATATGAAATCCGTTCGGCTGACATTCTGAGTCTGACTGAAATGTGTCAGCACTGACAGCTAGATAAAAGGAAGGCAGGCTAAGCTTCGCCTCTCCCATCAAGAGAGGGAACGTGTTTTTTTTTTTCCTTTTATGTACATTCTACTCGAAAAGCAATTAAATACACTTAGTACCCAAATGATGCCATGTCTCTGTTTTTTTCTTGAAAATAATTTGCACCCCCCCCCCTTCCAATCTCTCCCCCCGTGTTGAGAACCACTGTTTTAAAGTGTACGTTAGATTCACAAAGCACAGTATCCTGGTCTCTTAAAAAACATTCTCTATTCGAGACTCTGCAGTTTACACAGGCTAAAGCTGCAGGTCTACTAATTAGATCTCATCTTTTTGAAAATGAACATTGTTATTATTATTATTATTATTATTATTATTGCCTCCTCCAGCACATCTGGGATTAGTTTGTTGATCAGTGCTCCAATTGTTCTTTGAAGATAAGTCTCCTTTAAACCAGATAAAAATGGGTTGCGAGGGGAGAACGGTGTCTGGATGGGTTTGCAATGCAGCTTGAAAGAGCTAGTTATGCAACTTTTACAGAGCATAGATGTAGAACAGAGGGAAAATAAGGTTTTTCACATTTGAAGGTCAACCAAATTTCCCCCAAAAAGACATAGCAAATGAAATTACTTTGATTTTGAGAGTTGTTTTTGTGTCATGAAATCTTCAAATATCCGTTGAATTTAAGAAAAAAGTGCACATTCGAATGCTAAAACTGCAATAAAATTTTGCATGTGTGCCAAGCACTGACCTCTTTGCACATGAGTTCTTACTGTAAAGACTGATCTCACAGTGAAATCGGACAAAGTAGATGGACTTTTCTTTAGCTGAAATTGGTCTGTGCTCACTGTGGCACCTCTTCAGCACTTCCCCTGAAGAGGCACCCCAAACGTAGTTTTAAATTATGTCTTTCTACAGAATTTATTCTTATTTTTATTTTATTATTCGAAAGCGATTCTACATTCTACAAATAACACAAAAATTGTAAATGTAAACTAATAAAATGATATATTTAGGAGTACAATAGCATATAGACGACTTCCAAGCAAGCATACATTGATTAAAAGCCACAAAACGTCATGGTTTCTGTTGTAACCTCCATTCCCCGATGGAAGGAACGAGACGTTATGTCGATTGCAGTGACACAAGGTGTCTCTTCTGAGAGCCTTGTGTACCACTGAACTTGAGAAAAGGCCAATGTCAAATTTTGTCAGACAGAATTTGCATGTCCCACCCCCGGACATATGGGTATAAAGGGGAGTGGGCGAGTGACTGTCAGACAGGTTTTCACTTAGGAGCTGAGAATAAGGTTACGGCGCTTTACAGTGGTAGGGATAGTGACATGTCAAGGGTAACACAAAGTCTCGATCCTTCCATCGGGGAACGGAGGTAACCATGATGTTCCCCTTCTGTCACTCACTCGATGTTGTGTCGACTGTAGTGACACAAGGGGTCCCACTTTAAATGCCATGCACTAACCCGTGTTATGTGACTGCTGAGCTAGGTGCAAGCAAGCTGTTGCGTGCTAGAACCCTCCCCAACGCCCCCAATATAAGGTGTCATATAATGCTCTTAGGTTCCCCATGACTTGCAAGGGAGCCAGCTGGCCAGCCGCGGCCTTTTTCTCTCTCTATGTTTCTCGTCATAGAGTTAAAAAGTGTCTGGGGCTATCTTAATGCTATAGATGCATCAGGGAAGGCTTCCTTTTCCGTTCCTGTTCTTTCAGGGGGGAAAGACCCTGCAGACACCACAACCTGTCCAGACTGGGGGGAGGTAACTTGTGGCTAATACACACCGGGGTTATCAAGCCACCCGTGCACATGGTGCGGTGGTAGATCCTGCCTGACAAGGAAGGAGTTGCTACAGACACGATGACGGGGGCAGCGAGGACTGCCCAAGGGAGACGAGGGTCCTGCCAGCAGGGGAAATCGTACCACGGAAAATACCTCACATGGAGTTGCCTGAAGCAGGAACTATACCTAAAGGAGGTCATTCCTCAGGGGAATTTGCCATGGAGGTGCTGTCGCGAGGAGAGTGAGATCCGAGAACCAGGTCCGAGTGGGCCAGTAAGGAGCCACAAAGGTGACCTGTTCCTCATCCTCCCTGAACTTGCACAGCACCAGCACAAGAAGGCCCACTGGGGAAAAAGAAAACTCAAACTCTTTTAGAAAAAAATTAACTCTTTTAGGAGGAGAACCACTCTTTCAGGCAATGAAAGCGCTGTCAAAGCGCCCAGGGGTGTGGACTGCACAGTGTGCAGAGAGGAGAAAGCTGCTGAAATGCTCTGTGGATCCAACAGCAGTGCTTATCACCAGTAGAGGAAAAGTGGTGAACTCAGCTTTGCTGCTGCACAACCGCTCAACTCTGAAGAAAAAATCTGTCTGACAGACGCTCGCCCGCTCCCCTTTATAACCGTATGTCCGGGGGAAGGACATGCAAATTCTCTCATTATTTACTCACCTTCATGATATCCCAGGTGTGTATGACTTTCTTTCTTCACCAGAACACATTTGAAGAAAAAATTTAAAATATCTTATCTCAGTAGGTTCTTATAATGCAAGTGAATGGAGATTTCTCTTTTGAAGCTCCAAAAACAACAGATAGTCAGCATAAACCTCATCCATATGACACCAGCTGTTAAAATAATGTCTTCTAAAATGATACGGTCACTTTTGGTGCGAAAAATATCAATATTTAAGTACTTTTAAACTATAATCCAATGCTTCAGGAGAGGGTGGATTCCAAGCGATCTCTCTTCAAATTGCCATGGCTACAGATGTAACCTCATGTACTCCATTTGGTTGAGACATCCAGGATAAGCACACAAATGCACCATTGTGAGTGACGAAACAGACAATTACAGTTCCCAGTCTGTCGCTCACTTCAACATCGTGTCGAAGAAGCGACACTAGGGGTCTCTCTTGAGCGCCGAAAGATGCCTCTGATCTATGAAAAAAGGCCAATGAGAGTTGGCGAACAGTATTTGAATACCCCGCCTCTGGATACAGATATAAAGGCGAGGGAAATACGCTCGTTCATTCAGTAATTTTCTGCGGAGCCGATGGTCGTGTGTATGCAGCAATCTGCGAGTAACACAACTGATCCTGCTTCTAATCCTCTGACGCTCTGCTTACTGTTGGATCTACGGCGCACATCAGCGGCTTTTCTCTTCACTGCACGGCGTGCAGCTTTGCCCCTGGGCACTTCGACAGCGCAGAGTTTGAAAGAGTTACATTGAAAGAGTGATTTTCTCTGTAAAAAGAGTTTATTTCTCTGACAGAGCATTACACAGCGGTGTTGAACGTCCTTTTCAGGACGCATCTTTATAAAGATGTGATTTCCGCCCCTGTGTAGTTTCTGGATGCGGTAATTTCTCCCCACCTCTCATGGTCATAAAAAGCTGTCTTGCATGCCTGGGCTGCTATCACACGCAGGCAGCATTTTATGAATGGTTCATGTTCTCAGTGCGAGAACATAGCCATGGCAACATGGCGGTTGTGCGGCTTTCTTTTGTAACGAGAGAAAGCCACTTCAGCCGCCTCCCGTGCCTCGCCTCCTTCCTATGGGATTGACGCAGGCGCCGTGTGTCATGAAGGCGATTTGTGGACTATGACGGGCTCTGTTTGCCGGGTAAACCCCCTCGAACCACCCGCCTCCCCGGCACGCTTGTTTGCTTCCGTCTGAGCTCAGGATGAGCATTCTCTCCAATGGTTCATCTTCTCAGTGCGGGAACATGGCCGTTATAGCATTGCGGTCGCACGGCTTTCTTTTGTAATGAGAGAAAGCCACTTCATCGCCCCCCACGCTCCGCCTTCTTCCTACGGAATTGGCGCAGGCGCCGCGGGCGATGAAGGCGATTTGGGGACAATGACGGTCTCTGTTCGCCGGGTAAACCCCCTCGAACCGCCCGCCTCCCCGGCACGCTTGATTGCTTCAGAATTGGATGACATCACCGCTGCATCGGAGAGCGTTACAGCAGCATCAGATGCTGATCACTCGCCTGGGCCGCCACCTTCGGGTCTGCTCGCCCAGCCTGAGCCTGATGCACGGAGATCCGCTATGCTTTCCCGGGCTACCTGATCGGTCCCGCGGGCAGGTGCGTCGCTCACAGCCACGCCCCCCCCCCCCCCCCCCCCGGTTCCTTTCTTCTCGGACATGCATGATGAGTTGAGCAAAGCCAAGGTATCGCCGCTCCTCCGCTCTCACTACCCTCGCGGTGGAACGGTCCCAGACCGCTTCCACTCTGCACGCCACGGACCTTCCTGCAACCAATGCCAGGCCAAGGCACTTCAAAACTTGCACCTTGGGTAGTCCTGTTCTTGATGTGCTGCAGGAACTGCGCTGGATGACCAACCGCGCCCCCGGGCCACGGAGGTCAGAAGCGCCGGCACTCAAACAGGTGATGGCCACACTTTGTGGTCCAGAAACGTATCTGTGGACTGGACCTGGTCGAAATGCGGGAGGTAGACAAGGCACACCTTCTCCCACACCCCCGTCTCCCAGCTCCATCCATTCGGCGCCACAGTTGACGACTCCGCACATCCTGCCCCGCTGCAAGCCTGCCGCCATGGGCCATGCCCCGTCTGCTCGCCGAGGGTGTCCTCCTGTGGTTATGAAACACCCTGCCCCGCCTCAACCCGGGCCCAGCTCTCAGCCCCAGCGTCGAGCACTCCACAGGAAGCAGACGCCCCCGTCTCACGGACCCCCTCGAGGACCCGGAAGGCTCCCAGGCTGTCCGTAGACGTTCGACCAAGGGACCAAGATGTTAGCTCCGGAGGTGGTAAGACCGCTCCGTCCCCAGTGGAGGGCCGGGAGAAGATTTTTTTGTCTAATTAGTTTTCACATTCTCATATTCTCTGTAACGATTTAGATTTCTCTGTAATTTCCTTTTGTCTCTGGGTCACCTGGCCCGCAAATGCCGTTCTCACGGCACTCTGCCACCAGATCTCAACAGGCCCGGCTTCCTGGACACGGACCACCCGTCTCCAGCCCCACAACTGTCCCCCGGCCGGCTGGTTCCGACGAGTCTAGAGAACGCCTACCTGGGACCTCCTCCTCAGTCGCTAACCCACCCCCTGCCGGGTCTGCAGAGCAAGGTAAGTGCTTTGAGTCTTTTCTCAGCACCCCAGCCGCGGGTCGCCCTGTCGCCGCCCAACACTGCCCTACCTGCTCCGCACCGCTGCGAAGCCCCGCCGGGTACGTCAAAATTAATCGTCCCCTTGGTGCCCCTAGCGCAGAGGTTGGACGCCTGGCTTCACTTCCCAACCCGTCTTGCAGGCTGGCCCGGACCATCCGACTCGGTTACGCAATTCAGTTTGCCAGGCTCCCGCCACTCTTCATGGGCGTCCGCTTTTCCGCAGTATACAGCGAACATGGCCAGTCCCTGCGCACAAAAATCGCGACTCTTCTGGCCAAAGACGCAATAGAGCCTGTCCCTCCAACCGAGATGGAGGGTTTCTACAGCCCTTACCTCATCGTACCCAAGAAAGGCGGCGGCTTACAACCAATCTTGGACTTGCGAGTTCTCAACCAAGCATTGCACAAACTCCCGTTCAAAATGCTCACGCTTAACCTGCGTCCGGCATCTAGATTGTTTCGCAGCGGTAGACCTGAAGGACGCGTACTTCCACGTCTCCATCCTGCATCAACACCGCCCCTTCCTGCGGTTTGCGTTCGATGGCCAGGCGTGTCAGTACAAAGTCCTCCCCTTCGGCATGTCTCTGTCCCCTCGTGTCTTCACGAAAGTCGCAGAGGCAGCTCTTGCCCTGCTCCGAGAAGCCGGCATCCGCATACTCAATTACCTCGACAACTGGCTTGTTCTGGTCCACTCGCGAGTAACTATGTGCCCACAGAGACCAGGTCAGCCGTTGGGGCTTCAGGTCAACCGGGAAAAGAGCAAGCTTACTTCAGTCCAGAGCATCTCTTTTCTCGGTATGGAGTTAGACTCGGTCTCAATGTCGGCACGCTTCACCTATGGGTGTGCCCAGTCAGTGTTGAAGTGCCTCGCCGCCTTCAGGCCGATGACAGCGGTCCCTTTAAAACCTTTCCAGAGACTCCTGGGGCATATGGCGTCCTCCGTGGCGGTCGCGCTGCTGGGGTTGATGCATACGAGACCGCTCCAACACTGGCTTCAGACCCGAGTCCCGAGACGAGCATGGCGCCACGGCACGCACCGGGTAACAATCACCCCTGCCTGCCGCCAAGCATTCAACCCCTGGACAGACCTCTGTTTCTTATGGGCAGGAGTACCCCTACAGCATGTGTCCAGACGCGTCCTGGTCACGACCGACACCTCCAGATCGGGTTGGGGCGCCATTTGCAACGGGCACGCAGCCTCAGGCCGTTAGAAAGGGGCCCAGCTGCATTGGCACATCAACTGCCTCGAGTTGTTGACCGTCCTTTCGGCCTTGCGGAAGTTTCTCCCGTTAATTCGGGACGAACATATCCTAGTCAGGTTGGACAGCACCACTGCGGTCGCTTACATAAATCACCAAGGCGCCACATGTCACAATCCCGCCACATGTCACAACTCGCCTGTCGTCTCCTCCATTGGAGCCAGCACCGACTCAAGTCACTGTGTGCCACTCACATCCCCGGCAATCTCAATGTGATAGCGGACGCGCTGTCACGACAACGCTTGACAAGGCTTCACCCCCACTCGGTTCAGCTGATTTGGGAACAGTTCGGCAAGGCCCAGGTAGACCCCTTTGCCTCCCGAGAGACCTCTCACTGCCCGCTCTGGTACGCCCGCTCAGAGGCTCCCCTTGGGGCAGATGCACTGGCACACAGCTGGCCGGTGGGGCTGCGCAAGTACGCATTCCCCCCAGTGAGCCTTCTTGCACAGGTGCTTCTTGCAAGGTCAGGGAGAACGAGGAGCAAGTCACTCTCGTGGCTCCTTACCGGCCCACCCAGGCCTGGTTCTCGGACATCGTACTCCTCGCGACAGCCCCTCCCTGGCGAATTCCCCTGAGGAAGGACCTTCTTTCTCAGGGACGGGGCACGCTCTGGCATCCACACCCAGACCTTTGGAACCTCCACGTCTGGCCCCTGGACGGGACGTGGAAGATCTAGCTGGTCTACCAATACGGTCGTAGCCACGATCAACCAAGCCAGAGCCCCTTCTACCAGGCAACTCTACGCCCTGAAATGGCATCTGTTCGTGAATTGGTGTTCTTCCCGGGCAGAAGACCCACAGAGGTGCGCAGTTAGGTCGGTGCTCCTGTTCCTACAGGAGAGGTTGGAGGGGAGGCTGTCCCCATCCACCTTGAAGGTGTATGTTGCCGCTATCGCAGCTCACCATGACCCAGTAGACGGCAAGTCTCTGGGTAAGCACGACTTAATCGTCAGGTTCCTAAGAGGTGCCCGGAGGTTAAACCCCTCCCGGCCAAACCTTCAGGCGCTCTGAGCAGCTCTTTGTCTGCTTTGGAGGACAGCAGAAAGGGAACGCTGTCTCCAAACAAATGTTCTCACTGGGTGGTGGATGCCATTCAGTTGGCCTATCACACCCAGGCCGTGCCACCCCCTCTGCGGGTTCGAGCCCACTCTACTAGGAGCGTGGCATCCTCATGGGCACTGGCTAGGGGCACCTCCCTAGCAGACATTTGCAGAGCTGCGGGCTAGGCAGCACCTAACACCTTTACGAGATATTACAATCTCAGGGTTCAGTCAGTCTCGTCCCGCATTTTCTCAGGTCCGAGCCCGTAGAACTCGGTACACGTCAACGGTCTGACCGGGTGAATCACTTGTTTCCAGCGCCATTTCCCTCTGCCGAGGCAAAACAGTATGCTTCTTTCCCAGAAGACTCCTGGTTGATTCCTCCCTAGCCCTTTGGGCCTGCGGCAGTTCAGCGGAGGAACTTGCTAGCCCAGTCCACTATGGGTACCCCAGGCTACCCCTACTGGAATAGGTGCTCCACAAATTAGGCCTCCTACGCGGACTCCTCCTGTGTGTACTTCCGCGGTACGGTCACCTTACGAGCTGACCCGCGTCTCCCTTAGGCAGTCCTTCGCTGCCCTCCGGTCGCCGTGTTGTAGCAACTCCCCCCTCCTCGAGGTTGGATCTACCACCGTGCCATTCTTCCCACATGTGATCCAAGAGGCCATGTGATGTATTTTGCCATCTCTACCTCCCCTTTCGGGTGGGTGTGGCCTCTGCAGGGTCTTTTCCCCCTAAAAGAATAGGAATTCAGGTAAGACCCCCTTCCCTCGATGCGGTAAGGGCCCAGGCTGCTCTTGCTCTATGCCGAGAAAACATAGAGAGAAAAGAGGCCCATCCAGGCTTGGCCCGTTCCCTAGTTGGGAGCGTCACCTTGTTCCCCCCTAGGGTAACCAAAAGGATTCTGACGAATTTTTTGGGGCATTGGGGAAGAGTACGTGCAGCCTGAACACAGTTGGTCGCTTGTGCACGTAGAAATACCTGCCCGCTTCTGTGTAAGCAGTACACGTACATGGCTCACCGCATGGCGAGTTTTGAAGTGGACCCCTAGTGTCGCTTCTTCGACACGACGACGAAGTGAGCGACAGACGGGGAACGTCTAGGTTACATATGTAACCTCCGTTCCCTGATGGAGGGAACGAGACGTCGTGTCTTCCCGGACACGTCGCTGAGCCGACCTGCTGAGGTGCCCGTAACACTCCCAGCTCCTCAGAAAAATCCTGAATGAACGAGCGTATTTGCCTCGCTTTTATATCCGTATCCGGAGGTGGGGTATGCAAATACTGCTCGCCAACTCTCATTGGCCTTTTTTCATAGATCAGAGGCATCTTTCGGCGCACAAGAGAGACCCCTAGTGTCGCTTCTTCGACACGACGTCTCGTTCCCTCCATCAGGGAACGGAGGTTACATTACGTAACCTAGACGATCTCAACCAAGCTTCTGTACAGCTTCTGTACAGTGTTCCTCCTCACTTTTAAACAGCGCTGCTCTTCCAGCTGTGATGCAAGTGCATCACTTCTTGTGTGTTTCAAAGGCCAATGTGATTATGTCACACCACATACCACTGCAGAAAGGAAGCATGATTTAGAGTTAAAAAATGCATTTGATTTAGAGTTATTAAATATTTAGGCCTATGTTTTTATCACCAAAAGCGATCATGTTGCTTTAGAAGACATTAAATTAACCACTGGAGTCGTATCAATGAAGTTTATATTGACTGTTACTTTTGGAGCTTCAAAAGAGTAATCTCCATTCACTTGAATTTTAAGGACCTACTGAGCCAAGATATTTTTCTTTAAATATGTTCTGGTGAAGAAAGAAAGTCATACACATGGGATATCATGAGGGTGAGTAAATAATGAGAGAATTTCCATTTTGGGGTGAACTATCCCTTTAACTTATTAGCTTACAGTAGTACAGTTGTAGTTAGTTACTCCCCAAATCTGTCTATATGATACAGCCTGACAAAATGAAACCAGAGACAGAAAGTTAGTCCCATGGTGTTAAAAGGACATTGTATATACAGTATTTTGTTCATCTACAATCAAAAGAACTGTGGGCCTCAAAAGAGGCTTCAGTCCTCATAACCTCAAGAAAGAGGCACATTTTCATTCAACACCATTGCATCCAGATTACCCCTGCCAATGTCTCATCTGCTAACCGTGGCTCTTTGTAAATAGCGTCCCAAGGCTTTTCTGACTCAAACCAAATCATACAGACTGACGCACACAGACAACAGTGAGGCTGCATGCCACAGCGTCAGAAGGTCACCCTAAGACTAGCTCTACTCTGAATGAGGAAGTGCATATACACTAACAAATGTTCACAATCTTTCAGCGTCTCTCATGATGCATTACAATGGCTGCGAACTGCTGACTGCCTCCACAAGCCAATCACAGTTAGAACTTTGACAGGTTCAAACTGATATAACACCAACCTCCTCCTGCCTTCCACACTTGCTGTAACTGTCTCATGATCTCTCTTGTTATTTTTGTCACATACTCTTTCTCTGCTGTAAGCTGCTTATTTTGCTCCACCCTCCAATACAGCGCAATGAAGTTCCACAAGTAAAAATAAAACAATGATTTTACAGGGCTTGTTGTATGTATTGTGCCAGTTTCCTGGTCAAATGAACACTAGATGCACCACAACAATGACTTTAATTTGCTTTCACATGAATCACAAGCAAAATAGTAGAAAATCAGTATATAAACACCTATTTTTCACCCTAAAAGTAAGTGTTCACTTATAAGATAGCATCTCAAACTATGCTATCTTATGACATCCAAACACTTATACTGTAGCACATGACTAAACATTTTAATGTTTGCATTACACAAACGACTGTACATTTACAAGGTTTTTCTAGTGTAATACATTTTTATCATCTCAACTGATAGTGTTGCACTTGTGTTGCAAAGGACTGGGGTATAAGTCCTGAAGAGCACATAAGTCAACACATGAGCTGAAAGCTGAAACTGGCGCACCACAAAATGATGCGATTGCTTTATCAGTTGCGTTTTCATCTCGAATTTGCTTTTTCAGACACTATCGGTTAGGCATTCTGAATTCCAGATCTGCTTTGATCTGCATGCTGACAGATGGCCGTTTATGTTAGTGAAGTTCTGGTTTAACACTGTATCAAAAGGGTTAAAGATTCTCCAGTTACACAGCTTGTATACTTCTTAATCCATTGGGATCTCTTTAGTTTTTGTAAATTTGGATAGACAGTGAGAGATACAATATCAATGAAATGACAGCACTTAAAACAAACTCTGAGACAAAAAAATATTGATTTTGTTGAATTTGTCTTAAAAATATGAATTCAATAATAGGCCTATTTCAATCATTGATATTTGGTGTGTTGTAATTAAATAATATGAGAAATACAAAGTGATTATTATTATATTCAAAGTTTTGATTATATAATTATGATTTAGTAGCTGATAATTATGACGTTTAATCTCATAATTATGGCTTTTCATCTCATATGACTTAGTATCTCATAAATATGACTTACCAAAGCACAAATTAGATTTTTATTTTCCCATGTGGCAGAAAAAGGCTACATATCCTCAGCAGCATGATAATAGGCTTAGAAATACACTCATGAAATAGATGTTTTTCCCTGTTTTTCTGCTGCAAAAAGTTCTAGGCCTAATACAAAGTGATCAGTCACATGACATTTACAGCTCAGATGACTGACTGAAAAAAAAAAGAGCAAACATGGTAGGATGCAAGTCGCATACTGCACACCCCAGCCATACAACTACCATTGAGATGAAGGGGAACGCTAATGGAAAGATAACTCATATTATTGCAGACATCCTTGAAATGTCCAAATTAATTGCGGGCGAGATAGACATGAAGACATGGTAAAAGACCAACAGTACACTTCTTCATGAACCATTTAATTAAAACACATCGTATTTACAATAAATCGTGATCATATAGGATTTTACAGGATTGTAAGCATCCATTAAAAGCATGTTTAGCAATTGCAACAGAATATTTGGTTTAATGGCACAACAGACTGACGCATTAATCAGATTGGTCACATGATCACACAGATGTGGAACACAAATGTTTGTTTGTTATCTATACAAACATCATACAACTGAAGCATATAAAGCCTGGGAAATCCTGTGCAAAATATTTCTTAAACTGGCATATATAACATTTCAGAAGTAAAGCTATAGCCTTAGTGACCCAGTGATGACAGCTGTTTACCATTTAAAACATAGTCAGTAGAAATCAGATAGCTTTTAAAAATGTTATGGTAATGGAAACATAAAATGGCACTTTAACAAAGCACTTAATATTCTTATGGAGCAACATGATGTAGAAGCATTTCCTTTACTGATCCTTCTGCATGATTTATACAAAGAGATTAAAAGCATGAACCATTTATTTTCTCTCTGTCTGTTTCTTAGACTTGGTCACTTCAAGCGTCTTCATTAATCTGATTGCCATCTATACACTTAATGTGCAAAACGGATTTAAATTAAATCTAAAATTCTCATGCTATATGAAAATACTGTATGACCAAGGTAACTTCAGAGATTATAATACTTCTGCACAAAAAAAAGATGAAAAAAAAGAACTTGTACTATCTCAGTTTTAATCAATCCTCCCATGTTCATATTACTTAAAAATGTATGTAACCTAGGGAACTTAAAATAACTAATTGATTCAATAATAATAATAAAATCTTGAAAGCTTTTAATTATTTATCCAATTGCATTGGGACATTAACATTTATAATTTTTTTTGGTGTAGTTAACTGAAACTGTCACTAGGTAGTATATCAAAAAAGAGTTTAATTTGAGTTATTTAGACATGTTACATTTTGTTGGGATTATTCAATTAGGTTCCATCTACTTGAAGTATTTAAGTTGAATTTACATGGTAATTTTAATTTAAGAAAACACTTTTCAGACAAGTGGAACTACTGTCCATTTTGCTGCACTTGATGTGGCTGAAAAAAAACATGCAACTAAAAAAGTGTTACATTTCCTGCAAAAAGAGTGTTGTGTTAAATATTATTACAATAATTTAGTAATACTCCTCCCTGGTTATGATTGTTGAGGAGCAGTATTGAACAGCAATAAAACGGCTGTATTTCCACATGGCAATCAAGCCAAAGAAAAGCCTCTGTGAAATATTTTATTAACAATGTTTCCAAGATGTTTCATTAGGTCTGAAAGTACAGTATAAGACTTTATACTAAGGCATTGCAAAAAAGCAATGGTTATATTAAAATGCTTCACTCATAAAGCCAAGGGCACTTACAGTATGTCAATACCATAACAAAACACAAAATTATTAAATGACTTCAAACTTGAATTGCAAGATAAAGAATCTTCCCCCATTAACCTTGTTTTTATAAACAGGAAAGTGAAGCCACCTTGTGTCTGCTGTGCTACCAGTAGAAACAGCTTGCCAGGAGGAACAATGATGGACAGTTCTTTATGAGCAATTTATGAAGAAAGCCATACAGTTTTAAAATGAAAAGGACAGCTGGGGCTCTACCTGACACGGTCCTGACAACCTCTGAGGTGTTTCTCAAACCGACGAAGGAGAACTGGTACAGACGCCAGGAGCGGATGTCCCCGACCTCCACGGAGCTGCGCTTCCACTTGTATACAATCTCCTCCTTGGGGTAACCATCTGCAAAAACAAACAGAGTCGGCCAAAGAAACAGAACAGGATGGTGGGTAATGTGCAACATTCAACTAAGAGGCTTCAAAGAACTTAGCCTAATAATCAAAGGCATTAAGATTTGTTGATGGTTCCATGCCAATTTCACATAATTTTGCAGCTCATACAACCACTCAATTCAGTAGCTGTTTCAAGTACTTAACCCTAACTCTAACCCTAAATACATAAATAAATAAAAAATTATTTTGTTTGCTAGGGAATTGTTTTTCCATTTATATTATTTTTTTAGATTAACACTTTTTATTGAGTCACACAATTGAAACAGAAAAGAAAATGCCTAAAATACAGAGTCTGGGGCAAAATTAAATTTGAGTGCCCAATACGTAACACATAAAACTCACACACCACCAAAAAACATCTTCTGATTGGCATTGCCAGCATGTGGGTGTCTTTAAGACCAAGAATATACAATATAGAGGGGGTCCAATAGAATCTATGTAAAATCTCATATGGCATAAGGTGTACCCTTGCATCTCTAGATGTAGACTTGACACTTTTTAGAATCTTTCTCCCATAATCTCTTGAGAGAAGTTGAAGCTCAATCCCCCCTGACTCTGAATTAGCAGGGAGTAATACACTGATGTCCCACAACCTTTTCCAAAAGCTGTAATCACCACTCTCAAAGTATCTGCTGCTCTAGGGGGGTGTATGCTACTGCCACAAATAGTACAGAGCAGGAATCGCAGCTATAAATACCTGAAGAATTGAGACCTGGGAATCCCAAAATGTTGAACCATGTTTTCAAAGGATCTCAACACACCACTCTCATATAGGTCACCGAGCGTATTAACCTCCCTCACAATCCGGTGGTAGAAAGGCTTTGCAATGGCCAAATAGGGTTGTAATACAAAACCAGGCAGGGGCTAACTCAGGTGGAAGTGACCAATTGTCTTAGACTGAATGCATAATAAAACAAAATCTTGAGTAGGCCTAGCCCACCATTGTTAATCGGTTTGTAATTTACTGAAGTGTAATCTGAGACACTTCAGTGGACATCTATAGACATCTATAGGTGAGTGGTGATGGCGTAGTGGGCTAAAGCACTGAACTAGTAAGCAGAAGGTTGGCGGTTCGATTCCCACAGCCACCACCATTGTGTCCTTGAGCAAGGCACTTAACTTCAGGTTGCTCCAGGGGGATTGTCCCTGTAATAAATACACTGTGAGTCGCTTTGTATAAAAGCATCTGCCAAATGCATAAATGTAAATGTATAGAGATAATGTAGCAGGCAGTTGAATTTTGGAATACAATTCATTTTAATGACATTAACCTTTCCAGTCATAAGAAAAATGTAATGAAGCCAACATGCTCACATTGCTCGAAAACTTTTATTAAAGTGTAAATATTAACTTTAAATCACACAAATTTGCTGAGAATAAAATACCCAAATACTTAATGCCCTGTTTGTGCCACTGGAAGGCACCCAGCTGAAAAGCTGTTACCGGGCAGTACCCTATAAGAGCCAAAGCTTTGGATTTAGACTAATTCACTCTGTATCCTGAGAACTTAGAAAAGGAATGAATAATTCTGTAGAGGCAATCATAGATCTAGTAGGGTTGGAGACAAATAATAAAATATCATCAGCGTAAAGCAAAAGCTTATGCGCCACACCTCCCACCACAACCCCTGGCAAATAATCCTCCTTTCTTATCGTGGCTGCTAATGATTCCAGGGCAAGACAGAACAATAAATGGGAACAACCCTGCCGAGTGCCCCTATCCAGAATTAAATAATCTGAAATTAATCCATTCGTTTGGAAAGCCGCTACAGGGTGTCTATAAAGAAACTAAATCCACCCATTAAAAGTATTCACAAACCTGTATATTTCCAAAATCTTAAAAAGATAATCCCATTCCATTTCAAATGCCATTTTGGCGTCTATTAAGATCGGAGTTTGATCGTTCGCCACTGCCCACATGACAATAATGAAACACCTAATGTTATCAGAAGAGTTATGGCCCCGAATGAACACCGCCTGATCTATATGTATAAGAGATGCCATAACTTTACTTAAATGGTTAACCAAAATTTTTTACAATATTTTAACGTCTAGCTGGATCAGGGAAATTGGACGGAAACTCTTACACTTGCTTGGATTTTTGTCCTTTTTAAGAATCAGACTGATCCGGGCTATTGTCATGGTTGGCAGAAGCTTTCCATTCTTTAATGATTTTGTATAAACTTCTAGCAAACGTGGAGCCAGTTCTGTAGCATAAGATCTAAAAAATTCAGCTGCAAAGCCGCCTGGTCACGGAGACTTAATTGTAGGCAAGGTCTTCATTACCTCGCCAAGCAAAAAGAATTATAGAGATCAAGATAGAATTCTTTAAAAGTATTATTAATATCAATGGTTGAGGTAAATATTTCACCAACAGCATGTTTCACTGAAGGAATTGTAGAAAAAGACTCTCTCTGTTTTATATATCTACCCAGAAGCTTCACTGTCTTGCCTCGAATAACCAAAACTTCACCTTCCATGACAAAATAGTATTATAGCTGTATTTCAATTGGGTCAATTCCCTGAGGCCATTCGGCACATCAGCTCTGCCTCAGCACTTTAATAATCCCTTCCAATTTCACGAGTTCTTGTGCTTTTTATTTTTATGGTGAATGAGGCATACTGTATGATCTAACCCATAAGAACCACATTAAGTGCCTCCCAAGCCACGTCCACAGAGGATACTGAGGACCAGTTGGTCTCCATATAGACACTGATTTCAGCCTAAATCATTTGTTGGTATTCAGGATTTTGCCTAAAAAATGCCAACTATATTATTTCCTTTTCTCCATATTTGGCAACACCTCTAAACACACCAGGGCATGATCTGAAACTAAAATGTTTCCAAATGAACAATCAGCAACTGATGAAATGAGACTTAAATATAATTTTAAAAAAAATCTGTTCGAGTAAATTTTATGGACTGATGAAAAAAAATGTATAGTCCCTCCCAGATGGGTTCAAAAGTCTCCAAATATATGCAAGACCAAGATTTTTTACACATCCTGTGAAGCGGTAATGCTGCTCGAGGGGGCTTGCACACTTTTGCTTCACTCTGATCAAGGACTGAGTCCATCAAAAGATTAGCCTCCTCCAAACATTATATAATGATGGGTGCCAGTGGCTTGCAACATCCCTTCAAGATCTATAAAAAAGCCCCGATCATCAACGTTAGGTGCATAAATATTCGCCAAAATAAGACTTTGCCCCTGAATTTCAGCTAAAACAATAATGACTCTTCATAATTTATCTTAAATCTGTTTGAGACATTTGAATTGTAGAAATTTACAAATCAGTGTAATGACTCCCCTGCTCTTACTCGAGCCAGCACTATAGAAAACATGCCCATCCCAAATCTTCCCAAATTTTTCAGCTTCCTGCAGAGAAAGATGCGTTTCTTTAAGAAATACTATATCATATTTCTTACACTTAAGAAGAGAAATAACCTTCCTTCTTTTTATGGGGTGCCCCAATCCATTCACATTCCACGTGGAGAGAGACAATCCACTCATATTAACATTTGACATATAAGAAAAGATAAATCGTGTGTCAAAAACAAGATTATAAAGACCACAGTCCAACATAAGTGTGTCAATCAAAACCCGAACATCCCCGAGAACAAAAAAACAGACATAAGAAAAACGTGTGCATTAACCCTGCGCACGACAGCGCCAACTGGCGTCCATACCTACAAACTCAAACAGTCCATGCACACCCACAAGAACCCCTGTAACAACCTTGCCATTGGATTGCTCAAGTACAGTGTTTCTAGACAGAATTACACAGCAAAAGAAACAAAACAAACGCCAGCTAATAGGTGCAACAAGCACAAAGATTGTGTAGATTCATCCATAAAACTGTCCTGAAGGTGTGTTACTCTTCAAAATAAACTCCAGCCAATAGGCAGAACCAGCCGAGGGGGAGAACCGCTGGAAAGCGCCATAGATCCAACAGTTTGAAGAGATGCGGTAGAGGAATTCAGCTCTGTGACTTGCTCTCTCTATCTAGAAGATATCTGATGTGTGCTTGCAACGTCACTCCCTCTCCAATGACTCGAGGTAATTTATCCATTTCTCAACATCCCCCACTCTCGTAACCACATCAGTGAACTTCACCTCCATGGCATTGATTGTGCAACGTGTCACAGCAAGATCCTCCAAGTCAGCAACGACCTTTGTCAGCATTGCCGACATGTTAAGCATCTCTCGCCTCATTTCCCACAGCTCTCAACTAAGTCGACTCCCAGGCTTGCGGCCTGCTCGGGGGATCAGCTTGAACACGTAAGTGTCTTTTAATGTCTCCAGAGCCCGAGGATTTTGAATTCTTTGACATTTTGTCCTCCTATGGTTATGGAACAGAGTGTATCGAATCTCACCGGTTTATGTCATTAAAAGTGCTAAAGCTATCAAAGTGCGCAGAGCTCGCCTTCACACGTCCGGCACCACGTGATCTTATATTATTTTCTTACCTGTACATGAACATTGACACGTACAGGGTTGCTACAGAGTTTCTAAAATCAAATTTAAGTCTTTTTAAGATGTTTTTTCATCAACACATGATCATTACTGATCGCTTGTCATAAATTTCCAATATGGCCTAATAATTGCAAACTGCTCTGCAACAGTTGGAAACATTCACAAGCCCCTGCGTGCTTGGTGGTGTGCGGCGTGCCGCGAATGCCAGCTGGTAAACCCACCGGCCACCCCAAAAGCGCCATTGCGCCCTCTTCCCTTGATCGAGGTCCCCTTCGAAAGAATTGGAATGGACCTTGTCGGGCCATTAGAACGGACAGCACGCGGACATCGCTTTGTGTTAGTCCTAGTGGATTACGCAACGCGATATCCGGAAGCAGTGCCGTTAAGCAACATCTCAGCACGTAGTGTTGCTACGGCACTCTTCAAAATAATCTCCCGGGTGGGGATTCCAAAAGAAATCCTCACCGACCAAGGCACAACGTTTATGTCACGTACACTTCGCGAACTCTACGATCTGTTGGGTATTAAATCGATTCGCACTAGCGTGTATCATCCGCAGACAGATGGCCTAGTGGAACGTTTTAACAAAACCCTCAAAAACATGATTCGTAAGTTCGTGCACGAGGATGCTAAAAATTGGGACAGATGGCTTGACCCCCTGTTGTTTGCAGTGCGAGAGGTCCCGCAAGCCTCAACCGGCTTCTCTCCGTTTGAGCTGTTATATGGGCGACGCCCACGTAGCGTCTTAGATCTTTTACGGGAGGGCTGGGAGGAAGGACCTTCGAATAGCAAAAATGAAATTCAATACGTTCTTGACCTCAGAGCAAAACTTCACGCTTTGGGAAAACTAACACAAAAAAATTTGCTCCGGGCCCAAGAACGTCAACGCCGGCTGTACGACAGGGGAGCCCAGCTAAGGGAATTTGCACCGGGAGATAAAGTCCTTGTATTACTTCCCACATCGAGCTCCAAATTACTCACCAAGTGGCAAGGGCCCTTCGAGGTCACACGACGAGTGGGGGATCTCGATTATGAAGTTAAACGAACCGATAGAGGGGATGCACGGCAAATTTACCACCTCAACCTCCTTAAATTATGGAGGGAGGCGGTCCCTGTATCATTGGCCACGGTGATTCCAGAGAGGGCGGAGCTCGGACCGGAGGTAAATCCAAAACCTGATCTCAATGCCCCGGTCATTTGTGGAGACCACCTCTCCCCGTGCCAACGATCAGAGGTTGCCAGGTTGCAAAAGGAGTTTGCTGACGTGTTTTCTCCCCTACCGGGTCGCACGAACCTCATTGAACACCACATCGAGACCGAGCCGGGGGTGGTCGTTCGTAGCCGCCCTTATCGCCTCCCCGAGCATAAAAAGAAAATTGTTCGGAACGAATTGGATGCCATGCTTGATATGGGCGTAATAGAAGAGTCCCACAGCGACTGGTCTAGCCCGGTTGTTCTTGTTCCCAAGAGTGACGGGTCAGTACGATTCTGTGTGGACTATAGAAAAGTCAACGCGGTGTCTAAATTTGACGCATACCCAATGCCCCGGGTTGATGAACTGCTCGATCGGTTAGGTACTGCTCACTTTTATTCGACCCTAGATTTGACGAAGGGTTACTGGCAGATCCCCTTGACACCAATCTCCCGAGAAAAAACAGCCTTCACTACGCCGTTCGGATTACACCAATTCGTGACACTCCCGTTCGGTTTGTTCGGGGCCCCAGCCACGTTCCAGCGTCTGATGGACCGTGTCCTCCGCCCGCACTCCGCTTACGCCGCTGCCTACCTAGATGATATTATTATCTATAGTAATGACTGGCAGCGGCATATACAACATCTGAGGGTGGTCCTGAAGTCGCTGCGGCGGGCGGGGCTCACGGCAAACCCTAAGAAGTGCGCGATTGGGCGTGTGGAGGTGCGGTATCTGGGGTTCCACTTGGGTCATGGCCAGGTGCGTCCCCAAATTGATAAGACCGCGGCGATTGCGACTTGCCCTAGGCCCAAGACCAAAAAGGGGGTGAGGCAGTTCCTGGGGCTGGCTGGCTATTATAGAAGGTTCATCCCTAATTATTCGGACGTCACCAGTCCGCTGACTGACCTTACTAAAAAGGGGGCTCCAGATCCGGTCCAGTGGTCGGAGCAGTGCCAACAGGCGTTCACACGAGTTAAAGCCGCACTCTGTGGGGGGCCGCTTTTATATTCTCCTAATTTCTCTCTCCCTTTCCTATTATAGACGGACGCTACAGACAGAGGGCTGGGGGCCAAACTCTCGCAGGTGGTGGAGGGGGAGGAGCGCCCCGTGCTGTACATTAGTAGAAAGCTCTCCTTAAGGGAGACTAAGTACAGCACCGTGGAGAAGGAATGTCTGGCCATCAAGTGGGCGGTCCTCACGCTCCGCTACTACCTGCTGGGGCGGGCCTTCACTCTCTGCTCGGATCATGCCCCACTGCAGTGGCTCCACCGCATGAAGGATACTAACGCCCGGATCACCCGTTGGTATCTGGCTCTCCAGCCTTTTAAGTTCGAGGTGGTCCACAGACCGGGGGTGCAGATAGCTGTCGCTGACTTCCTTTCCAGAAATGGGGGGGGAGTGGTAGGCAGGCCGGATGATGCCCCGGCCTGAGTCGGGTGGTGGGGGTATGTGACAGCGGGGGCGTGGTCAAGCGCCCGTCCGAAGGGAGAAAGCGGTAAGGGCGCTTGCACCTGAGCTAAATTATGTCTAACACCTGTCTCTAATTTCAGTGAGTATGGGGAGAGCGGCATAAAAGGGCTACAACATCGCCAGTGAGGGAGAGACACGCCAGTCTAGTGTTGGCATCGGAGCAAGCTGCCCACATTTAGAGTTTTGATTGCACGTTTCTGTATTATATAAAAAATACCTTGCTGGCACAATAAAGGCCCCTACCTGAGTGGAGAGAGAACTGTCACCGTGTCCTTCTTTTCCCTTCCCATATTGAACCTTGTTACAGCTCCATAAACCACAATCTGGTCCTGACCCCATTTTTCATATATGTTTGTTGTTAAAGTGAAATTTTGTTTTTGAAGTGAGATTTGTCCTCTGTAGATCAAATAAAAAATTTTGACATGACTTTTAGGTTGACAGGATGATGGGAAAGGTAGGTCCCCATAAACCACTGACAAAAAGCGTGCATGCGTTGAGACCACACACAGAATGTAAGGGAAGTGAGGTTTATATAGAGGAGTTCAATGATGCAATGATTGGAGGCAGGTGTGGGTGATCAGTACTCAGGAGAGTGAGAGGGTTGACTGAAATTGGTAGGTGGGTCAGAAGGATCCGTGACAGCTAGGCTAAATTTGCAGCTCATTAAATGACATTACATTAATTCATGCCTATGTACAGTAAGTTACTATTCCATGCCTGTTGTTAGGGTTATATTATTAGTGCTTTATTTTCTTGTTTTGTGCTCAGAATATACACCCGAATGCTATCATAGATATCAATGTATATGAACGCTACAATGTCGATTTTATGAGCAGTGATGTGTAATGTTACCCACTCTTTGGTTTGGGAATTATTTGTGTTATTATTAGTTCTATTGTTTTTACTTAATTTATACAATATTCACTACTTGCATGCATTTAAGGATGAAAAACATCAGCAAACAAAGCTCCACAACATATTTTACTATTGGACTTTTCAGCTCGGAACAATGTTCCCGCTGTTTCACCCAAAATCCATGAGTCTCTTTTTAAAAGACTCTGACAGTTATATGCACACAAAGGTTATAGTTATTAAGCTTATTTTTATTTATTTATTTAATAGCTTGTCTGTTTGAGGCGGTGTGCTTAGTGTACATAGCCTACTATTAAGAAACTTGTCTGATTGATGTCTTGTGTAATTACTCCAGCATAATTATACAGGGCTTTATTGACCAACTAGTTGACTAACCGTAGACATAACCCTAAAAAAACTAGTCGATTTTGAAATTATGTCATTTTGCACATCCTTAATAATTTGGCAGAAAATTTACATGAATTATAATTTCTCCAAATGTGCACAATTTTGGACTAAAATATCTAATGGAGCTTGTTTAGTAAAGCCATGACATGACAAGTATACTGGATCTTATGTGATTGGAGATGTGTGTGCAGAATTATTTAATAATATGGGATGTATGGTACAAATGTTTTGATTTTCACTTACATAAATTATGGAAATACATTAGCTATACCAATTTGATTATGAAACTAATTCCCGTCATCAAAGCATGAGATTTAGAGCTTCTATAATGATGTATTGATTTTTAAGATTACTTTACAATTCAGTGGCGCCTTCAGCTGTACGTACATATGCACTGTGAATACCTTAAGCACTCTGACTGACCTGAGAAAATTTTACTCTTTAAAAATTAGTTTTAGTGACTTCAACCTAAGTGTATGTAAACTTCTGACTGTTATGCATACAAAATAAATGTGTGACTAAATCCTGTGTAGGCTTTCCTGTAAATGAAAGTGCTTTTGTTGTATCAGGCCCAGGAGACATGGCAGAGAGACAGCAAAAATTCTTATTCACGCTAGTACCCCTGCTACACATCTTCTGAAGGGTTTATTGATTTATCCATCGCTGCCATTTAATGTGGGTTAAGTAGGAAGTGTGGCTTCCAGGCTTTATCTTCCAAAGCAGACACAAAGGCTTCATTCATACAGTAGTTCACAACTTTTCTGTGATTGCGAAGTCTGAAACTGAGTTCAGTTCCACCACCTCCTCCTAGCTCCACTGGTCTTTTTTCACATTGTACATTTTGAGTCCAAACTGCCACACGTCATCAACATGAGTAGCACTATGAATACTAGTGGCAGCAGTTTGCCACTGTAGCTAGGAAACGATTCAAGAGTGTTATATGTCTCTTTGGATTTATGACTAAAATGCACAGAACACCACTTGTGTTTGTTTACCACAGATAAAATAGCAGTTCACGTTTGTAGTTTAGAACGAATTGGTTTCTTAACCAAGTGCCAACTGTACTGGAGTTCACATGGAGTGTACCTCAGACTACCTTTGGAAGTGGACTTTTTTTAATTTAAAATCATATTTTTATTTTATTTTAACGTAACTTGTTTCATGCAGGCACTCTCATTTAGATATGCTCAATCTGATGTGTTAGGGGCTGTTCAGAGCAAATGTGTTTTTGTGCGTGTCTGCGCTGTTTTGCATTTACAAAATGCATTTGTATTTACCATGGTGCTGCTTCTTGAACATGTCAAATAAAAAATTACTTCTATTTTTAAAACTGCTTCTCAAGACACCTGCATTCTATTATATTTGTTGTGCTGTGCATTGTAGTGTGGTTCAAGCTAAATCCTTTGCATAAACTGCATACACCATTTTTGTATCACTGCCAACAAATGTACTTGATTGAAGAAGAAATTATTAAGAGAATAACATTTTACAGAAACTCCCTGACATTTGAGAAAAAAAAGTAATAATAATATTGCATTTATCTTTTTAAACCTGTCTTTGAAAGTCTTGAACGTTTTTCTTCTTTCCACTGGATGGCTGAAAGTACTAGGAAAATATATTTTTTCTCTATAACCTTTTGTCACAATATACAGATCTGAAATGCAGTTGGTGCTCTAAAACAGCTGAGCACTCGCCATGTGCTCGTCCATGGACATTAAGTCTATTTTGTGATCCCATGCACTTTCTCCACTGTTTAGTCAAACATCTTGGCCTCTGAGTGGACTATACAATCTAGGTGTTATTAGAATGTGATCTTCAGCTTTAAAATTATGCATAACATTTCATCACAGTCAAGAACATATTTCGCCAAGTTTTATAAAATAATATTTAATTTAAACAAAAAACACACATGCAAATACACACACGGAGGCTGCGCGTGGCCATCTCTCTCTCAAACTGCTGCGTTCCGCTGCACTTATCCCTCTCCACGGCTGATTAGCCCAATTGGGGGCTGGGTGAACGTAGTCACAGCCGGCCCCACCCTCCTCCTCATCACACTCCTCCCTCCTTTGTCACAGGTCTGGGAATCACCCACATGACGTACACCCGGCTGCCCTTCTGGCCTGCCAGCAGGCTTTTCCCTGCCTCTCTAAGGCTAGGGAGGGGGAGTGAGGGGATGGAAAACAAAGCAAAAAAAGGAGAGGGAAATGGCAAGGCGGAGCGAGAGTGAGAGTGAGAGAGAGAGAGAGGAGAGACAGAAAACACTTGCTCGCCAGTTCCAAGACAAATTACATTGGATAATTTACCCATAGACATAGTCACAGACAAGTAGAAATGGAAAATGCTAATGTTTGTGGCTACTTGATGCTTACAGAAGCAGTGATCAGAGCAGACATGAGTCGTTTGTCTTTGTTGTCTTACAGAGATCATATTTCACTTTTTGATTCTTTTTAAGGATATTTCAAACTGTGTTGTAACGGAAACAAAATAAACTACCTAGTAAAATACCTGAGAATGAGAGCTTTCATTTGATGTATGACATTTGAGTACCACAGGGTGGCACTTAATTGCAACAGAGAGGATTTCAGGACTTATCTAGTTATTTTATGCAACATAAACAAAATTGATGGAATTCAATAAAAAAATCATATTCAAAGCTTTCGAATGGTACCAAATATAACTATTTAGGGATCTTAGAACCTTTACATTTTAAGCGTCAACGTATTACACACTCCTGTCCTAGCTCCAGAGTTTAAGGGTTTCATTAAGATTTCACAGAGGGTCTCGCACCTTGATTGGCCTTTTTCACACCTGACACAACGTCATTTGATAAGCATGTTCGAAGTATACTTCAGGAGTCCGCATTGCAGATTGCTCCATGCACAGTATGTGTGATGAAAACTGTATCATCAGCACAACCACATGGCATGACCGCACGCTGCCTAGACTCGCGCTCATGGTCATCAGCTGTAAGTGCCTCTGATGCATGTGCCTGATATTGACAGTACTAAAAGAGTACCACAAAGAAGTTGTAGTGGGCAAGCGTCAAACGCATTTGTATTTGTTCGTGGTCAGAAGATTATACTCGCAAACGCAACACGGTCAACCAGGCGTGAAATATAAAAACGATGTATACCTTGGTCTTAAGACTTCATGCTGTTATGGATGTTGTCGTCTTAGATATTTAATTTTGGTACTCACACTATGTTTGCAGAAGTTATTCAAAGCTATCACGAGAATGAAAAAAGGCTTGACTTCAGTTATTCATTCATACTGTAAAGGAGGGACACCCGACTGGGCCATCAATGGAATCTAATGTGTGTGGTGGTGGCGTAGTGGCTAGAGCACAGGGCTGGTAATCAGAAGGTTGCTGGTTCGAACCCCACGGCCACCACCATTGTGCCCTTGAGCAAGGCACGTTGCTCCGGGGGAACTGTCCCTGTAATAAGGGCTCTGTAAGTTGCTTTGGATAAAAGGGTCTGCCAAATGCATAAATGTAAATGTAATGGAGAGGCAAAGGTTTGACTTTTCTAGCGCTTGCGTGATTGTAATGTCTTAAAATATTGGGTTAGTTTAGACTAAATTTGACTCCATTAATAATAACATTTTGCTTCAATGATAACAGACCTCGGATTTAAACTAATATTCCAATCAATTTCTGATCACCATTTTATATTTGATCTTAATTTGAGGTTTTTCGTATTTCAGAGAGTAGCTATTATCATATTCATAATTCAGAAAGGCATTATACATCGGCTGGATTAATGCATAGATCTCACAGGCACAATGTTGCCAGTTCACTCTTAAATCAGTGGTTGCATGGTTTACTAATATCATAAAAGTCAGGCCATCTACTGCTTTCTCATAACCAAATGATAGTTTTGTTTAGTCATGTATGTACAACTTGCTTGAGCGATAAGTCAGTGACTGACAGATCTAGATGATGCACCTACTGCTTCTCTTATTGAAAGACCTCAGTTCTTATCCTGGTTAGACGATTGAGCTAACACCAGACTACACATAATTTACAAGAAATAATGAGTTCAGGGGATTCATAATTTATTTGCCAGGTAGGATTAAAGCTTTACATCATAGCATCAATCAATATAAATTCAATCAAAAAACTATTTTACAAATTATCTGAATAAACATACCCCTACATCATAAAAACAACATACCTGGCAGGAGAAATGACCCAGCAATTGTACAAGACATCTGCCTACAGACTCTCCCTGAGAATTTGACCAGACTTCCATAGAGGGAATTAATCCTTAAAATTCTCTCATTATGTACTTACCCTCATGCTATCCCAGATGTGTATGACTTTCTTTCTTTAGCAGAACACAAACAAAGATTTTTAGAAGAATACCTCAGCTCTGTAGGTCCATACAATGCAAGTGAATGGTGATCAGACCAAGTGTTGGGGAAGCTACTTCGAAACTGTAGTTCCCCGTCTGTCGCTCATTTCGACGTTGTGTCGAAGAAGTGACACTAGGGGTCTCTCTTGAGCAACAAATATACCTCTGATCTATGAAAAAAAGGCCAATGAGAAGTTGGCAGACAGGTATAAAGGCGGGGAAAACGTCTGTTTCATTCAGACATTTTCTTCGGAGCCGATGGTCGTGTATGCAGCGAGCTGCGAATCACACACCTATTCCTCTTCCACTGAGCGATCTGCTGTTGGATCTAAGGCGCACTTCAGCGGCTTTCTCCTCTGCACGGCAGTGCAGTGTGCCCCTGGGCGCTTCGACAGTGCAACTAAGAGTTGTATTAAAAGAGTGATTTTCTCTAAAAGAGTATTTTCCTCTAAAAGTGGCGTTGAAAGTCCTTTCCATCCATGTGTAGTTCCTGGATGAGGTAGAGTGCTCTCCACTTCAGACGGCCACAGGCACTGTCTCGTGTGTCTGGGCTGCGATCACACCGAGGCAGCGTTTGTGGATGGTTCCTGTTCTCACTGCGAGAACATGACCATGGCAACGTTGCGGTCGCGGTTTTCCTTCAACCGAAGGAACGGCACTCCAGCCGCCCCCTGCATTGTTCCTTCTTCCCACAGGATTGAGGACGATGCGGCTGGCGATGGAGGCGATTTGGGGATGTCAGGGGGCACGGCTTCGCCGGGTATGTCCCCGCGAACCGCCTGCTGCCCAGCACGCTCTTTGACTTCCGTCTGGGCTCAAGGGAACAGCGGCTCGCCTCACAGCCAGCTTACCTATCCTCTGGAGCCCCTCGAGCTGGATGAGCTCGCCGCTGTATCAGAGAGCGGTCTGACATCTGATGCGGATGACTCGTCTGGGCTGCCGCCTTTGTGCCAGCACACCCAGGCTGAGGCTGACGGCCAGTTGTCCGACATGCTTGCCCAGGACGCCGCTAGCGTGGGCTTGGACTGGAATCCTCCGTCCTTTCCACATCCATTGCGGCTGGATGATTTGTTCCTTGGGTCTGTGCGCCGCTCACAGCCACGCCTTCTCCTCAATCACTAACCCACCCCCTGCCGGGTGTGCGGAGCAAGGTAAGTGCTTCGAGTCTTTTTTCAGAACCAGAGCCTCAGGACGCACTTTTGCCTCAAGACGCCGTGCTACCTGCTCCGCCCCACTGCAAAGCCCCGCCGGGTACGTAAAAAATAATCGTCCCGTTAGTGCCCCTAGCACGGAGCTTGGAGCTCCCTATTAGCCCACCTGGGCCTTGTTCTCAGACCTCGTACTCCTCGTGAAATCCTCTCCCTGGCGAATTCCCCTGAGGAAAGACCTTCTTTCTCAGGGACGGGGCACACTCTAGAATCCGCACCCAGACCTCTGGAACCCAGACCTCTCCACGTCTGGCCCCTGAATGGGACATGGAAGATCTAGCTGGTCTACCATCTGCCGTCTCAGACACCATCAACCAAGCCAGAGCCCCCTCTACCAGGCAACTTTACGCACTGAAGTGGCGCTTGTTCGCAGATTGGTGTTCTTCCCGGGCTGAAGACCCACAGAGGTGCGCAGTTAGGTCAGTGCTCTTAGGAGAGAGGCAGGAGGGGAGGCTGTCCCCTTCAACCTTGAAGGTGTATATGGCTGCTATCACGGCCCACCACGACGCAGAAGACAGCAAGTCTTTGGGTAAGCCGACTTAATCTTTTTATTTGATTTTTTTTTGTTTATTTAACAGGGACAATACACTAGGCATTGTTACACACAGACAACCAATGCCATGTCATATAGCATAAAGCTAATTTAAAAACACAATCATCACAAGAAACAAAACAAATACACTTATGTATATACAGATAACTATTTGTGTATATGTTGTACCTAAACAATTCTAACAATGGCATATTGACATACCTAAGTACATATGTAACTTTATACAAAGTCACAAAACATAAAATGTAAATGATCCTACATACAGATAGAAAATGTAAACTTAACCAACCTGAATATTTGTACATTTTACATTTTATGCATTTGGCAGAATAAACCTAAGGTACTCAATGTTCACATCGCTGAAAATATTTCAGCCATTGTTTTAGTTTTGTGGAGAAAACTGTGAGTTCTGACTGCAACTTCAAATATACAGGCATAGTGTTCAATAGATATGAACCTTTCACTGAAAAGGATGATTGACCCACAGCAGTTCTGCATCTCCGAACTCTACAATTCCCACTTACTGCCCCTCTGGTCTTTGCCCCATCACTATTGTATTTTTGTTTCAACTGACAGATTACATCAGGGGCATGGCCATATATACACTTAAATACTGTTTTTATCAATGAGAACTTTAAAAAATTATAAAAACTTAACAAATCATACTTTTGAACAATTTGACAATGATGCCATTTCATTGTTGGTCTTAGCTGCTGCTTAGGCAGGAAGCGGGCATGGGAAGAGAAAACTGGAATTAGCTAGAATTGCCACTATTAGGGATGGGTAAAGATGGATGACTAGTAGTCCACCAACCAACTAGTCCAGGGGTAGGCAAAATGTTCTTTGGGCTTTTGAAAAATTTAAGTTTAAAAAATGTAAATCCCTCAGAGACCCAGCGTAACAGAATTTCTTTCCAGATATTATTTTATATAAACTTTTTTTTTTTCTGATTATATAAAAATTTTTTTAAAAAACAGTAACATTATAGAAAAAAGAAACGTGTCGATATGTACTAAAAAGGAAATATCGCTACTCGTACACGTTTTCCAAAAAATGGTATCGGGACATCCTTAAATTAAATTATATCTTATTTTCATTAAATATATGTAAAAACAGTTTGGAAGGAAAAACAATACTGTTGGGACTCATGTGCTCAGATAGGAGACAAAGGCAGGCCTACACACAATCATAAAGCCTCACCGAAGCCTTTAGGAATACTCAAAGCCTGATAACACAAGCGCTGCCAAAATCAAACAAAGGAGTCCAAACAGACTACATATCTCATCAAGCCTTGCTCACTTTACACCAAGGTGTGAAATGCTGAAGGATCAAACTCTTTCATCCAATAGGTCTCAACTCCTATTGGATGAAACGCACAACAAAACACATCCCTCAACCATGATGTCATCGAGAGTATAAAACCACAGAGATTCCTCCTAAGCCTTGCTTCCAGTGACAGTATTCCCCACATATAGTTTAAACCCTGCTGCTCCCAGGTGTAGCCTCACTGCCCAAGGAAGTAACATACATACCTGAAAGTTGGCCATACAATCTCCATCTCGCTGGACGAGCCGAGATTCTCTGTGTTCCACTGAGTATGCTAACGGATCCAAATAAGACCGCTGAGCAATCCAGGTCTCGCCCTTTTGCCTGCTTCCTTCATCAACCGAGTCAACTTCGCTGATATATCTGCCGCCCACCGACAGAGCGAGGAAACGGACTCCCGTCATCACCGGAGATTCGAGGAACCAAGTTGTATTCAAATGACGGACAAACACACATTCTACCTATGTCCTCACGCAACTCAAGTAAGAGGTTTAAGTCTGGGCAGAGACAGATTATTATAGTGTGTTATTCTTGAGTATTAAGATTATTTCTTGTACAGTTTACGGTCCACCGAGTCATTGGTGCTAATAATATTCAAGGTATTAATGTAACTTAATGTTAGCCCGAATTAAATTTGCTGTGTTGCCATCCAACCATGTTGGGCTGTTTGTGCATTTCCGCCATAGCAGGTGAGACCAGCACACTGAGTTTATCCATTAAAGAACCAACGACCGTGGCGGACGGATTACGATCCATTCACCGCATCTCTGAGTGGTAAATTGCCATCGCTCCCACAATCACTAAACCAGCTACGGTGCCATCACCCTGTTCTCTCTCTCTCTTGTACTAACAGCATACACACACGACCCCTCACAAACATAGCTGCACACACATTTGTCAAACTGATAATTTGCCGATAAAGCTCAGCTTTGTCTCTAAGTTATCGTACCAGCGAAGACACGTGCTAAATGGGCAGGTACCATATACAGACCTGCCAACCATGGGAAAATATTTTGAGTTCCACAAAAGTGTAACACTAAGTTCACCTGCTCTTGCACCACTTTGCTTTGCACACGTTCATTTCCCTACTAACCACCATACCATCAAGTTATTGAACTTATAAATTGGCTAAGAAGAAAGCAATACAATCATATATTCTTGAGAAGAACTCTTTTAATATTTTACAAACTTGCACTGAACTGGGCTATATTATAATATACAGTGAAAGTCAAAATTTTCAGTACACCTGCTTAAAACTATTTTTTTCATGATTAATATTTCATTGTATTGTGAAATGCATGTGCTTATACAAACTGATAACCATAATTGCATTCAATTATTTAATAAAAATGGAAATATTGTATTTTTTATATTGTAATATATGTTTTAATTTTAAAGTATTAACAAAAGCTTGTTTTGTAATGTAAAAAAAAACAACAAAAAACACTATAAACACTGTCAATTATGAATAAAACCCAAGTATCTGTTCAGGATTTCCATTTTATTTAATAATTAAATAATTGAATCAGCTTATATAGCCACACATATGTTGGAACAGGCCTAATGGAAAAATATGTAGCCTATTCAATTAAAAAAAATCTAGGAATGTTGGACTTTGTAACTTGAGGTTTAGCCACATTATTACCTGAAGCTCCTTGAATGTCAAAATCGTAATTGCACAATGTGCAAAATGCTTGAGGCGGAGGCATGGCCATTGCTCCTGATTCTTTGTGAGGAACCTCTGAGGAACTTTCGTTTCTTTTTAGGTCTGTTGCTTTATCTCTCCCTGTCAGTGTCGTCCTCATCTGACATCATAATTATTTTAACTGCAAGGCACACACACACCTCCCGGTAATTTCGTTGGTTAAAAAGTACACCTAGTTTTGTACAATTTAAGTTTGAGCTTTGTTAGTCTCTTAAAGCACTGGATGGTGTAAGGAACACCAAAGCAATAAAGACTAATAAAGACTTGAAATATTATCCTTTTTAAGGATTTTTGTATTTATTTTGTAATTAGAGATATGATTTTGATTTTAATACCCCAACGTATATAGTTCTTTTTTTTTTAACATTCTCTTTATTAAATTGTCTACATTGGCACACACACACACACACACACACACACACAAAAACCATTCCAACAAAATTAACTTAGGTAGTGTATACAATAATATTCTTCCATATGCAAACAGATGATATTTTAAGACAAATAATAATAAGAGGGAAAATCTATAAATCAATTATTGCTGTCTTATTAAAATAATAAATAAAAGGTTTCCATACAGTATGAAAATGATCGGTCTTCTTTTTTAAAGAAAATCTAATCTTCTCGAGTTGTGAAGGTGGTGCATAACATCTTTAATCAGAGCAGAATAGTGAGGTGGATTTTTTTGTTTCCAATTGAGCAAAATCAATCTACGTGCTAAGAGTGTAACAACTCTAAGCACAATACACTGACCTTTAGACAGCTCCACATTGTCACTACTAACACCAAAAATGGCCAAAATTGGGTTTAGGTCTAGTGGTTTTCCCAACACCTCTGACAATAGTTGGAAAACTGAAATCCAATAATTACGAATATTTGGACACTTCCAAAACATATGTCCCAATGATGCTGGAGTTTGACCGCATCTATCACATAATAGGTCCACAGAAGAGAACATCTTCAAGAGCTTTAGTTTAAACAGGTGAAGCCTATGTAAGATCTTGAATTGTATTAAACTATGTCTAATACACAAAGACAACGGGTGAACCCGTTCTTGTGCTTCTCCCTATTGACAGTCTGCTATGTCTATTCCAAGGTCTTCTTGCCATGCTGTTCTTATATGCTCCAATGAAACATCACATTCCAACTGTGATAATTTATAATATATGGTGGATATTCCTCCTTTATAGTTCTTAATTTTTGTATTATTTTGTTGTTTATTTTTTTTATTTGTAATATATTGTATTAATATTATTGTTATTTTTACAGATTTTCTTGCAATTGTTGTTAGTGTCATTTTGTATATGGTTATTGTGTGATTTTGATACCAAATAAAAATAAAAAAATATAAAAAACACACACCTCCCTGTAACTTTCTACATAACATTATTTATGTGGCACATGTACTCGTTTTTTTTATAATGACATTATCTGCTCCTCTCATTACGGTGACGGGTTTGGCTCCTATAATAATTATGAATATGGTACTATGGAAAATCAGGATTAACAATCTGTGACACACTGATCATATAGCTTAATGATACATTGCCAGCTTAAATGCCTGTTGAACAAGCAAGCTAGCCTGCAAATGACGTAACGTTAAGCTAAAGTTATTAATGTTAAATATTTCCCATGTTTGGCAGGTCTGCGTGAAGTTAACTCAGTTCACAATTTCAACTTTTCACATCCACCCCGGCCCGTTTACCTTTGCAAAGGAGTTAAAAGCACCGTCCTCACTTGAGGAACCAGCCAGACAGAGGAAGAACGAGAAGGATAAAACCTATTTTTTGTCGCTATAGAGTTGCAATCTCTAGAAATGATTGACATTATGCATTTGGCAATCATCCCCGCTTGGCGGAATGAACCCAGAGCTATGATTGGTCGAACTCTTCTTCTTCTTTTGCATTTCAGCAGGCTAGATGCTGCTGCCTCTTGCTGTTAGACTTGAGTACTGCACATGCACAATTGAACATAAATGAGTCACCAGCTTTTTGCATAGTTTAGGGTGACAGATCGCACCAGCGTACTTTGATGTCAAATTGCGTACTTGCTACGCAAAAATGCAGGTTGGCAGGTCTGCATTTACCAGTCTCTCTGCCCACATTCGCGGCCACATTCTCTGGCCCACACACATTCTCGCACTTTCCACGAGAGCCACACCCGCCATTTTGTGCACTCCTTCTTTCCTTACACACACACACACAGACACATCGATTCATACACACACACGCATCTACCCTCCTCTCATATATTATAGGCTGATCTGTTACCATATCTATTCATGTTACCGTTTAGATTGTAGTTGGAAGTTTATCGACTGCATCAATAAACTTTGTTATACTTTAAAGAGAAGTGTTTTGGTATTGTTCTGCATGCACCTGTGCCAAGGACTGGCAGGGGATGTCAGTGCTCGGATTCAAGCCTTCCTTGTTCCTCTTTTCTCCGGACATCAACTTTCCTAAGAGAACAATCCTATATTGAGACTGCTATACTGTCTGGTTATTAGTCCATGGATCCAGGGTGGTTCCCCGGCAATATTAATTCTTATTAACATTCTATTGATTTTGAAAATTTATAGTTATCTTTGATGGTTGTTGATATGAAGGATTAACAAACTAGTGTTGATTAGAATCAATGTTCTATAGATTTTAATAATTAATAAATATCTTTGATAATTATCAATTATTGCTGTAAAGGACCACTTTGGAGTTTAATGTATGCTGTTGATTAAATGAAGTATGGGTTGGGTTATTGGTAATATATTTGTGTAAATGTTGTAACTTGTTCAAATATTTTGTATGTGCTTTAATGTTATTTGTATGTGATTGACCGGAAATTCGGTGCACCTGTAATGTTGAAATTTGTTCCTTTGGTGACACCGTAGTTTGCACAAGGGAAGATGAACATTTTAAAGGTAGCTGACGGATGTGAATGGTATGCAGTTGCGTTTTGAGCCTACATGGATTTTATCTGAGATTTTGTGTTTATTCATGAACTTGAAGAACTTGATGCCCGTTTCATGACGGAAGAAAGGACTATCGTATATTGTTTTGCATTCCTTGGTGAGCGCAGCGAGGTACGATATGTTTTCATTCATTGAATTTATAACATTGTTTGCATATATGTATGGTTTATTTTGCTGTATAATTAATGTTTGTCACCCTAAATGTTTGCTTATGTAATGACGCTTGTAGCCGTGAAAACAAGTGTGTGAAATGTTTGCTGTGTGTATGTTTTCAATACAGTTTTCACGGTGCTAAGGTGATGATGGACTAAAAGTTGAACGTCATGCTGGTTTGGCAAACTAAATAAAGGACACCTTATGCATCAGTCGAGACTCTCTTTTTGGATCCAAGGGCTGCTAGAGTGAAAACTCGACACTACATCTGAGTCATCTGCTATGCTGCAGTTCGTCTTCGTTCTGGAGGTTGCCATTGCTTGTTCCACGCATCCAGGCAAGGTCGTAAATTGGTAGCACGTTTAACAGAGACTACAGATGCGGTGAGAGACTCTGGTTATCGGGGTATATACAAAAAAAAAAAACAAACAAGAAAAAATGAACTGAACTGTTTACTTACATATCCATATCCTGATTGATCCAAGTAGTAAGGCTAAATAGCAGGCTCTCGTGTTTGTGAATGAATTGTGAAATATCTGAAAAGGTTGCACATATGAAATGTTTAATGGTTTATTTTCACTCTTAAATCTTAAAACTTGTGAAATATGATGAAATTGTATGGTAAAGAGCTTTATATCTTGAAAGATTAACTTTAGCCATTTTAATTTTTATTATGCTGTTTTGAATATTTAAAGTATTTTCTTTTTTTTGGTATTTAATTGACATTTTGGGTAGGCCTATCTTAATATTTGAAGTGAGCAGTGTTAGGTCACACCACCATCTTATATACACAGCTCTCTGAATCACTTTAATCTAGAAATACATCAATTAGTGATACAAAAATGTCAGGAGAAAAAGAAAGGTCCACTGATGAGAAAGATCTAAACTCTGATGAACCTTCAACAGAAGAGAAATCTAGAGGCCCAGAAGAAATAGTCTCTCATGAACGAAAGCTTACAGAAAAGGGCAAACAAATGCGTGAAGAGGAAGCTAAAAGGCACATGAAGGCATTTTTGAGAGCTTATGAATCTTGGAAGCAGATAGCACGAGAAGCTAGAACTAGGCTTATGAAATTCTGTTTGAAGGAGGATCTTGATAAAATAAACCAACACATTCAGAGTGGATATGACCATGTAAATCAAAATTATGAGCCTCTTCACACCAGAGATTGTGCAGAAATTGGATGCTTGTAACACATTGACAACAGAAATATGTGACCTTGTGAGTAGACGGCTTGATGTGGGTCTAGTTCAAGAGACCTATAAAGAGGAAGCTGAAAAAGAAAGAGTGCGAATGATTTTAAGTCGTGAGGAATATAAATCTGTCTTTGGCGGGACAAGCACTGAAAGTGTTATTTCAGAAGAATCCATAAAATTAGATAACCTGTCAATCACAAGCTCTAAGGCTTCTAGTAAGCGAGCAGATGCAGAAGCAGATCTCGCAGCCAAATTAGAACAGGCAAAGTCGATTGAAGAGATACAAGCTCAACAGACCAAACTTATTAAGCTGGAAAGTGAATGGAAACTCCATGAGTCACAAATATTGATAGAAATGAAGCAGAAACAAGCAGAAGTGGAGTTTAAGTTAGAAGAGGTGAAAACAAAGTTAAAAATGTTGCAAGCGAGCATGGATGTGAAAGTGGCTGCAGCTCGAGTTAGAACATACAATAAACTGGAAGGTGAAGTGGAGAACATGGTAGGCGAACCTAATACAGCCTCAGTTGTTAGAACCACTCCGGCTACATATTCAAACAGACAACTAGATACAGGAGTCTCCCTGTTTCAATCGCAACCAGCATCTCAGAGTGTAACAGCCAACTTAGCTGAAGCAATTGCAAGCTCTTTTAGTCTAAATCGTCTGCCTGTTCCTGAACCAACTATGTTTGCTGGTGATCCTTTGAAATTTGTTGACTTTCGGATGTCGTTCACAACTCTAATTGACAGGAAACCCATCTCTGCTAGTGAAAAAATGCTTGACTTGAAAGGCTACCTCTCAGGAGAGGCACGGAAGGCCGTTGAAGGATTCTTTTACCGGAGCTCTGAGGATGCATATGAAGGTGCTTGGGCAGTTTTAAAGGACAGGTACGGAAATCCATTCATTGTGCAGAAAGCGTTTCGAGATAAGTTGATGAAATGGCCTAAGATTAGTCCTAATGCCTCTCTGGCACTTAGAGATTTTGCAGACTTTTTAAAGAGCTGTGTAGAAGCTATGCCCCATGTCAAAGGATTGGCCATTTTAAATGATTGTGAGGAAAATCATAAACTCTTGAGAAAATTACCTGACTGGATTGTCCGCAAATGGAGCCGAATCATAGTGGAGCAGCTTGATGCATCTGGAGAATATCCAATCTTCATACACTTTACTAAATTTGTGCTGAAGAAAGCCCGTATAGCCTGTAATCCCATCACTTCTTCCTTCTTGAGCTCCAGCTCAGTAGATGAAAAGTTCCCTAAGAGGGCAAAGGCCCTCAGTACAAGTGCCCAAACAAAATATCATGCATTTAAGTCAGAAAGTTCTTCTCCCTTCAAGCCAAAGCTGCCATGTCCTGTCTGTAAGGATGAGCTGCACAGCATTGCTAAGTGCCCAGTCTTTGCTGCCAAGTCTACGGGAGATAAAAGGATGTTCATACATCAAAATTATCTATGCTTTGGATGTTTGCGTAAGGGACATATAACTAAAGATTGTAAAACGTGGCATGTCTGTGGAGTGTGTAGCCGGCACCATCCAACTTGTTTGCATGAAGAGAGAGAGAAGAGATCAGGTGAAACAAAGAGAAGTTTCACCTCTGATTCCACAGAAGTACAAGCAAATCAGCAAGTCCACAAAGTTTTGTCCCATGCAGTAACTCAGAATTCTCAGAATTCTTCTGCTACCTCAAGTATTGTTCCGGTTTTCTTGTCATCTATGAAAGAACCACAGAAGGAAATCCTTACCTATGCTCTTCTTGACACCCAGAGTGATTCATCTTTTGTCTTGGAAGACCTTGTCAGAGAGCTGGATGTAGTTTCTCAACCATTACAGTTGAAGCTTAGTACAATGCTGTAGACACCGTTATAGCCAGTCAAAGTGTGTGTGGTTTGCTAGTTCGAAGCTTTCATTCTGAAAATCACAAACAGTTACGGCAAGCATACACACGTGACTTTATTCCTGTTGATAAGTCTTGCATACCAACCAGAACCACAGCGTCACAGTGGCCTCACCTCAAACATCTTGCAAATAACTTGCCATCTCTTCAAGACTGCGCAGTGGGACTGTTGATTGGCTGTGATTGTCCTTCAGCTTTAGCTCCCCTTGAGGTTATCACTGGTGGTGAGAATGAACAATTCGCACAGAAGACCGAGCTGGGATGGAGTATTATAGGAGCAGCTAATCCCCACTTGGATAGGCAGGGAAGTCAAAGATTCGTCCATAGGGTTGCAGTGAGAGAGATGCCAGTTCCATCAGCCGCAGACATCTTGAAGGTTCTGGAATCTGACTTCAACGAGAGGAATTCTGAGGGTAAAAGTGTCTCTCAAGACGATGTGCACTTCATACAGATTCTTAGTGAAAACATTCAGCAGAAAGAGGACGGTCATTTGGAGATGCCTCTCCCATTCAAAGGTCAAAATTCCCCCTTATTACCCAACAATAAGAAGTTGGCTATAATTCGCTTGCAGCACATAAAGAGGAAACTCAAGGTCAATCAACAGTTTTATGGTCATTACAAGGCATTCATAGAGGATGTGATCAATAAAGGTGACGCAGAGCCAGCCCCAGAGGTATCTGTCAGAGATGTTGTTTGGTACATACCCCACCACGGTGTGAACCACCCGAAGGAGCCTGACAAATTGAGAGTTGTCTTTGATTGTTCAGCTAAATTTTGTAGCATCTCGTTGAACGATACTTTGCTGACAGGCCCCGATATGATTAATTCCTTGTTAGGAGTTCTCTGTCGATTCAGAAAGGAGAAGGTAGCCATCATCTGTGATATTGAAAGGATGTTCCATCAGTTCTTTGTCACACCTGACAATCGCAGTTACCTGAGGTTTCTATGGTGGGAGCATGGAGACCTTGATCGTGAGCCTAAGGAATACCAGATGGCAGTCCATCTCTTCGGCGCTGTTTCCTCTCCAGGGTGCGCTAACTTTGGCCTGAAATATCTTGCACAGCAATACAAAGCACATTATCCCTCTGCAGCGGCATTTGTTGAAAATGGTTTCTACGTTGATGATGGGCTAGTGAGTGTTCCCACAGTTAAGGAGGCCTGTGAACTGATAGTTGAAGCACAAGAGTTGTGTAAAAGAGGAGGCTTACGACTCCACAAATTCAACTCGAATGAAAGTGAGGCTCTTCATTGTGTTGAGACATCCAAAAGAACTTTCAGCTGCTGTGGTTGTAGCTAGATTGAGCGTTCTGCTGAAATCAGAGCTAAATATGAAGATTGATGAGGAATTCTTCTGGACAGATTCTCAAGTCATTCTAGCATATATCAACTACGAAGCACAGAGATTTCATATCTTTGTGGCGAATCGTGTTCAGCTTATACGAGAGTATACCAATCCGAGTCAGTGGTATTATGTTGATACAACGGAAAACCCAGCTGATCACGCCTCTAGGGGGCTCCGTGCATCAGACATTTTATCAACAACCTGGCTATCAGGTCCTGAATTTTTGTGGAAGGAAGAGGTTCATCCGGCACATACTTCATCACACGACCTGTTGGTTGGTGACCCAGAGGTTAAAATCATTCAGGCATTTGCAATAAGAGTGACCGATTGCATGAACATGCTTGATCGCCTGTCTAGGCTATCCTCTTGGACAACACTCCTTAAGGTAGTGGCAAGAATTAAGAGACTAGTGTCTGGACGAAAGTGTCAAACTGATGTTGTAACTGTCAAAGAGCGTGAGAGTGCTGTCAAAGCAGTGATAAAGCTTGTCCAACAGCAAGCATTCATTCGAGAGATAAAGGCACTTGAAAAAGGGGAAAGTCTTCCGTAGTCTAGTCCCCTTTTTAGTCTGGATCCCATTCTTAAAGAGGGCATACATTGTGTTGGTGGAAGATTGAAGCATTCATCGCTTAGTGAAGAATTTAGGCACCCACGCATTCTACCCAAAGACAGTCATATTACCCAGCTTGTATTGTCGCACTATCATTCACGAGTATGCCATCAAGGTCGAAGTCAGACTCAAATGGAGCTTCGAGCAAATGGATTCTGGATCATCAGTGGCAGCAAGTTGGTTGCGAAGCTGATACACACGTGTGTTCAGTGCAGGAAGCTGAGGCGTCCGGTAGAAGAGCAGCGTATGGCTGAGCTTCCTAAAGAGCATGTTGAAGCATCTGCCCCATTCACATATTGTGGAATGGACTGCTTTGGACCATTTGTCATTAAAAGGTGTAGGAAGGAGTACAAAAGGTACGGCTTGATATTTACATGTTTCTATTCTCGAGCTGTTTATATTGAAATGTTAGAAGATCTATCTACTAACTCCTTTATTAACGCCTTACGGTGTCTCATCAGCTTAAGAGGAGTAGTGCGCCAACTGTACAGTGACCAAGGCAGGAATTTCATAGGAGCTAGGAATGAATTGAAAGAAGAACTTAAACAGTGTGACAACCAGGCTTTGGAAATGTTTCTGGCCGAGCATCAGTGTGAGTTTGTCTTCAATGCCCCGTCAGCAAGTCATGCTGGTGGAGTTTGGGAGCGCCAGATACGCACTGTTCGAAGTGTGTTGGATGCTACTTTGGCTCAAAGTCTGGGTAGGCTTGATGATTCTTCCCTTAGGACACTCTTTTACGAGGCCATGGCCATCGTTAATAGCCGCCCACTGACAGTAGATGGAATAAATGATTCCAACTCTCTTGAACCTTTAACGCCTAATCATCTAATCCTAATGAAGTCAAAAATTGCTCTTCCACTTCCTGGGAACTTTGAGTGGGAGGATGTATACTGTACAAAGCGATGGCGCCGAGTTCAGTATTTGATCGAGCAGTTCTGGAGTCGATGGAAGAGGGAATACCTCCAGAACATATCCACACGACAGAAGTGGCACGTGGCCCGGCGCAATCTCAAAGTGAATGATGTGGTCATTGTAAAGGAAGACATCCTCCCAAGAAACCAGTGGCAGTTGGGGCGAGTAGTGGAAACTTTTATGGATAGTGATGGCTTAGGTCGAAGAGTCAAAATACGAGTTGGAGAACAGAAATCAGGAAAGCATCAGTTTCCATCTAAACCTTGTTATAGAGAGGCCCATTCAAAAGTTGGTGCTGCTTCTTGAAAGTGAATAGTCGTAAAGTATACGTTTACATGCATACATGCACAGACAAACATACATGCATACATTAACATAACTCTATGCTTATTTGCACAATTGTCCAATATTGGGATAGTAAGGGGTCTATAAGATCTTAAGAATCATGTATGATTTATTTGGTGTCGCAATTATCATGACATGATTGGTGGGAGTGTAAAGGACCACTTTGGAGTTTAATGTATGCTGTTGATTAAATGAAGTATGGGTTGGGTTATTGGTAAAATATTTGTGTAAATGTTGTAACTTGTTCAAATATTTTGTATGTGCTTTAATGTTATTTGTATGTGATTGACCGGAAATTCAGTGCACCTGTAATGTTGAAATTTGTTCCTTTGGTGACATCGTAGTTTGCATGGTATTGTTTTGCATTCCTTGGTAAGCGCAGCGAGGTACGATATGTTTTCATTCATTGATAATTTATAACATTGTTTGCGTATATGTATGGTTTATTTTGCTGTATAATTAATGTTTGTCACCCTAAATGTTTGCTTATGTAATGACGCTTGTAGCCGTGAAAACAAGTGTTTGAAATGTTTGCTGTGTGTATGTTTTCAATACAGTTTTCACGGTGCTAAGGTGACGATGGACTAAAAGTTGAATGTCATGCTGGTTTGGCGAACTAAATAAAGGACACCTTATGCATCAGTCGAGACTCTCTTTTTGGATCCAAGGGCTGCTATAATTGCTATTAACCAAACCCTCTCCTAAACTAAGCACCCAACAATACATAAACTGTCAGAGCTTGCTAAAGTCACACAAAAAGTGTACAGCTAGTTGTTTGAAATTGCTAACACTTTTGAAAGTATTTGAGCTGTATTGTTTTGTTAATTACCAACATATTTACTTATTGAAAAAGTATTACATCTGCTGAAAATATACATTTTCATTAATTGTATTTATTTGTTGTAATTGTAGCAAAATTGCAACTCTTTACAGTTAACTTTTTTTATGTTCACACAATGAACTTTTCCAAATGATTTTCATCAGTTTTTTTTGTGCTTGGTCTTTAAAATATTCTTTATATTATTCATGTAATAATAAGTATACTTATACATGAGTATTATTATTTTTCTGATAATAACAGCAATTATATCATCAATATATACAAAATATAGCATCAGTCCTCAATAGAAAACCAACCCCCCCCCCCCCCCCCCCCCCCCAAACACTGAGTAAATCTTCAAAATAAGAGTTCCACTTTAATAGACAAAAATACGACAGGAATATATCACTACTCTATAGTTATGTATTATTTACTGTAATAATAAGATAATAATTGTATTATATTAAGCAATACCTTGCATCTGTGATGCTTTGTAGTGCAGCATTTTATTGGACAGTTGCATAAACCCATATGAAAACTGAAAACATCTTCATGGTATTAAGTATTTGTAAAGCATTAATAGCTAACTCATTATTTATAAATCGTTCTATTTACATTGTTAATACATGATCAGGATATATACAAATATTATGCATTTCTTGTACATTAGCTGTAGCAAACAATTTATTAAAAGCAGTTTGATCATGCTTTTTTAAACATATCTAATTAATGTAATGTATTCAGTTGATGCAAACCAATGGTAAAGAAGGGTTTATGAGAACATTAAGAAGACATGAACTAGACATATATATTAATGATCTATTAAACTGTCTAAGAAACACTTAATTTTAAAGCAATTATTGCTTAAAAATGGTCATAGTAAAGCACTGACTAAATGCCAACTATATATATTGCGTGATCTAATGTGAAAACTATATATGCCCAATTAGCTATCTATTCATGATCAATTACTCTGAAAAGTTGGCCTTGAAATAACCATCTTCAAATGTATATCCAATTCATTACATATTTAAATGTGTCTCTAATTGCTAGATAATAACTGCTAATATATGAAATAATTAAACAATAATAAATAGTTTGTTACAGTGAATATAAACAAACAACATATTATTTATATGTAGCCTATTAATGAATATGTAGAAGCAATATTTCTTAATGATCAATTAACTATAAACTAATGCTTAACCATTACTTTATAACCTGTAGTTATTATAAAGTATTCTTTATAGAAAAACTTTTACTTGCATAGACTTGAACCCTACTTCGTCCCTAGCTAAAAGGGACTTCATCCCTAGCTAAAATGAAGCAAATATTGGTGGGTTTGAAGAGTGAGCATATGGCCAAACTTACAGCTTGAGAACTCCAGGGGACATGAATGTTCATCCATTGGGAAGTTATTCAATTTAAGCTGGCACTCTGCATCGATGGTCAACCTACAGAAAAAAAATATTCCCCCAATTACATGTCTGATGTAAGCCAGGATCCAATTCATTAGCAGGCCTAGAATACGCTGAAGTATATAGCACAATAATTAAATGAATGGCAAAACATGTCTTTTAGGGTTTGCATCAAATGCTTTTAATGGCAGGTGTGCTTCATAATTGATATAATTGGATGAATCTCAGGTCTTATGCAATGGTTTTGAACAGGTTAAGCTAATAATCAGACCAGTGTGGCATAATGAATCAATGAAATGAGCCAGAATGAATATCAAACAATGATTAGTTGACATTCGAGATAAAAGCAATTTTTACTACAAACGCTACCCATGAAAAATCACAAATGAGATCTCTTTAATATTGCAATTATTTGTACTAAATAGCAATGGAATTATGTAGACTACAGACCAAATGGAGTCTCCTGCTTCTCAAATGCTTCTTTAAAATATAATCAATATAGTCTTATGCTCGGATTTGTCAAGACACCATAGTTTTCAATCAAAATTAGAGATTTAAAGATGCACTCAAATATTTTTTAACAAATTCTTCTGAGCCCAATATTCTGAGCTATGCTATCTACATTCATGTTACAGCTCAGTTATCTCAAATATCAACTATTGTCTCATTTGTTATTTTGATTTCTCTCTAATTGTAGGACAAACACCTGCGACAAAATTGAAACCTAAATGAGATATAATTGAGAACTCTATTAAGTCTTTCAACAATAAGCAATTAAATATCCCTCTGGGTATGCTCTGAATACTATACGCAAGGAATTAACTTAAGAGTAAATCTACCTCAAAGTGTACAGTATACGCCCATCATTCCATATTCGCAGCATCCGATTGGGTGTGGTGATCCAATGGGCATCTGCCTTCTTTGAGTTGCGGAAAAATGTGTCAGGGATCCAGATTTTGCCGACCATGTTGCTATTGAGTCGAAGCACCTTCATAGTGCTGTTGAACTTCAACCGTCTGTCATACCAGGTCTGAGCGAAGAAGATGTCAATGGTGTACTCCTGGAAAATTTAAAAGAGCAATTAAAAAGTATTTCAGACCTTTGTGTAATTGATGAAAAAGCAGTTCCACCCAGAACATGTTTTCAAGGCCAAATCAATGCTTTTGAAAGGGCATACCATTATTAAATAGTGATGGGAAGTCAGATTCATTTCCACAAACTGGTTCTTTCTGACGGTTAATTTCAATGAACGGGTTAAAAAAAAGGTAATCATGAAATGACGAACACTGCTAATTCTAACAAGATATTCACACTAAAACATTCAAATAAAGCCATATGTGAATGCATATTGCTGATTATTACCTTGTATGCCATTAAGTTTTAATAATAAGGGTGTGTCATTAGTGTTTCGTTTTGTGATCAATGCCATGGATCATACATCTTGGACAAGTTTTCCACATTAAAGTTTTGGACCCAATATAGACACTGATGCACAAACGCGGTTCCCTGTCAAAAAGCTACACTTTGATGCTGTGCTGATTTAGTGCTTTGGGAACAAATTTAGGTGTGACCAGCTGTGAATATGTGTGCAACACGTAAATTAAATTGACCAGAATTTATAGCCCCTGCAGGTGACATCATTGGATGCACCTGTAGCACGGCTATAAATAGATGCATCTCAGGTGCATCATCAGATCTTTTGTCTTCAGATCATTCTGTGTGTGTTGTGCTTGACAGTCAGAACTATCTACTTTTCTCTGTTAGCAGTTAGTATTGTTAGGCAGTGCGCAGAAATCTTTTTCTTCTCTTTAAAAAAAAAGAAGAAAAAGAATGAGTGATAAACAAAGCAAGCGGTGTGTGTTCCCATGTTTACACTCTATGGCTGAAATGGACACACACCAGTTTTGTTTTGTGTGTTTGGGGGGAAGAGCATGCTGCTCTTGCGTTGGGGCGGGGCGGGTGCGAGCATTGCGATCTGTTTACAGTCAAAATGCTTCTCACTCGTCTCGCTTACTTCCAAGAGCTAGTGCCCACTCTTTCATCGTGAGGCTCTAGATCTGGCTGAATAGCAAGAGACGGGTCTGTCCCTATCGCTCGCTCTCTCCCCACATCCAGCTAATCCTTCTCGTAAGCCTGAAGCAGGCTTCGGCACCTCTTCGGTTCACAAGGGGGACGCTGAACCTCTGAACATTCCACGCACAATAATAAAGTGGCTGAGGAATTCCTCGAGGTGGTTACAGTTAGACTGGCCACGTGAACAAGAGACCCCTAAACGCTCCAAACTAGAAGACAGATTTCTGTCTGGTGGCCAAAAAAAAAGGGAAGGGAAAGCTATATCAATCCCTTCCTTTCTTTGATGACCTCCATGATGAGCTCTCTCATTCTTCCTGTGTCTTCGTGCCCTTGACGTCAACATATTCGAATATCGTTGGTGCCCGAGGCACGGGGGTATTCAGTGATGCCTCCAGTAGAAGAGACACCTGCACTTATCTCTCGCCTGGCTCAGCATCATCACTAAAGTGACCCACACTCCCCACAAAGTCATGCAGGACCACCTCTACGCTTGTGGGGAAGGCTTATCAGACAGCAGGCCAGGCTGGTGCTGCCCTGCTCACTATGGCAGTATTACAGGCGTACCAGGCTGATCTGTGCAGGCACCATGGTCGACAAAGAGGCTTTTTCTGAGCTTCGTTGAGCCACGGATCTGTTTCTCCGCATGACCAAGGAGACGGCTTGCGCCATTGGCCGGTCTATGTCTGCTTTAGTCAGCACGGAGAGACACTTATGGCTCAACCTGAAAGTTTTCCTTCTCAATGCCCCGGTTCTGCCTTCTGGCTTATTTGGTGATGCTATGAATGTAGTTATCACCAGATTCCAGCAGGCAAAGAGTCAAGAGGATTCGGGCAATTCCTTCCTCGCCACACTCAGGGGGAGTGGCCATCAGCCACCCAGCCCCACCCGGTCCTTCTAGAAGGGAGGCTCAAAAACAAAGCGTGGTGAGTCGTGCTCCCCCTCGTAGAGACTGGGGGCCCGCTCGTCGCATTCAGCAGCCCCCAAAGCAAGACCTCAGAGCAGTCATTTCTAAGAAGAAAAAACCCTGACGGTCTTGCGCCCAGTCTTGTGGGGGTAGCCCCCCTCAGGTAGGGGCAAGTGAAACATTCACCTGTACCTTCCCGATACCCCCACGAAACCTCTTCATTCCCGCAGACTCTGGTGATTTGGGAGTAAAAATGTTGGGCGTTCCGTTGCTTCCTGCCTTAGTCCAGGACGCGGAATACTCGACATCCCCTTAACAGGAAGTGTCAAAATCGATACCCATTTCAGAGAACCTGGCAGCGCGGAAGCTACTGCCAGGTGTTTCTATGTGGGTTCTAAGAACAGTAGAAAAAGACTGCAGTTTCAATGGCGTAGTCTCCACTACCATGAAACTACTGTGGAAAGAACTGCAAAATCTCTTGCTCAGAGGGGCCATAGAACATGTTCTCCTTCCAGAGGAAGAGTCAGGTTACTACAGCAGATACTTCCTGGTTCCCAAGAAGGGTGGGGTGTGCGTCCGATTTTAGACATTCGAGGCTTGAATCGCTCAATCAGGGCGTTCAAGTTCAAGATGCTAACTGTCAAGACACACGTGTCTCATGTAGGGCTCACGGTTTAGTTGCCGGTTTGGTTATTAGCAATAATTAATAATTATCATAGATAACTATCACTTATTAAAATCAATAGAACATTAATTAGAATCAATGTTAGCCTTTTAATCTTTTAAATCAACAATTATCAAATCCAATAGAATATTAATTATTATCCAAGACAATAATTAATTATTAAAATTAATTAAACATTGATTAGACTTAACACTAGCTTATTGATCCTTCAAATTAAACAATCATCAAAGATAATTGTCAATTATCAAAATCAATAGAATATTAATTAGGATTAATGTCGACGGGCCACCACCCTGGAATCAGGGACTAATAACCAGACAGTATAACAGTCTCAATATTAGATTGTTCTGTTAGGAAAATTGATGTCCGTAGATCATCAAGATTAAAAAGAGAACAACGAAGGGTTGAATTCGAGCACTGGCATCCCCTGCCAGCCTTTGACACATGTGTATGCAAAACAAACCAAAATACTTCTCTTTTAATTATAACGAAGTTTATTGAAAATATAATATCAATTAATAATCAATACAATGCAGTCAATAAACTTCCGACATTCAAACTACAAACTAAACAGTGACAGTAACACCTAAGAGGATGGTGTGTGTGTGTGTGTGTGTGAGAGAGAGAGAAGAGTGACGCGCACAAAATGGCGGACGTGACTCTCGTGGAGAGTACGTCATGTGAGATTTCCGGCCAGAGAGTTTGGCCGCGAATTTGGCCGGAGAGAAGCCGGTTAATGGCGTCTACCCGTTTCCAGCATGTCTCCGCTTGCCCGATAACCTGGGGACAAAGCTGAGCTTTATCACAAAGTTATCTACTAGCAAATGGTTGTGAGGGGTCGCGCGTGTGTCTGTGTGTGGTTAGTATGAGAGAGAGAGAGAATAAAAGTGGCGGCGTTGAGGCCAGTTTCGCGATCGTGGGAGAGAAGGCAACTGTTACTTTACCACTCAGAGACGCGGTGAACGGCTCGTAACCCGTCCCGCGACCTCTGGTCCTTTAATGGACAAACACAGTATGCCAGTCTCATCCACGATGGCGTAAACACACAACAGTGCAATGTGGTTGGATTACAACACAGCAAACTCTAATTTATGATAACAGTATGTTGCATTAATACCTTGAGTATTATTAGCAGCAATGAGCGGACTCTGCAGTCCGTAAACTGTACAAAACAATAAACTTGATCCACAAGAATAACACACCTAAATATTCTATCTCTGCCCAGACGTTAACCTCTTACTTGAATCGCGTGGGGACGCATGTAGAATGTGTGTTCATCCGTAGTTCGACACCGACTCGGTTCCTCGAGGCTCGGGTGATAACGGGAGGACGTTTCCTCGCTCTGCCGGCGGGCGGTACGGCTGCTGATTCTCGGCGGGCTGGCGGAGAAATCAGCGACGTCAACTTGATTGAAGAGGGAAGGGAATTCTTCTTTCTTCACTTCTGCAGGCAAACGGATGAAGATTGCTCAGCGGATTGCTCGGCGCTTTCCTTCGGATCCGTTAAAGTGTTCGGTTGAACACAATGTAATCTCAACTCGTCCAGCGAGATAGAGATTGTATTGCCGCAGTTTCAAGTTGCACGTTACTTCCTTGTGCAACAAGGCAACACCACGTCTATACACGGCGGGCAAAGTCACTGGAAGCGCCGAAGGAATCGATTTCCGATGCATTTCTACTCCTGGTGACATCATAGTTGAGGTGCGTTCTGTTGAGTGCCTCATCCAATAGGAGTTGAGAGTTCGATCCTTTGGAATTTCACACAGTTGTAAAGTGAGCAAGGCTTCTTGGGATTTTCAGTTGGTTTTGTACTCCCTTTGTTTGATTTTGGCACGATTTTTATCAGCAAGATTTATGACTTTGTTTTTGTGGGCCTCAGTCAGACTTTACGACTGTGTTAGGCCTGCCTTTGTCTTGTATCTGAATTCATGAGGCCCTACACTCAAATCCAATATCACGATTGGTTGGTCACGATCAATCTCATGGACGCATATTTTCATATAGAAATTCTGCCACAATACAGGAAGTTCCTGAGGTTTGCTTTTTGTGCCAAGCTTTCCAATATCGGGTTCTTCCATTCCGCCTAGCCCTATCACCCCGCACATTCATGAAATGCATGGATGCAGCACTGGCTCCTTTGCGACTCTGGGACATCCGCATTCTGAATTACATAGACGACTGGCTGATACTAGCACAGTCACAAGAACTGGCAGTTCAGCACAGGGATATCGTCATCTGGTTTCTCTGGGTCTGAGACTAAATGTCAAAAAGAGCATTATCTCTCCCACTCAGGAAATTACCTATCTGGGCGTTGTATGGAATTAGATCATGATGCGGGCACAATTGTCTCCCGCTCGAATCGTATCCATTCAGAACACCCTGAGCAAAGTCAGGCTAGGCCAAGGTTGCACTGTTCATCAGTATCAACAAATACTGGGTTTCATGGCATCTGCGTCCTTAGTGATCTCTTTGGGCCTTCTGCACATGAGACCGTTTCAGTTGTGGCTCAAAGCCAGGGGATTTCTGCATTTCATGTAATTTTAGTATGTTGTTGCTGATACATAAGTTAATGAAAATCAGATTTCTTGAAAATGTCCATCACAGTTAGGTACACATTTCATTATGTCTAATTTAAAAATACAAGCACAACTAGAAAATGAATATATTACTAATAATTGTATTAGTGACATCCTTAAGTAAAAAGACCTACTTAATTCTCGAGACCTTCATTTGCAAATATTATTTGGTAATACTTTACAATAAGGTTCCATTTGTTAAAATTAGTTAACATTAACCCTCTGGGGTCGGCAATCGCGCCGGTGCGATTGTCTCGCTTTTTTTCTTATCAGTGCAAAAGAGACTCAAAATACTCTATTGATTTTGATCTTACATATAAGTGTTGTACATCATTAGATCCTGTTAAGTGTCTATTTTTTTGTGGATACTCACAATAAAAACAAAGTGCTGTGCTTTTGGCCAAATAAAGAAAAACAAACATGATGCGAGTTCTGCGTTCTCTCTGTCAGTGAAGTCCATTCTGAAACGCGTCCGTAAATTAACTGTAACTCAGCAAATACTTGTCACCCAGGCACGAGACATATGTCTTTATGAAGCTTGCATTCTCTTCTTTTACATGAAGTATTTTATAAAAAAAACAAATATTTTCAGCTTATGTAATCCGTTTGAAACCAAGGAGAGTACAGTTTTTTCGTTCTCCCCTCATTATCTGTAATGAGCTGAGGCGCTATTCACATGTAAATAGGTGATATGCATCGCACACGCTCCCCGATCAATGCCATAAAAACCCGAAGTTTCTTCATGAGATTCACTGATAGTTCATCGCATTTTGAGGATGGCACACTACTCCGATGAAGAGGCCCTTCAGATGATTCTGGACAGCGAGGAAAAATTCACCTTTTCTAACAATGAACAATACTTATTAAGCATTTATTAATATTAGTTAATTTCAACATATACTAATACATTATTTAAATCAAAATTTGTATTTGTTAACATTAGTTAATGCACAATGAATTAACATGAAGTAGCATTAACTACATTTCCATTCAAGGGATTTATTTCCAAAAAAGGTGTAGAGCATCAAAATATTTAACAATATACAGTAGATGATGGAAATGCAAATGATATTAAATAGTGTCAATATAATATTTTTCCATTTAACTCTATTGCATAATGCTAAAATACATTTTAGATGACAATCAAGTTCAGTTTGTCATTAAAAGTTGCTGGACAAATGTGCGGGACATAATGCAGTTGAAATGACAATGCTTTAGATTAGATGTTTCATTCAAAATAACCTATTGATCATCAGGAATGTATCATATGTAAACCACGATGTTATACTGCATCAATTTTTCGTTAATAGCTGTGCACACAGCCTATTCAGATCGATGGATGGTTGTTAAACTTAGACCGAAAGTTTCCCCCACTACTTGGTTCAGGTTGCCAGCAGGTTGCCAGCTTGAACAGGGCCATGACGATTCGCTTTCAGATCGGAACCGGTGGCAACCAGCGATAAGCGCAACATCAGGACCAATATTACAGTCCTATCAGAAGGGCAACTGGTCCCTTTTAATTGCAGTTCCACATCTTCTGATTGCATTTATTTGTGAAATTAAAATACCAGTAAGCTGGCTAATTTCAATGAATTATCTCAATACTCTCCCCATTTTACCAAAACTTCGGGAAGAAAAAAATTAGGGAAATCTGGGAGGCCATATACACACATTTCTTTATGGAAATGGCTTAAGGGCAGATTTATTTTGCGATAAACCCAAACTAATGTGTCAAAGTGTTTTTTAGGCATGACGTCATCATGCACACCAATGTTATCAATAAAAGGACATTTGAATGGAAACAGGGAGAGGACAGCAAATTTCACAAACATTTTTCTTTATGCATATTCAATTTGTCTATAAGAAAATTGTCTGGAAACTAGGTTATTGTATTTTTGTAAACTAACGTTAACTAAGATTAATAAATGCTATATGAAAATATATTCTTAATTGTTTGGTAGGAGGAAGGGAGGGAAGGACGGCATGGAAAAAACAAGGTTATATTGACAAAACAAAGGATATTGGCCATTGTGACCATCATTATGTTTGGAGGAAAAATGGTGATGCTTGAAAGCCAAAGATCACCATCCCAACCGTGAAGCATGGAGGTGGCAGCATCATGTTGTGGGGGTGTTTTGCTGCAGAAGGGACTGGTGCACTTCACAAAATAGATGGCATCATGAGGAAGGAAAATTAAGTGGATATATTGAAGCAACAATCTCAAGACATCAGCCAGGAAGTTAAAGCTTGATGGCAAATAGATCTTCCAAATGGACAATGACCCTAAGCATACCTCCAATGTTGTGGAAAATGGCTTAAAGGCAACAAAGTCAAGGTATTGGAGTGGCCATCACAAAGCCCTGACCTCAGTCTGATTGACAATTTGTGGGCAGAACTGAAAAAGCCTGTGAAAGCAAGGAGGTCTACAAACCTGACTCAGTTACACCAGTTCTATCTGGAGGAATGGGCCAAAATTCCAGCAACTTATTGTAAGAAGCTTGTGGAAGGCTACCCAAAACATTTCAGTCAAGTTGCTCCTAAATACTAACAAAGTGTATGTAAACTTCTGACCCACTGGGAATGTGATGAAATACATAAAATCTGAAATAAATAAATTATCTTTACTATTATTCTGAAATTTCACATTCTTAAAATAAAGTAGTGATCCTAACTGACCCAAGACAGGTAAAGTTTTCTACATTTAAATGTCAGGACTTGTGAAAAAATTTGTTTAAATGTATTTGGCTAAGGTGTATGTAAACTTCTGACTTCAACTGTATGTGTAGCTCAATATAAGTTTGACAGTCAGTTGCGTCTCTTAAAAATCCAGCATGGAAGTAATGAATCCCGTTATATCATTTGTTGTATCAACTCTTTGATATATGAAAAATAAAACATCAAAATCTAAAATTATTTCTTTCATTCTTTTGTTATCTTGTCAAATTGTTTTTAAAATGCTTTAAAAGATTGACACTATAGGCATTTTGTAGATCTAATTAGTGATAGATCTACGTATCAGGTCACTAAAGACCCAAGGTATGTAATAAATAATTTAGTTATTAAAGACTTACAGTTTATAGTTTTTGCACATGCTGTTTAACATGAGAACTGCTGTTTCAAATCTGATTTTGTGCCTTTTTGTTCTTTTAGCCTTGATAACAAAGCAGCAGCATTGTAAGTTCTTCAATGTTATCATATCGCCCAAACCGCAATATACAATATGTCAATAAATTGCAATATGACCAAATCATGCAGCCCTAGATTGAACAATAATCCGTACCATTCTGACCATCATATTTCAGAGAGCAGGTGATGCTAAATCAATAATATGGTATGCAAATTAATCAATAAATTAAAATATTGATCTTGACATTAACACAAGAACAATGTATATTTCATATACCATAAATACATGTCCACACCACTAAAGTAAAGGGCAAAGACTTTTGGGAGGCAATGTAAATCTCCTAAGAAGTTTGAGAAACAGACCTGAAGCATCAAAAGCCCTCTCGCTACAACAAATGGATGGATGCCATGTCCTTGTGATCCTTCTTTATTCATAAAGATGAAAAAGCTAATGGATTTTTTCAATGCTTATGGCATTTTAATATTTAGCCAGCACTCATTTGAGACTCATTTTAGCATTTACTAGATCTCAATTCTTCAGCTAGAGCCCAATGAGGACCACAACACCGAAAAAGAACCCAAGGGGAAATGGTAATGTGGAATGTAGGGTTTGTAAGGGGAACACAAAATAGGATTGGGAACTAAGAACTGGTTTTCATAGTGCTCAACAGTGAGTTAAACACAACCCAACTCAACATAACACAACACACAAACTAACCAGGTACAAGATTAATCTTAACAATAAAAACTTTAATTTGAAGCAAATGAGCATTACAAAGTAGAGATGAAACAGTATGGAAATTTAATATCACAATAACAGTGACCAAAATTATCACAGTTATCTGTATTATCGTGGTATTGATAAAATGTGCAGGAAATGTAAAAAAAAAAAAAAAAGTACTGATTTTGCTCTTATGGAAAGAAATTTGTACTTTTATTCACCAAAGTAGCATTCAACTGATCAAAGTGTATAGTCAGGACATTAATTATTTGAAAAATTAATATTACAATTTGAAAAAAAAATTCAAAAATACTTCAAAGATTTCTCATCGAAAATTCTCATGCACCTTACAGTCTAGCTGATCCCAAAAAAGCTCAATGGGGTAAAGATCCATAAAACTCTTTTCCAATTATCTGTTGTCCAATGTTGGTGTTTCTTTACCCACTCTAACCTTTTCTTTTTGTTTTTCTGTATCAAAAGTGTCTTTTTCTTTGCAATTATTTGCATAAGGCCTACACCCCTGAGTTTTCTCTTTACTGTTGAACATGAAACTGGTGTTGAGCAGGAAGAATTCAATTAAGCTGTTAGCTGAGGACACTGAGGCATCTATTTCTCGAACTAGAGACTCTAATGTACTTATCGTCTTGTTTAGTTGTACATCAGGCCTTCCACATCTCTTTCTGTCCTTGTTAGAGCGAGTTCCCCGTCTGTCGCTCACTTTGACGTTGTGTCGAAGAAGCGACACTAGGGGTCTCTCTTGAGCGCCGAATGTGCATCTGATCTATGAAAAAAAGGCCAACGAGAAGTTGGCAGCCAGTATTTGCATACACCGCCCCCAGACAAATGGGTATAAAAGCATGGAAATACGCAGAAATTTTCTTCGGAGCCGATGGTTGTACTGCAGCGAGCTGCGAGTCACACACCCGTTCCTGTTCATCTGACGCTCTCTGCTGTTGGATCTACGGCGCACTACAGCGGCTTTCTCCTTCCTTTGCATGGCATCGCAGTTGCCCTTGAGTGCTTCGTCAGCGCAGAGCATAATTAAAAGAGTGATATTTCTTTTAAAAGAGTGTTTTTCCTCTATTAGAGCAATACACAGCGGTGTTGAACGTCCTTTTCAGGATCCATCTTTATAAAGATGCCATTCCGCTCCTGTGTATTTCCTGGATGCGGTAGAGTGCTCTCCGCTTCAGACGGCCACAGGCGTTGTCTCGTGTGTCTGGGCAGCGATCACACCGAGGCAGCATTTGTGGATGGTTCATGCTCTCACTGCGATGGCATGACCATGGCAACATTGCAGTTGCGGCTTGCTTTCAATAGAAAGCACGCCACTCCAGCCGCCCCCGCATTGTTCCTTCTACCCACGGGATTGAGGACGATAAGGCTGGCGATGGAGGCGATCTGGGGATGGCAGCTGGTGCAGATTTGTCAGGTACGCCCCCTCGGACCCCCTGCCCCCAGCACGCTCAAGTCCTCCCCTTTGGCATGTCTCTGTCCCCTCGCATCTTCGCGAAAGTCGCAGAGACAGCTCTTGCCCCGCTCCGAGAAGCCGGCATTCGCATACTCAATTACCTCGACGACTGGCTTATCCTGGCCCACTCGCGAGAATTACTATGCGCTCACAAAGACCAGTTGTTCAGGCACCTCAGCTGCTTGGGGCTTCAGGTCAACTGGGAAAAAAGCAAGCTCTTCCCGGTTTAGAGCATCTCTTTTCTCGGCATGGAGTTAGACTCGGTCTCAATGTCAGCATGTCTCACCAACGAGCGTGCACAGTCAGTGCTGAGATGTCTCGCCACTCTCAGGCCAGGCACATCTGTCCCTTTGAAACTTTTCCAGAGGCTCCTGGGCCAGTGGTAGCTCAGCGGTTAAGGCTCTGGGTTACTGACCGAAAGGTTGGGGGTTCAAGCCCCCTTGAGCAAGGCCCTTGACCCTATCTGCTCCAGGGGCGCTGTTTCATAGCTGACCCTGCGCTCTGACCCCAGCTTAGTTGGGATATGCGAAAAACTGCATTTCATTGGCTCTGTCATTGTACTCTGCACAATGACAATAAAGTTGAATCTTAATCTTAATATGGCATCCTCTGTGGCAGGGGACCGCTTCAGCACTGGCTTCAGACTCGAGTCTCGAGACGAGCATGGCGCTGCGGCACGCACCGTGTGATGATCTACCCCGCCTGCTGCCAAACATTCAAACCCTGGACAGACCTCTGCTTTTTACGGGCAGGAGTATCCTTGCAACAGGTGTCCCGATGCATCCTGGTCATCCGACTCAAGATTGGGTTGGGGCGCCGTGTGCAACGGGCACACAGCCGCGGGCTGTTGGAAAGGGGCCCCGCTGTGTTGGCACATCAACTGCCTAAAGTTGCTGACTGTTTTCTTTGCCCTGCGGAAGTTCCTCCCGTTAGTTCGGGACAAACATGTCACAAACTCGCCCGTCGTCTCCTCCTTTGGAGCCACAAGTTGCTGCGTGCCACTCACATCCCCGGCAACCTCAATGTGGTAGCGGACGCGCTGTCATGATTGGTGTTCTTCCCAGGCTGAAGACCCACAGAAGTGCGCAGTTAGGTCAGTGCTCTTATTTTTGCAGGAAAGGCTGGAGAAGAGGCTGTTCCCTTCCACCCTAAAGGTGTATGTCGCTGCCATCGCGGCCCACCACAACGCAGTAGATGGCAAGTATTTGGGTAAGCACGACTTAATTATCAGGTTCAAAGAGGCACCCGGGGGTTAAATCCCTCCCGGTCAAGCTTGTTCCCCTCATGGGACCTCTCAGTGGTCCTCTCGGGCCTTCAGAGACCTCCCTTCGAGCCGCTAGAATCAGCTGGACTCAGGGCCCTCTCTCTAAAGACGGCCCTGCTGATTGCGCTCCCCTCCATCAAGAGGGTCGGTTACCTACAAGCGTTCTCTGTTAGCGAAACTTGTCTGGAGTTCAGTCCGGCAGACACGCTTGTGATCCTAAGACCACGAACGGGCTACATACCCAAGGTTCCTACCACGTCCTTTAGAGACCAGGTATTGAACCTGCAAGCGCTGCCCCGGGAGGAGGCAGACCCAGCCCCTTCGTTGCTGTGTCCGGTACGTGCTTTGCGTACCTACTTGGACCGCACGCAGTGCTATAGATCTTCTGAGCAGCTCTCTGTCTGCTTTGGTGGACAGCGGAAGGGAACACTGTCTCCAAACAGAGGCTTTCCCACTGGGTAGAGGATGCCATTTCATTGGCCTATCACACCCAGGCCGTGTCGCCCCCCCTTATGGGTCCGAGCACACTCGACAAGGAGTGTTGCGTCCTCATGGGCACTGGCCAGGGGTACCTCCCTAGCAGACATATGTAGAGCAGCGGGTTAGGCAACACCTAATATCTTTGTGAGATTTTACAATCTCCGGCTTGAGTCAGTATCGTCCCGAGTTTTCTCAGGTCCGAGCCGGTAGAACTCGGTAACACGCTGACGGTCTGGCAGGGTGGATCGTTTGCGCCTAGCTCCCTTTCCCTCGGCTGAGGTAAAACTGTGCGCTTTCTCTCCCAGGAGATCCCACTCATTCGGATCCCAGGACAATTCCTCCCTAGTCCTTTGGGTCCGCAGTTCAGCGGAGGAACTCGCCGACCCAAACCACTGCTGGTACTTAATCTACCCTGTACTGGAATAGGTGCTCCGCAGGTCAGGACTCTGACTCACCCTGTGAGCATCTCCCTTAGGCAGTTCCAGCTGCCCTCCGGTCGCCATGTTGTAGCAACTCCCCCCTCCTAGCGAGGTTGGATCTACCACTGCACCATCTCCAGATGCTGCCTAAAAACCCATGTGATGTATTTGCCACCTTTACCTCCCCTTTCGGGCAGGTGTGGCCTCCGCAGGGTCTTATCCCCCTGAAAGAATAGTTAACTGGGTAAGACCCCCTTCCCTCGATGCATGTAAGTGCCCCGGCCGTTCTTGCTCTATGCGGAGAAACATAGAGAGAAAAGAGGCCCAGCCAGGCCTGGCCCATTCCCAGGTTGGCAAGCCTCGCCTTGTTCCCCTGCTTAGGGTAACCAGAAGGATTCCGCCGACTTTTGTGGGGCATTGTTGAAGGGTACATGCAGTCTGACACAGCTGGTTTTCGTTGCACGTAGAATACCTGCCCGCTCCTGTGTCAGCACAACACGTACACAGCTCAGCGCATGGCGTGATTTAAATTGGACCCCTAGTGTCACTTGTCAAATGTCACAATGTCAAAGTGAGCGACAGACGGGGAACGTCTAGGTTATGGATGTAACCTCCATTCCCTGATGGAGGGAACGAGACGTTGTGTCCTCCCGGCCACGTCGCTGAGCCGAGCCACTGTAGTGGCCGGACCATTTCCAGATCCTCAGAAAAATCCTGAATGAACTCACTGTATTTCCCCGCTTTTATACCTGTATGTCCGGGGGCGGGGTATGCAAATACTGGCTGCCAACTACTCATTGACCTTTTTTCATAGATCAGAGGCATATTCGGCAGTCAAGAGAGACCCCTAGTGTCGCTTCTTCGACACAACGTCTCGTTCCCTTCATCAGGGAACGGAGGTTACATCCGTAACCTAGACGTTTTCCTTTGTCTTTGAAGATTGTATTGTAAACATTTCTATGAAATCTTCAGTTTTTTGTCAATTTCAAGCATTGTATAGCCTTCATCCTCAAAACAATGATTGTCTGACAAGTTTCTACAGAAAGCTGTTTCTTTTTTTGCCATATTTGACCTAATATTGCCCTTAATAAATGCCAGTCTATTGCATACAATTTAGCATGATTACTCAAGGGTATGTTGTTGGAGTGATGGCTGCGGGAAATGGGGCCTGTCTAGATTTGATCAAAAATTACTTTTGTCAAATAGTGATTGTGCTGTTTTTTACATCAGTAATGTCCTGACTATACTTTGTGATCAGCTGAATGCCACTATGGTGAATTAAAGCACCAATATCCTTCTAAAACAGCAAAATCTGTAAATTATTCCAAACTTTTGGCTACCAGTGTAATTATTATTATTTTTCACACACACGCACACACACCCTATCTTCTGTGTTGCATTTGAGTATATGTAATGACCCCATGCACAATTTACATAAATAAAAATTTGTCTTAAGAAAACATTAATGGTAATTACAATGAGCCCAACAACTGACATAAATACAGTGGTCTTGTATAGGAGTCTCTATTGTTTCTCCTAATGGAACACTTTTACAACCAAGTCGAGGACTGCTGGATTTTAAATGAACAAAATATGCTGGTTGTGTGACTAAAGTACACATGACACATACAGCAGCAGAATATTGTGTAGTGTTTTTACAAGAGTAGGTCACACTGAAAGCTTTATTTTACATTATTGACAAGCTATTAGCAATTTAGACAGACAAAACATGCATATAATTAAATGAGCTAAAAGTTATCTTACCTTGCATTTGCTATAAAGTAGTGGGTGGTGGTCATGAAGATGACTCAAGATATTTTATTCAAATAGCCCCCATTCACATTTTTTTTATTTGCATGTTCTGCAGACAGGGTGAACATCACTGATTAAGGTTCCCTCAGCACTCTTGTAAAACCCAAATTACAACCACACTTCAGATTTGGTCCTCTAGAAGGCTGAAAAATCTCCTGAGCACTGTCACTGCCTTAAGTCATGTTTTCACACAAAACAAAACCCACGCAGTATCCTGCGCCTACGTCCGACTGTTGCTATCTTTTTGTTTATGCGGGACAGTATTTACCATGAGTTTTTCAAACCACGGTAATCATACACTGTTTTAATGATAATTAAATACAAAACGTCAGGAATTTTACCATGGTTTATCGTAAAACCAGTAACCGTTTCATCCCTGTTTGAAGCAGTGAAAAACTCTAAGGAAATCTAATGATGTAATCCAGTGATTCCCAAGAAAATGAATGGAAATTTTTACTTCCAGAACCATACTGTTCTGCTCTATTCAGAACTGATCCAATTTTTTTTAAATATGACATTTGATTCGGTTAATGGCTCCAAAAAAACTAAAAGAATCATTAAGTGAAATCAAACCAGAATCCTAATAATTAAAATCCAACACACACATGTAATTTCATCCCCTAGCAGTAATCTAAATAGTTGCTTTGTTTGTGATGTCCAAATATACATGAGAATCGTCTTGGTTACTGTCGTAACCTCCATTTCCTGATGGAGGGAACGAGATGTTGTATCAATGTAGTGACACTAGAGACACTTGAGATCCCCGAAGAGGGACACAACATCTTGTTTCTTCCATCAGGGAATGGAGGTTACAAAAGTGACCGAGACGTTCCCTTTCTGTCACTCACTCTACATTTTGTCAATGTAGTGACACTAGGGGTCCCTATAGAAAAATGCTACAACAGGTGAACCGTGTTACGTGAACTGCCGATTCAGGTGCAAGCAAGCCAATGCGTGTGGAATAGTAGGTGAATCAGACTGCATGTAACCTCCCCAAATGCCCCAAAAGACGTCATGTAGTTCCCCACATCCCTGAGGGGGGAAGCACGTAACTAGCATGGGTGCAGGCACCAGCCGTGGCCTTTTCTCCCTACATTTTTTCTCCACAGAGTATGAGATTCGGCAGGGGCCATCTAACACTATTATACGCATCGGGGAAGGTGATCTTTTCCTTTTCTATTCTTTCAGGGGGAAAAAACCCTGTGGAGACAACAACCTGCCCAAAAGGGGAGGTCAACATGTGGCAATATGACACACGGGCTCACCAGGCAAATATGGAAGAGTAGCGGTGATAGGTCCTGCTATCACAGTGACCGGGAACAGAAAGAGCTCGGCCCAAGAGAGACGCGGGTATGCAGACAGGGAGACCGTACTGCAGAAAATACATCACAGGGTGTTACAGGAGTAATCGACACATGTGGAGCACCTATCCTAGTACAGGTCATATTAGTACCCGTAGTGGGTCTGGCTGTGAACTCCTCCACCGAATTTGAGAGCCACATCGCAAGGGAGGAAGGACATCCAGGGTCCGACTGGGGTAAAATCGCACATTTTCGCCTCAGGGGAAAGGCGCTATATGCAAGTGATTCACCTGGCCAGCTGTTCTGCTTTACCAAACTCTACCTGTTCATACCTGAAAGAACACGGGACGAAACCGGTTCAATCCGGAGATTGTAAAATCTCAAAGGTATCTGGGGTGTTGCCAAGCCCGCTGCTTTGCAGATGTATGCTAGAGAGGGGACATTGGCCAGTGCCCATGAGGATGCCACATGAACCCGCAAGGGGGCTCACCACCTGATCCCTAAAAGGGGTCGTGGGAACATAGCCTGGTCGGGGTCTGAGGAACAGAGTCTCCCGGACCAAAGTCCAGGCACGTTTCACTGACAGAGAACGCTTGCAGGTCCACGATCCTCTTGATGGAAGTGTGCGTGGTCAGCAGGGTGGTCTTTAATGAGATAGCCTTTAACTCGACTGACTCTAGGGGCTCGAACAGGGCTCTCAGAAGGCCCAGCAGGACCACGGAGAGGTTCCATGAGGGAAAGAGGCATGGCCTAGGAGGGTTCAGCCTCTTGGCACCTCTCAGGAATCTGATGATCAGGTCGTGCTTACCAAGGGACTTACCTTCAAATGCGCCGTGGTGCGCTGCTATAGCAGCTACTTACACCTTCAGGGTGGAGGGGGACTGTTTACACCTAGTAGAACAATACTGCTGCCTTGTAGAAGGAGCCCTGGCCTGAGTGATCGTTTTTACCATTGCGGATGGTAGAACATGTTATGTGGAGGTTCCAGTGGTCTAGGCATGGGTGCCAGATGGTGCCCCGTCCCTGAGAAAGAAGATCCTTCCTCAGGGGAATTTGCCAGGGAGGAGCAGTTGCGAGGAGCCTGAGGTCTGAGAACCAAGTCTGGGTGGGCCAATATGACACCACAAAGGTGACTTGTTCCTCGTCCTCCCTGACTTTGCACAGGGTCTGTGCAAGAAGGCTCACTGGGGAGAATGTATATTTGTGCAGCCACCGGTGCCAGCTGTGTGCCAGCTTGTCTGTACTGAGGGGGGCTCCCGTCATTGCATACCAGAGTGGGCAGTGGGAGGATTCCCGGGAAGGGAACAGGTCTACCTGTGTTTTGCCAAATCGACTCCAAATCAGCTGGACCGCCTGGGGATGGAGTCTCCTCTCTCTGAGGAGGGTCGCCTGCCTCGACAGCGCGTCTGCTGTGGCATTGAGGCTGCCCAGGATGAGAGTGGTCCGCAGCGATCTAAGCTGCTGATGACTCCAGAGGAGGAGATTGTGGGCGATTTGCAACATGCGAGGAGAACATATGCTGCCTTCGTGATTTATATATGCTACTGTCGCTGTGTTGTTGCACCGGACCAACACGTGCTTTCCCTGGATCAACGGTAATAGCCTACGCAGGGCAAGCAGTACAGCCAGCAACTCTAGGAAGTTTCAGTAAAAGTGTTTCAGTGGAACTGCTGTCCTCTGCCTTAATGAATTCAGGCAGTTCAGCACTGTGTCCATCCACCTGCTTGTGAGGTGTGCAATCATCAACACCAAGTCTAACTCCATGCTGAGAAAAGAAATGCTCTGAATCAGGGAGTGCTTACTCATTTTACCAGTTGACCCATAGCCCTAGACGGCTGAGGTGCGTGAGCACCAGCACCCTGTGTGCGCACAGCCACTCTTGAGAGTGTGCTAGAATCAGCCAGTCATCAAGGTAGTTGAGTATGCAGACACCCACTTCCCTTAATGGGGCAAGAGCTGCCTCTGCGACTTTCATGAAAACGCGAGGGGACAGGGACAGGCCGAAGGTGAGGACCTTGTACTGATAAGCCCGGCCGTCGAAAGCAAACCGTAGGAAGGGTCTGTGTCTGAGAGAAATTTGAAAAGAATGAAGGAAGGAAGGAGGAAGGGAAGGTAGTAACGAAGAAAGTAGTTAAGTAAGGCAGGAAAGAAGGATGTAAGAAAGAAATAAAGGAAGTAGTGAAGTAAGACAGTAAGGCAGAAAAAAGAAAAGACAGAAGGAAGGCAGGAAAGATGGAAGGAAGGAAGGAAGGAAAAATGGAAGGAAGGAGGGCAGGAACAGAATGGAGGGAGGAAGGGAGGGAAGAAAAGAAAGAAAAAAAGATTGTAACGAAGGAACAAAGGAAGTAGGTAAGGAAAGCAGGGAGGGAAGAATACATTGACTATCATAGGGTATATGTTGTTTATGAATTGACTTACCATGTTAATGGCATTGACTGGGCCAATACTGTTGACAAACATGTCTGTATGAATCACTGTTGGTTTGACTGTAAAGAGAGAGAGGACAATACAGAATTACTAATAATACCTATATCAAATGTAAGTATTATTTTTATAGTATCATGTTTTGATAATTATTAAGGCTGTTGATTTTCACATGTTTATTCAATGCAATTAATTATATAAAAAATAAATAGTTAAAAAAAATAATGCAAATCAGATGTCATCAAAAAAATAATAAAAACATCATAAATGTAGTTCATAGGACTCGTGAGCTCAATTCCAAGCCTTCTGCAGTAATACAACAGGAACCGATTCATAGAAAATATCATGACATGACTGTGGTGACATTTTTGTAATATTACAGGTGCTGGTCATATAATTAGAATATCATCAATAAGTTGATTTATTTCAGTAATTCCATTCAAAAAGTGAAACTTGTATAATGTATACATTCACTCCACACAGACTGATATATTTCAAGTGTTCATTCCTTTTAATTTTGATGATTATAACTGACAACTAATGAAAACCCCAAAATCAGTATCTCAGAAAATTAGAATATTGTGAAAAGGTTCAATATTGAAGACACCTGGTGCCAAACTCTAATCAGCTAATTAACTCAAAACACCTGCAAAGGCCTTTAAATGGTCTCTCAGTCTAGTTCTGTAGGCTACACAATCATGGGGAAGACTGCTGACTTGACAGCTGTCCAAAAGACGACAATTGACATCTTGCACAAGGAGGGCAAGACACAAAAGATCATTGCTAAAGAGGCTGGCTGTTCACAGAGCTCTGTGTCCAAGCACATTAATAGAGAGGCGAAGGAAAGAAAAAGATGTGGTAGAAAAAAGTGTACAAGCAATAGGTATAACCGCACCCTGGAGAGGATTGTGAAACAAAACCCATTCAAAAATGTGGGGGAGAGTCACAAAGAGTGGACTGCAGCTGGAGTCAGTGCTTTAAGAACCACCACGCACAGACGTATGCAAGACATGGGTTTCAGCTGTCGCATTCCTTGTGTCAAGCCACTCTTGAACAAGACACAGCGTCAGAAGCGTCTGCCTGGGCTAAAGACAAAAAGGACTGGACTGCTGCTGAGTGGTCCAAAGTTATGTTCTCTGGTGAAAGTAAATTTTGCATTTCCTTTGGAAATCAAGGTCCCAGAGTCTGGAGGAAGAGAGGAGAGGCACAGAATCCACGTTGCTTGAAGTCCAGTGTAAAGTTTCCACAGTCAGTGATGGTTTGGGGTGCCATGTCATCTGCTGGTGTTGGTACACTGTGTTTTCTGAGGTCCAAGGTCACCGCAGCTGTCTACCAGGAAGTTTTAGAGCACTTCATGCTTCCTGCTGCTGACCAATTTTATGGAGATGCAGATTTCATTTTCCAACAGGACTTGGCACCTGCACACAGTGCCAAAACTACCAGTACCTGGTTTAAGGACCATGGTATCCCTGTTCTTAATTGGCCAGCAAACTCGCCTGACCTTAACCCTATAGAAAATCTATGGGGTATTGTGAAGAGGAAGATGCGATATGCCAGACCCAACAATGCAGAAGAGCTGAAGGCCACTATTAGAGCAACCTGGGCTCTCATTACACCTGAGCAGTGCCACAGACTGATCGACTCCATGCCACGCCGCATTGCTGCAGTAATTCAGGCAAAAGGTGCCCCAACTAAGTATTGAGTGCTGTACATGCTCATACTTTTCATGTTCATACTTTTCAGTTGGCCAACATTTCTAAAAATCCTTTTTTTGTATTGGTCTTAAATAATATTCTAATTTTCGGAGATACTTGGGATTTTCATTAGTTGTCAGTTTTAATCATCACAATTAAATGAAATAAACATTTGAAATATATCAGTCTGTGTGTAATGAATGAATATAATATCCAAGTTTCACTTTTTGAATGGAATTACTGAAATAAATCAACTTTTTGATGATATTCTAATTATATGACCAGCACCTGTATATAACGTGATTTATAACACGTATCGTAGCAGTTCCGAAGCCAAATGTCCACTTTGGGGCACTAAAAGTGAGTTAAATGGACTCCCATACAGATAAGTTTTTTAAGGCAAATTCTCTAAATAAAAAAAAAACCTACCTACCTCCCTACCATAAACCTTAAAACTAAACCTAACCGATAGTGTCAATTAAAGCAAATGTGAGATGAAAAACACAATTGCGAGAGAAACCACGTCATTTGGTGGTGTTTCTTTGACACTTTAGGCTCACGTTGACTTCAGAACTTGAACCCTGGTCCTTTGCATAGCAATTGTAATGCTCTGTAAGTTGAGCTACCATGCAATTTAATCACAAATGAAGCATGTACATTTTCAGTAGTTGGTTATGTAGCCTAATGCAAACAATAAAATGTATTCCCTTACAAGTCATGCACAAGTCATACGATAGCATTGTGTGAGGCAGAGTCCTGCACATGGGCTGGTACCTGTGGGTACCCTATGGGTAAAGTGCTAATATTTGATGTAACAGGTGTTGTTTGGGAATCAATAGGCATGGGCAGACTGTGGGTCAAATAGCCAAGGCTATTTTTTGATGTCAAGTAATGTTCATTGTTTACATGATTTATTTACACCTTTTATGGGTTTCAAATGTATTAAGTCGGCTCTGTCTGTGATTAGACCTAGGGTCAACATGACGCATGTAATAGCCACGCTGAGCTAGAGCCTTCCATAAACTCCCTGATATCATAACTGGTGATGCAGTGAGAATTGTTACAATGGAACTAGAAGACATGAACAGAAAACTCACCAGTAGATTTTTATTTATGAAGACCTCTCAATGTCTGTGTAGCCTATGGTGTTATTCATGCACATTTGTTAAAAATAGCCTGTGTGGGCAGATTGTCCACATGTTGTTGACAAAAGTTTTGTATTGTTTACAATATGAACACATATTCTTATCTTTTTTTCTGTTAACTGTTACCATAACATTAGGCTAATAATCTTTTTTTTTTTTTTTAGAGTGCTTAATGTTAGTTTGATTGCTTGAGTGACATGAGCAAATACATAATTTTTGTCTACCTGATGTAGTAGATTTACTTTAAAGTGGGTGTGGTTCAAATCAGTCTTTATTTTGGAATTCAATTAGTGCTGCTGTCGGATAATGGGTCGGGTGTTCTGTTAAGTACTGCGGGTGCAGGGCTGGTGTGGGTTTACAAAACAGGGCTCAGTGTGTACATGTGCTCAGGGGAACACCAAAGTCTGATGTAGAGGTTAAACTCCACTATTGCAGCGTATGTATCTGTCACATTATATAGTGTATTCAGCTTCTGTGTCTTCAGCAGCTTTCTCGCATTAAACGGGATGCAACCCCATTTCCGAAAAAGCTGGGACAGTATGAAAAATGCTAAGGGTTGAATATAATTGTAAATTATATTCACCCTTTGCTATATTGAAAGCTCTACAACCACACATTATATGATGTTTTTCCGTGTGAATTTAATGTTTTTTTTTTTTTAAATGTACAGTAATTTCAAATCAGATGATTGCAACTCGCTCCAAAAAATGTTGGGTCAGTCGAGTGTTTACCACTGTGTAACAACACCATTTCTTCTAATAACACTTATTAAGCATTTAGGAATTTTCCCCCATTCATCTATTATGTAAAGGCAGGTGCATACTGTAGGATTTATAATAGTCCTTTACGATTGTTGCTTGACAGACTGTATGACATGAACGCATTGATATTGCCATGGCACCCTGTGCGACGTTATGTCAGACGATATACATCGTAGCCGACTGTGGTCCCAATTGTCCTGATCAGTGAACGTGGCTCAAGTTACGGGAGTGTTACGGAATACACGCGAAACGGCGAAATTTTCCCACCACGGAGGAGCATTTTCTTTTCTCTCTCTGAAAGTCAGGACATCAGCATTTCCATTGCTCCAATACCACTCCATCACGAGCATGGGCTAACATTTACAAGATAGATGGATTTTGTCAACTAGGCCTATAATAAGACAGCTTGATCACAAATACAGAAAAATTACAGATGTTGAGAATGAACGTCAGTGTGGGAGGTAGCCTAATAATGAGCTAGCAAATATTCATTGTGGAAATAAAAAGACTTACAAACTTCTCTGTTCACATGGGGTTGGTTTTAGTACGTCTTTCTCCTCTTTTAGGTTAGTAAACTATCGGCCATGCAAAATGTAGAAAATTCATAAAGGCTGATAATACATCACGCTTGCATATTCCTTATGGATGATGCAAAAACATGAAGTAGATTACTATAATTGTATCCAACTGTACTTGCTGATTTGGATTAAAACGACCCATAAATACTTACCAGTATACATTTTTCAATCTTTCTATTTTATTGTATTTATTTATTTATTTAGAAATGTGTGGATCTTAACTAAAGAAGTTTACAGACGTTTAAAGTAAATTTCTTAAAAATAAAATAGTCATTAAAATAATGTTGTAAAGAAAATTCTTGATAAATGGAAAGAAAAAAATAGAAAATGCAATCATTTAATTGTATTCGTTTTGTAAGCTCTGTATTAATTTAACTTTTTGTATTAATTTAGTATTAAATTAATTTTATATTGCTGACGTGTTACAATTTTCCAATGTATTTTTTTAACTTTTGATATAAAAAGAAAAGAAGAAAATATTGAAAGTGCTTGAGTGATAACTGTCACATTCTGTTGACTTTTGATCTGTGCTTTTATGTTGAAATTCCTGTTTAGTTCCTGTTTCCTGTTTGGTTTTTGTAGTTCTTTGTAGTTTCTTTTTCTCATTGGTTTTCCCCTGATTGGTTCCCTTTCCCTGATTGTTTTCCCAGGTGTTCATTGTTTCCCCTAGTATATTTAAGCCCTTGTTTCCCCCTGTCTGTTATTTCATGTTTAGTATGTTTTGTGCTAAGTTCCCCGTGGTTTTCTTTATTCCTAGTTGTCTTGTTTTTGTTTAATAAAAAGCTGCACGTAGATCCTCTCTCTTTGCCTGTCGTTACAATAATTTGGCACAAATGTTGTTATGGTGGTGCAAACATGGAGCAGGTTTCTTTCCAAGTGAATTAGGGTGCGAGAGAGGAGCGGAATATCTCATCTGGCCATCGTAATAGCAGTCACACTATACGGCTACGATGCTAAATTTCAGACACTGCCCAAATTTCATCGGAGGCTGAAGATAATCGCAAAGGCAATTAATTGGACATCTGTGAACATGTCACACTGAAAGTTGTAAGATTGCCGATTTCCCCCGCAATCTTGAGATGAGAGAAATCTTTCCCAAAATGTGTCTCAGATGGCTGAATCGTGGCCAAAATCATACTATGTGCACTCGCCTTAAGTCTTTATCTGCATAATTGTATGGGGTCATCGTAGCCATATGGTGTGCTTCATAATGCACCACACATTCTCCATTGGAGATGGTCAGGCCTGCAGGCAGGCCAATCTAGCACCCACACTCTCTGCTTCACAGCTATGCACTTGTAATCTGGGCAGTATGTGGTTTGAAGTTGTCCTGCTGGAAAATGCAGGGATGTCCCTGGAAAAAACAGTGCTGGATGGCAGTATATGTTGCTCCAAAATTTGTACATATCTGTCTGCATACATGGTGTTCTCACAGATGTGTGAGTTACCCATGCCATGGGCACTGACACACCCCTGACCCATACAGACACTGGCTTTTGGACCTGATGGTAATAACAGCTTAGATGGCCCTTTTCCTCTTTGGTCCGGATAACACAACAGCTTTGTTTCAGACCAAAAAACAGTTCCACTGTTTTCCTTTCCATCTATGATGAGACCAAGCCCAGAGAAGTTGGTAGAGCTTCTGGACAGTGTTGATGTAGGGTTTCTGCTTTGCACAGTAAAATCTTAACTTGCATCTGTGGATGCAGCTGCGAGTGGTGTTGACTAAAATAGGTTTATTAAGTTATCCCAAGCCCATGTTCATGAAATCCATTACAGATGAATGATTTTTTTTTAAGTCAGTGACTTTTTTCATTTTGCCCTTTACGCACAGAGATTTTACCATATTCATTGAATCTTTTAACTATATTGTGCACTGTAGAGGGTGAAATGCCCAAAATCCTTCCAATTTGTCTTTGTGGAACAATAATCCTTCCAATTTGTCAAAATGCTGGATTATTTGCAGAAGAATCTGTTGGCAAATTGACAAGTCTCGAATGATCCTTGTTCTTGAAGGACTAGGCTTTTTTTGGAGGCTCCTTACAGTATATACTATGACACGATTGCCTCACCTGTTTAACATCTTCGGTTTCACATCACCTTGTTATTTTAACTTGTCAAATTTTTATTAGTCTTAAATTGCCACTGTCTCAACTTTTTTGGAGCGTGTTGATTTGAATCTGATTTGAAATTACTGTACATTTTCAAAAAACAATGAAATTCACAAGGAAAAACATCATACACTCACCTAAAGGATTATTAGGAACACCTGTTCAATTTCTCATTAATGCAATTATCTAATCAACCAATCACATGGCAGTTGCTTCAATGCATTTAGGGGTGTGGTCCTGGTCAAGACAACCTCCTGAACTCCAAACTGAATGTCAGAATGGGAAAGAAAGGTGATTTAAGCAATTTTGAGCGTGGCATGGTTGTTGGTGCCAGACGGGCCGGTCTGAGTATTTCACAATCTGCTCAGTTACTGGGATTTTCAAGCACAACCATTTCTAGGGTTTACAAAGAATGGTGTGAAAAGGGAAAAACATCCAGTATGCGGCAGTCCTGTGGGTGAAAATGCCTTGTTGATGCTAGAGGTCAGAGGAGAATGGGCCGACTGATTCAAGCTGATAGAAGAGCAACTTTGACTGAAAAACCACTAACCACTCGTTACAACCGAGGTATGCAGCAAAGCATTTGTGAAGCCACAACACGCACAACCTTGAAGCGGATGGACTACAACAGCAGAAGACCCCACCGGGTACCACTCATCTCCACTACAAATAGGAAAAAGAGGCTACAATTTGCAAGAGCTCACCAAAATTGGACAGTTGAAGACTGGAAAAATGTTGCCTGGTCTGATGAGTCTCGATTTCTGTTGAGACATTCAGATGGTAGAGTCAGAATTTGGCGTAAAGAGAATGAGAACATGGATCCATCATGCCTTGTTACCACTGTGCAGGCTGCTGGTGGTGGTGTAATGGTGTGGGGGATGTTTTCTTGGCACACTTTAGGCCCCTTAGTGCCAATTGGGCATCGTTTAAATGCCACAGCCTACCTGAGCATTGTTTCTGACCATGTCCATTCCTTTATGGCCACCATGTACCCATCTTGTGATGGCTACTTCCAGCAGGATAATGCACCATGTCACAAAGCTCGAATCATTTCAAATTGGTTTCTTGAACATGACAATGAGTTCACTGTACTAAAATGGCCCCCACAGTCACCAGATCTCAACCCAATAGAGCATCTTTGGGATGTGGTGGAACGGGACATTCGTGCCCTGGATGTGCATCCCACAAATCTCCATCAACTGCAAGATGCTATCCTATCAATATGGGCCAACATTTCTAAAGAATGCTTTCAGCACCTTGTTGAATCAATGCCACGTAGAATTAAGGCAGTTCTGAAGGCGAAAGGGGGTCAAACACAGTATCAGTATGGTGTTCCTAATAATCCTTTAGGTGAGTGTATAATGTGTAGTTGTAGAGCTTTCAATATAGCAAAGGGTGAAAATAATTTACAAATCGCTCCTTTTTGTTTTTATCAGCATTTATCATACTGTCTCAACTTTTTCAGAATTGGGGTAGTAAGTAAATTAGATTTTGTAATTAAATATTCGCATAAGTTTTTACTCCACTCCCCACGTCATGCCATTAACGACAGCTCTATACTCCTGAAAACAACATTGTTCAAACAACAGATGTGCGGTTTCGGAAAACATTTGCAACTAGCTAGGTTTTCAACAATGCATCAACAACGGTGGTTAAACAGTGAGTTACGCATTGTAATGGAAGTGAACCCCTGGTTGGAAAAGACTCAAAAGAATGATTTGATTATTAATTGGAAATTGCTCCTTCTCTCATTAACTCATATATCAAGATCATACTGTATATATATATATATATATATAATATAGCACATAAGTTTTGTGGTATGGTACTTATTGTCATTTTGGATGGAACCGTGGACAGAATTATATGTGAAAGAGCAGATTGTTCAATATGACATGTTGTTCAACATGTTCATTCAGGTTTGGAACAACATTTGTGAATATCCATTTTGGGGCAAAAAATCCAAAAGTGATTTGCAGTTTTCTTCCAGCTACTGTTGGCTAGTCATGGCAAATTAGCAAAAAAGCACTACAGTTCCCACAAACCCCATGAATCAAAAGTGACATCTGCCTGTGGCTGCACATGAGAATGGATTGTGATACGGAGGGTGATGCCAACTCTGGCTTGGCTAGAATTCGGCAATCCAGAGTCATGTCCCTGCAGTCACCACCAATTAGAGTCAAAGCACACTTTTAATTTATAAAGGCATACATTTAATTCTAATGACGGTCTTAGAAAAAGAGGCATTTTAAATAAACTTAGGCTATATAACAACCAGTACCCTATCTGTCACTCACTCAATGTTATGTCAGTGTAGTGACACTAGGGGTCACACTTGGGAGCCCCAAACACCTCTGATCTTTGAGAAAATGCCAGTGGGAATTGGCGAGTGGAATTTGCATGCCACTCCCATGGACATACGGGTATAAAAGGAGCTGGTTCGCAACCACTCACTCAGAATTTTATTCGGAGCTGAGTATTGTCGAGCAGTGAGTTCCACTACTGTTCCATTCACCTCATTGAGAAGCGTATGCTGTTGGATATATGGCGCATTTCAGCGGCTTTCTCCCACGCTACACAATTGATGCAGAGTATGCCCCTGGGTGCTTCAACAGCTAGAAGAGTATATATTCTTGCAGAAAAAGAGTATATTTCCTCTAAAAGTGTGTGCACTGATGGACAGCAACGAGGCACTCAGGCAGGCGATGTCCACCTTGGTGGTCTAGGAGCCCCACCTATGGCTGAATTTGGTCAAGGTGAAGGACGCCGACAAAGGTCCGCTTCCTCAATGCTTCCATCTCCCAGATCAGAATATTTGGCTACACCGTTGAGAACTTTGCCCAGCAGTTCTCAGCAGTGAAGAAGCAGATGAAGGTCATACAATATATCCTGCCCCGGTGCGATTCAAGGTCCCATACCCCATCTGCTTGCCACTGAGGGTTGTCCCATTGCCAACCGCTCAGCCCAAGCATAGAGCCCCCTGCAAAAAGCTGATGCCCCTGGTGCATCTCCTGCTCCGTAGTGAAGGATGACCGCTTCACCCTGGTTGCTGCCAATCTTGGACCAGCGAGTTTTGAACCGGGCCTTGCACAGTTTCCCGTTCAAGATGCTGATCCAGAAATGCATTTAGGCATGCTTCCGGCATCAAGATTGGTTTGAGTCGGTACACCTTAAGGCCGTGTACTTCCATGTCTCGGTTTTACATTGGCACAGGCCCTTTCTGCAGTTCTCCTTCAAGGGCCGGGCATATCAGCACAAGGTCCTCCCCTTCGGCCTGTCACCTCACGTCTTCACAAATATTGCGGAGGCAAGCCTTGCCCTGTTAAGGGAAGTGGGCATTCACATACTCAATTATCTTGACGATTGGATGATTCTAGCTCACTCTCTAGACCTGTTGTGTGTGCACATGGACCTAGTGCTCGAGCACCTCAGCCGGTTTGGGCTTTGGGTCAACTGGGAAAAGAGCAAGCTCTCCCTAGTTCAGAGTATTAGACGCAGTTAGACTCAGTCTCCATGATAGGGTGCCTCACGGGCGAGCATGCACAGTTGGTTCTGAACTGCCTGAAGTTGTTCAGAGAGAGAACAGCGGTCCCACTGAAACAATTTCAGAGGCTCCTGGGGCATATGGCATCCTCGGCGGCGGTCACGCCACTCAGGTTGATGCTTATGTGACCACTCCAGCACTTCAGACTCCAGTTCCGAGATATTGCATGGCCATCACACCGATCTGCCAGAACTTGTTCAGCCCTTGGACAGACCTTGCATTTCTGCAGGCAGGGGTACCCTTACAGCAAGTATCCAGGCAAGTTGTGGTTACAACAGATGCCTCCAAGCTAGGTAAGGCCACCATGTGCAATGGCCATGCAGCCACTGGCTCTTGGACAGGACAACGACTGCATTGGCATATCAACTGCCTCGAGTTGCTGACGGTATTGCTGGCCCTGCAGAGGCTTTTACCATTGATCCAGGGCAAGCACATGTTGGTCCGGATGGACAACACAGCAATGTTAGCTTACATAAACTGTCAAGGCGGTATACGCTCACATCACATTTCACAACTTGCCAGCCGTGTCCTCCACAGCAACTGAGATCACTGCGGGCTACTCAAATCCCGGGCAACCTCAACTGTACAGCGGACGCGCTTTCACAGCAGAAAATGCTCACGTGAGAGTGGAGACTCCACACCCAGGTCATCCAGCTGATTTGGAGTCAATTAGGCCAAGCACAGGTAGACCAGTATGCTTCCCGGGAATCCTCCCACTGCCCGCTCTGGTATTCTCTGACTGAGATTCCCCACGGCACAGTCACGCTTATGCACAGCTGTGCAAGGTCAGGGAGGATGAGGAACAGGTCACCCTTGGTTCTCAGAACTCGCGCTCCTCGCGACAGCCCCTCCCTGGTGAGATCCCCTGAGGCAGGACCTCCTCTCTCAGGGACGGGCACCATTTGGCACCCACGCCCAGACCTCTGGGATCTCAATGTCTGGCCCCTGGATGGGCTTTGGAAGATCTAAGTGACCTATCACCGGTGTTGGTGGACACAATCTCTCAGTCCAGGGCTCCCTCAACGAGGCAGCAATATGAAGTGGTGTTCTTCTTCCTGATGCAAAGACCCCCAGAGATGCACAGTTGGTTACTCTCATGTGGTCTTGAGACCCCGACCGAGCTATGTGCCCAAGGTTCCCACAACCCCTTTAAAGGATCAGGTGGCACGCCCCTCCCCAGTGAAAGGGGGGGGGGGGGGGTGTACATCATGCCGGGGGCTCCCCAGCCTGCGAGAACAAGGGAGGAATGTGGCAGGGCAGAGGGCGGGGCCGGGTTGTGATTCTACACACCCCGTCCCTAATCAGGCTAATGAAGCCTCCGAGAGGGATAAAGGCTGACTGCGGAGGATGGTGCGGGAGAGAGAGATCATTTACGGACATGTCCGTCATGTGTGTGTTTGTGTCTTTTGTTTAAGTTTCTCATTCAACTATCATTTATATTGTCAAGCCGGTTCTCGCCTCCTCCTATTGCAATAGTGTAATGTGGGGCAAGGACCGCTGGTTCAATGTTGTACCAGGGAGAGGCTCACTCAGGTGGAAGAGACCAATGGGTCAAGTGTCTAAGATCAAAAGCATAGTAAAAAAAAAAAAAGATTGGGGAGGTCTAAACCTCCTTTTTCAATTGGTCTACGTAACTTACTGAAAAGTATCCGAGGTAATTTACCATTCCAAATAAAATTAAAAAAACGTAGATGTTCTATGCAATTTTTAAAATAAGAAAGAGGAACTTCTAGAAGGAGAGACTCTAGTAAATAATTGAATTTGGGGATACAATAAATTTTTATAACATTGAATTTCCCAGCCATAGACAAATGTAGTGAAGCTCACCTATCAATATCATACGAAAACCTTTTCATTAATGGGTCAAAATGAACTAAATAAATCTCTTATTTTAAATTTACTAAAAATTAATTTTCTGGTAATAAAATGCCTAAACACCTAATGCCTTGCTTGGGCCATTGAAAGGCACCAGGTTGGAAGGCTGTGGTAGGGCAATATGCTGTAAGATCAAAGACATCCGATTTAGACCAATTCCCCCTATATCCTGAAAATTTGGAGAAGAAATTAATAATTCTGTGGAGGCTAGGCATAGATCTTCTAGGATCTTAGACAAATAATAATATGTCATCCGCATAGAGTAAATGGTTATGCACCACACTTCCAGCTACAATACCAGGAAAATCATCCTCTTTTCTTAATGTGGCTGCTAATGGTTCCAGGGCAAGACAGAACAGCAAAGGGGAGAGAAGGCAGCCTTACCGGGTTCCCTACAAAGACAAAATGATCTGAAATGAATCCATTAGTTTGCATTTGTCACTGACGGATGTTTATAGAGAAACTTAATCCACCCAATAAGTGTTATCAAACCTGTAAATTTCCAAAATCTTAAAAAGATAGTGCCATTCCACCCTAGCAAGTAAGATAGCAGCAATCAGGGTCTGATCATTTGCTACTGATCACATAATATTATAAAACGTCTTATATTATCAGAAGAACTATGACCACAAAGAAATCCCACTTAATCTATATGTATAATAGATGTAATTACTATTTATTTTTTTATAAATACTAATTATTATTATTATTATTATTATTATTATTATTATTATTATTATTTAAGACTAGCTACACTGACCTAACCATGGACATGAGGAGCGTTTCCTCCTGTGTAATATGTGTGTTCTGTTTGAATTCTGTTTGAAATTAGAAACAAACTGGATGGGCTCATATAAGTAAATATGCTCTTCAATTTTTAAAAGGGGGGAGAGAAAACATTCTATTGCTTTTGTTGTTGATGCCAGCAAAAAAAATAATTGATTTAATTTTTTTATTGAAAATCACTTGATGCATGTCCTTGTACTAGAAAACCATGAACAAAACTATGCAACATAAAAGGAAATGCGACCCAGGATCCATTAAATACAGGTTATTGTTTTACTGTGGTGGGTCGTCACTTGATTTCCAATGTAAAATCTTGTCCTGAAGCAAAACCAGTTGAGAACCACTGAGATAAAGATACAGACAGGAGCAGTCTGGCTGTGCTGTCATGCCCATACAGTATGTTAATCGTTAATGATCATAGGACACTATTTTAAAAGCTCACACAGCTGATGTCATTTTTCATTTAATAGTTAATTTAACATGTAAACTAACATGCTTTAGTTATATAACATGTTATAGTTACATGCTATTTTTTATCATGTTTAAAATTCGGTTTATTATTATTATAATTCTGTTAGCTGTCTTATTTATTTATTTTCAAAAGAGAGACTTTTTTTACACATACTTCAATTAAAAACATGGTTTTAAGTTTCAATTATAATAAAGCGTTTGTTCAACCCCCCCAAAAAACTTCTGTTTTCACTCCTTTAAGTGTCATTGTAACTAATAATAGTAATTGTGTAATACCATGATATTTCTGAGAAAATCTCATACCGTTGCAACCCTAGTCCCATCTGGCGTCCATTCCCTGTAAATCCGATGGTTCATGCACACACAAGACCCTTCATGACACCATTGCTACAAGATTACTTAACAAAATGCACAATGTGTAGTCCTGCTGATTCAGTGCTGGCAAAGCCACCCACTTCATGAAGGCCAAAGCTTCTCGTGAGCATTTGAAAGTCTTACATCCATCCTTGTCATCAATTCTCAGTTTAGCTGAGAATATCAAAGTGAAGCTCATATCTTGTGCATGAAGTAATTTCTTACCCTCTTCGAATCTCTCCCGTTTTGCTTGAGTAATACTTGCAAAGTCCAGAAAAACTATACTGCTGTTATCCTCCCAGCACAACTTGCCTTGATTCCTCGCTGCACGTAAAACAATGTTTCTGGCTGCCAACCGCAAGAATCTTGCCAGAATGGATCAGGATCTGTCACACGCTCTGGGAAGCCAATCGAGAGCTCTGTGCGTGCCCTCTATTTCCAGTTGATGGCCCGTTTTGAACATATTCAGAATAAGCCTGTCCAGGAACTTGACCATATCTTGAACTCTCTTTCCCTCTGCGATTCCAACAAAACAAACATTATTACTTCTGTTAGCCTGCAGCTTTTTTCCAGCTGCTTGCGGAGACTCAATTTTCTTTTCAGCCTTGTCCATTCTTGTGGGAAGTTTCGCCTCCATAGATGTGATCTCTTTACGTATTTCCCCAAGGCCCTCCATGCCATTCAAGATTCTCTTTAGCGCTACATAATTGTTTGCAATATCTTGATATCCTGAGGCGCACTGTCATTTCCAACCGGACCCCCGCCATGCTGCTCTTGAGAAGTGGAGAATGACATTAGGCTGCTTCCACTCGCATAGTGTCACGTGACTCCCAAATATTTATAATATTTGGTTGAAATGATGACTCTTTTAATTGAAAAATAATCACTCAAGCCATTTCAGGTAAATACATAAAGATCGAGCTATTGAATGATCAAATATATTGTAACAAACATTGTAATTGAGAAGAGGTTTTCAGGAAACTTTACAGAATGACTGTTAAAATGTTTTAATATTTTAAGACTTTCAGAAGATTAGACAATTAAACAGGTGATAACCAATAAATTTTTATGCCCCAAATGATTTAGTGAACAATATAAACAGGCACCTACCTCCTATGTCCGGCCGCAGCTTGTTATCATAGCCATCAAGTAAGCTGTTTAAAATATGTGTGACATCGCTCTCGTACACTTTGGGGGTCAGAACCCATGTTTTGTTTGTCACTTCATCATCGTCGCTTTCTAACTGGACAGAGCTAATAAAGAGAGAAACACAAAAAGAGGTGAAACAAAGTTGCTAAAGGCCCAACTGTAACAATTTCTGCACAATCTATTTATTTCTGTAATCTGTAAAATGTAATTTCAGATGAGGATTAATTTGTTGTAAATATTTTTTTCAATCTACATATAACAGGTCGATAATATAGCATAAAATTGGTTACTCAGTGTTCCCATTCTTTTCAAGATACAATTTTCCAGGACATTTTATGTGACCAACAAGTGTAATATTTAAGCAAAAACACATGCATTTATTTAAATCAAGCTATTATTTTGGCATTTCTGTGTATTTTTGATGGCAGTTTCTCACCTCCAGGTAAGTAGTTTGCTACATGGCTCAGTGAGATAATTAATCCCCGTAAAGCTGTGATTTAATTAAATAAATACAGTCTGCAAGTTCTGCACACTTCATAGTGCTCTGCTCACTGTCATCTCACACACATACAAGACCATGCATAATGATCATGATGAGCTGTTTTCAGTGTATGAGCAGCCAGCTTCACACACTCAATTTGAAGTATCACTTGTAGATTATATATTTTTGAACTTTATGAAATTTTATAAATTGTGCATTCAAACATTCATTTTCACCCAGATATGTCACATTCCATTACATTCTGTGTTTTATAGCTAATGCCATTTTTTGTGTAAAGTTCAAATAAACTAAAATGTTTTTGTGGTTAACGCAACAGCAATGTTAGAATATAAAAAATGTTGTACTATACCAATAGATTGTTCAAGACAGTTAACATTGTTTAACAATGTGAAGCTGCTGGCAGTGACAAAATTATTTAAATAACAGCTGAAGATTAATTTAGCAGTCTAACACTTGCAAACACTGGACCAATTTATTTTTTTTTAAATAAGCCATATTTTTATATGACAGATGCACTATCTTTGATGTCAACAACAAAAAATAAGAGGAGCATTTTTTTTTCCACCCTTTTAAATGTTTACAGTATACCGAAAATTATAAAGTTAGTTGCATTTTATTATTTGCATTAGCATTGTTTTTACTGTCCATGACCCTCAGAACAGACCTGAAACCCATTTCTTAGACCCAGTTGTTGAGAAGCACTGCTCTGTTTCAAATGCTGTTCCATCATAAAAGCATTAAATCCAAACTGAAGCTCAAGTGTATGTATATAGTTTGTTCAGAGACCCAGATAAAACTGTAGAAAGAAGTCAAACCTTGCTGACATTTCTTCAACAGAACCCCTAATTAATATTTTCTCAATAGCCTTTAAGTTGAGAGGTTCAAGACAGACGGGCGTACAATAATAATGTTGCCTTAGAGGTGGAAGCATGCTCTCTTTCTCTCTCTCAGTCTGTCTCTTTCGCAGCACAAGATTCAGTCAGTGGGGAAGAGGGTATGACAATCGCAAGCCTCTGTTTTTCACTTATTTCATTATCTCATGTGTTCCCATTCGCTGTGTATTTAAATTATTTTAATCATGTTACTATTTTATAACCTACTTGTTTGTGTTTATAATTGAATTCATGTTTGAGTAGAACTACTGTATATTTAGCAAGAAGCTTAGATTGCTTATTTAAATCCCAGTGGGATAAAAACTAAAAAAAAAGCGAAAATACTTCTTGAACCTTCTTGAGCACTGTTGTACACTATATAAACAGAATATTTATGGAGCACGTAAACAACTAAAGTCCACTTTGCATTGTACTTAACAAACACCCCTTAATAACAAGTTCTTCATCATCTTGAATTATTTTGGAGATATCTTGCTTTGTACACTGCAAAAAGTGGTAACCTCCAATTTCTACCCTAAGGATCCATCCATCCATCCATCTATCTGAGCAGCATAAAGTTGGAGAGGCGGGTTAAGAAATTCATTCTCTAATGAAAGACAAGGACAAAGCATACATTGGATGGTGTGAGGCAGTAACCATGCAGTCAGTAGAAGATAGAAAATCATATCCTTGAGAGAAAGATGTGGCAGAGAGCTGGGCTGCAGTAGCTTCAGAAACATTTCAGAAAATCATGACCATCACACTTCAAAGGCATTTCAGAGTGCTTCGGTATGGGGATAAAACATTGCATCATGATGGTCTTTTCTTCGAAAACACTTGAAAGTGTTTCAACAAATCCTGACGCCCATAAAAACCTTAAAAATACACTCTACTAAGTTATATTAAGCAGTTAGTGTAGGTAAATGAAGACTCGGCTCACCAGACATCCCAGTGTCCTGACAATTTAGTTTCAGCTGTTTAGTTGCGTTGAAGTATAGGAGTAGTTCACATAAAATGATGGCACACGATTAATTTTTGGGTGAACTATCCCTTTTAAAGTAAATATTCTCAATGTTCTTCTAAAAATTTGCAGAGAACGAAAGCTGTTCAGTTGAATATCTTTTATTGCATTCTACTGAAGAAAATCTTTCAGTTATGGATCTGGTTGCCATAACAATAACTCCCAGTTGTCCTCTCAGTATAAGCAGTGTCTCAAGTCAGCTAGCTAAGCTTTTTCCCAAATGAAAAAGTGAAAATAAAAAAAATAAAAATAAAAAAAATAATTATATATATATATATATATATATATATATATATATATATATATATATAGACTACAAAATGGAAGATTTCTTAGCACAATAAATTAATATGCTAGTACACCGGGAGAAAAAAAAAGACTAGTAAGATTAACTTTTTTCTAAGTAAATTTTAAAGGTAAAAAATTTTGTAAAATGACATAATATTGATTCAAGTGAGTACATTTTACTTTACATTTCCGATAATACAGTAGCTTTTACTTACAAATCTGATGTGTATGGTACTTAAAGGGTTAAGTTCAGCCAAAAAGGAAAATTATCTCATGATTACCTTACCTTTAACCCATCACAGATGTGACTTTCCTTCTTCAGAAGAACCGTAGTGAAAATTGTCCATTCAATGCATGTAAATGTGTGCCATCAAGCTTCTGCCTATTTGATGGTCCAAAAAGCATATTTAGGCAGCATAAAAGTAATCCACATGACACCAGTCGATCAATTAATGTCTTCTGTAGCAAACTGATCAGTTGGTGTAAGAAACAAATCAATAATTAAAACATTTGTAACTTTAAATAGTTGTTTCTGCCTAGCGCTGGATTGCTGTTTGAAATGACCTAACTCACACGTGTCGTTCGTTCCTCTGTTGTATAAAAAGTGTGCACTTCCAACATTCGCATGAATGCACCATTGTGCTTATGTCACAAGCCTGTAATGTGATGTGTCGCATGCTGGCAGTAGGCTTTTTTTTTTTTTTAAGCTAATAAAGTTTTAATTATCGATTTACACAAACTTACTGATTTGCTTCAGAAGACATTAATTGATCGACTGGAGACATTTTTGGGTGAACTAACCCCTTAAATAAAATCAGTGAGAATAAAAGTTTATTAGATCTTTTTTATAAAACATTTTGAACTTTTCATAGAAACACATTTAATCATGTACAACATGACTTACAAAAGCTATACACAAAAAAATGTATCCTGTGCCAATCCTACGATCCATCTTGCAAGCATGACGCTCGGCTTTCATAGGAAACGGAGGTTACATACGTAACCGAGACATTCCATGTCTGTCGCTCACTTCGACATCGAATCGAAGAAGCGACACTAGGGGTCCACTTTAAATCACGCCATGCGCTGAGCCGTGTACGTGTACTGCTGACACAGGAGTGGGCAGGTATTTCACGTGCACAAGCAACCAACTGTGTTTCAGACTGCACGTACCCTTCCCCAATGCCCCAAAAAAGTCGTCGGAATCCTTCTGGTAACCCTAGAGGGGAACAAGGCGACGCTTGCCAACCTGGGAAGAGTAAGAGCAGCCAGGGCCCTTACACGCATCGAGGGAAGGGTGTCTTACCCAGTTTCCTATTCTTCCAGGGGGAAAAGACCCTGCGGAAGTGAAATACATCACATGGGATTTATGGCGCAGTGGTAGATCCAACCTCCAGGAGGGGGGAGTTGCTACAGCATAGCGACCGGAGGGCAGCGAAAACTGCCTAAGGGAGACGCGGGTCAGCTTGTAAGGTGACCGTACCACAGAAATACACACAGGAGGAGTCCGTGTAGGAGGCCTGACCTGTGGAGCACCTATTCCAGTACAGGGTAGACTAGGGTACCCGTAGTGGACTGGGTCGTCAAGTTCCTCCGCTGAACTGCGGACACAAAAGGGCTAGGAAAGAATCGACCAGGGAAGACCGGCGAGGACCACCGAGAGATCCCAGGAGGGGAACAGGCTTGGCCGGGAGGGATTTAACCTCCAGGTGCCTCTTAGGAACCTGATAATTAAGTCATGCTTTCCCAGAGAAAAGTTTTAAGGGGACCACTGTGCCCGGCCTGAAAGCGGCGAGGCACCTCAACAGTGACTGCGCACGCTCGTTGGTGAGACCTGCTGACATTGAGACTGAGTCAAACTCCATGCAGAGAAAAGAGATGCTCTGAATCGGAGTGAGCTTGCTCTTTTCCCAGTTGACCTGAAGCACCAGACGGCTGAGGTGCCTGAGCACCTGGTCTCTGTGAGCGCATAGTAACTCTCGAGTGGGCCAGAATGAGCCAGTTTCGAGGTAATTGAGTATGCGGATGTCGGCTTCTCGAGCGGGGCAAGAGCTGCCTCTGCAATTTTCGTGAAGACGTGATGGGACAGAGACATGCCGAAGGGGAGGACTTTGTACTGATACGCCTGGCAGTCGAACGCGAACCGCAAAAAGGGTCGGTGTCGAGGCAAAATTGAGATGTGGAAGTACGCGTCCTTCAGGTCTACCGCTGCGAACCAATCTAGATGTCAAACGCAGGATAAGATGTGTTTCTGTGTGAGCATTTTGAACGGGAGTTTGTGCAACGCTTGGTTGAAAACTCGCAAGTCCAAGATTGGTCGTAAGCCGCCGCCTTTCTGGGTACGATGAAGTAAGGGCTGTAGAAACCCTTCTTCATCTCGGTTGGAGGGACAGGCTCTATCGCGTCTTTGAGTAAAAGAGTAGCGATTTCCGCGTGCAGGGAGTTGGCATGTTCGCCGTGTACTGCGGAGAAGCGGATGCCCATGAAGGGGGCGGGGGCCTGGCAAACTCACTGGCCAGCCAGCGAGACGGGTTGGGAAGTGAGAGCCACGCGTCCAAACTCCGCGCTAGAGGCACCAAGGGGACGATTATTTTTGACATACCCGGCGGGGCTTCACAGTGGGGTGGAGCAGGTAAAGCGGCTTCGGGAGGCGATGACGCGTCCCGAGGCTCTGGTGCTGAGAAAAGACTCAAAGCACTTACCTTGCTCCGCACACCCGGCAGGGGTGGGTTAGCGACTGAGGAGGAGGTCCAGTGTAGGCGTCCTCTAGACTCGTCGGAACCGGCTGGCTGGGAAACAGTCGAGGGGCTGGAGGCGGGTGGTCTGCATCCAGGATGCCGGGAGTGTTGAGATCTGGCAGCAGAGTGCCGTGAGAACGGCATTTGCGGGCCAGGTGACCCAGAGACAAAGGAAATAGCTCTTTTATTGAGAATGTTGGTACGGGGTGCGGCAAATGAAAATTTAACAAAAGATTCTCCTCCCGCCCCTCCACCGGGGGATGGAGTGGTCTTACCATCTCCGGAGCTAACATCTTGGTCCCTGGGTCGAACGTCTCAGGAGCGCCTGGGAGCCTTCCGGGTCCTCGAGGGGGTGCGGGAGATGGGGGTGTCTGCTTCCTGCTGTGTGCTCGATGCTGGGGCTGAGAGCTGGGCCTGGGTTGAGGCGGAGCGGGACGTTTCTTGGCTGCAGGAGGACGCCCTCGGTGGGCAGACGGGGCAGGGCCCGTGGCGGCAGGCTTGCAGCGGGGCAGGATGTGAGAGATAACCTCCGTCTGCTTCTCCAACGTGGAGAACTGCTGGGCAAAGTCCTCGACGGTGTCGCCGAAGATGCCGAACTGGGAGAGGGGAGCGTTGAGGAAGCGAGCTTTGTCGGCCTCACGCATCTGAGCGCAGTTCCTGCAACACATCGGGATCAGGGCTACCCTCAAAAAAATTAAAAAAGTGTGAATAGAATATTGACATTCAATTAAACCATTAATCACATATACTTGCCAGATTATATAGAATAATCTACCGCCCTAACATTGATGAAGTATATTTCACACTCACACACAGATCCAGCAGTTCACTATTGCTGGGTTTGTAATGTGATGTGAAACCCTCAAAAGTTCCCACAGAATCTAGAAGTGAAGTGCAGATAAACAATCACTCTTCTATTGAGAACATACTACAAATGGAGAGTTGAATTATTGCAGTTCTCTAACACACGTGGATTTTTTGACAAAAATCAATTATCTCAGGCCTGATACAAGAACTACAGTTGAAATTATATCTTGAAAATGAAAGCTATAATAAACCCTGAGCAACATAGGAAAGAGAGCTTTCTGGTTTTCTATACACCTTCATAACATGAAAAAATCAGAAAAAACATGCTAGCCTTATAAGAAATCCCACTTGACAGCTTTCAACAATGGTAAAATGACAAATACATGCATTGAACAGTTGTGATATGTTACATTTATGAACTGTAGCACATCATTCAGTCATTCAGTGCGTGCTGTTGAGTTCAAAATGCCTCCATTTAATATCCAAGGTTGAGTAGAGTCATTCCAATGACATCACCCCCTTTCTTACAGGCACATTAACTGTCCATCTTTTATCTTGTTAATGCTAATTGAAGGAGACTATATCCATTAGAATTGGTATCATGTTTTAAGGATCAGTTCCAGCTACTGCATTGCAAGCAGCCATAGAGAGACAGATAAATGTTCTTTCTAGATCCCAAAATTGGTATCGTGTTTTGGAGTCCCCTGGAAATGTCTAAGCAATTGCCTACTATGCCTATCCACCTTTTTCAAAGGCAGCTAAATTACCCATTATGCTTAGCATGTTTTTCCAATGCAGATGCAACAGACTTTCGCTTCACAACTTATTCCCATTATCAAGCACTATAATATCAATAAAAACAGTCAAAAACAAAAGAACAGTCTGTTTACATTCTCACTAATGACTGCATATGGACATTAGGTTTTGACATTAATCCAGAAAAGTACAAAATCACAAATATTTACATGGTAAAGTTACTGGACTCCAGTGCTCACTGCATACATCCTGTATGTGTATGTGTGTGTGTGTGTGTGTGTGTGTGTGTGTGTGTGTGTGTGTGTGTGTCTGTGTCTGTGTGTGAGTGTGTGAAAGAGAGACACACAGACATACACAGAGAGAGAGAGAGAGAGAGAGAGAGAGAGATAGATAATCCACGAATATGATGCACTAGATTTCATTGCGTTTCTTGTTGTGCGCAACAGCCGAATCCCAGACGTTTAGGGAATCTAGAAATCCGACAGGATGCTTAATTATGGTTCGAAAAAGAGGACATGTCCGTGAAAAGAGGGTGTATGGTCATTATAGGTTCCATATAAAAATCTTCTGATTTATGGCATTATTTATGCATTAACAAGTGCCGCCTTCTCATGCGCTTCACAAAACCAACTCTGTCTCTACCTCATTCACGTACAGAGCGACATGAGATATGAACCTCATAAAGATGATTAATAAAAACAACAAGAAGCTTGGTTTAAATGTTTTTCATCTTTGTTATCTTCCAAAATGACAGACATCATTTGAAATTATCTGTCAATGTTTAAATATTAGAGGTGCGAATCTTCACCTACCTCATGATTTGATTACGATTCAAAGGTTAACGATTCGATTATAAAAAAAAAAAAAAAGATTCTAGATGCATCACGATGCATCTTGTCCTTCAGTTTCTTTCTTTTTTCAGTTTCTTCAAAATTTGTTTTTTTTACTCTCTATTTTTTTCCCTTTCAGCTTTTTATTTAACAGCTGTTTTTAAAAATCAGAACAAGTCACATTACATAAACTGGACTTTTACATTCAGTATGAGCTGTGAAGAAAATATGGAACATCCACAAGATTAAATAAATGGTTCTATAGTTTAAAAGAGTATCTCAGTTCCCTATCTGTCACTCACTCTACGTTGTGTCGCCCTTGGGAGCCCCAAACACCTCTGATTTTGAGAAAAGGCCAATGGGAATTGGAGAGTGGAATTTGCATGCCACTCCTCTGGACATACGGGTATAAAATTAGCTGGCTTGCAATCACTCATTCAGATTTTCTCTTAGCAAATTACTCTGCCATTACATTCACACTCTGAGAGCAGTGAGATGTTGTATTTACGGCGCATTACAGTGGTTTCTGCCCCTCTTGCACCTCCGTTGTGCAGAGAACGCATCTGGGCGCTTCAGCAGCTGAAAGAGTATTTTCTTCCCAACAAAGAATATATTTTCGTACTAAAAGAGTGGCACTTATGAAGCGTCTTTTTCAAGATGCTTTTTCGTATGTGTATTATTCCTGTTTGCAGTCCTATGTGTATTATTCCTATCTCTCCACTTCTGATGGCCATGATTGCTGTCTCACGTGTTTGGGCGCTATCCACACGAAGACATCTTTCGTGGATGGTTCATGTCCTAATTACAAGCGCATGACCATGGCAATGTTGCGATGGTAGCTTTCTTTCGGCAGCGGGAAAGCCACCCCTCATGGCTCGATAATTAGTTACTGGGCCCAGAGCGCTGCTCACTCCCCCACCCCGGTACCTTTCTTACCAAAGGTGCATGATGAGTTCACGTGATCGTGGGGGGCACCTTTTACTGCCCAGTCCCAGTTTGCGGGCTCCTCCGCTTTCACTAACCTCAACAGTGGGGCGGCCAGGGATACTTGCCGATTCCCCAGGTGGATCAGGCAGTTGCGGTGAACTTGTGCCCGCAGAGTGAACTTATGCCCCACCTGGTGGAGCTGCCCGAGGCTCCCGTCCAAAGGCCAGTAGGTTTATGTCATCACTGGCAGCTAAGGTCTATGGTGCTGCTGGACAGGCCGCCTCCACCCTGCACGCCATGGCTCTCCTGCAAGTGAATCTGAGTCTAATCAAAACATAAATTAAATCTGCAAAATAAAGTTTTAGGATTTTGCAGGTGTGAATCACCGAAAAGGGCTAAATAGTTGAACGGCTTGTGATGCACGAATGGTTTGCAAGCGCAGCGCAAGTCTCTTCACATTTGAACTTTTAGTTTATCCTCCCATTCAGCTGATTAAAACATGCTGCGTGATCATGAGGAAGGATTACATCAAGATGTAGATTGGAATGCAGGTGCGAAAATCTTCATGTAAATAAAATAACATGTACCTCTCTTGCTGTTGCTTGCATGCTAGTGATTAACCCTCTGCGTGATTTTGAAAAATGTATGTATAAGAAATATTTAAGATTCCACACAATTTCGTGATCAGTAATCATAATCATGATTTCATCATAAAAATTGGGGTTTGCACAAATTTTTCACTCAAACTGTTATGCTGATAATATTATTTGTAATGAAAAATAAATAATTAAATTAGAAAAAAGCCAAATTTAAACATTTTCGGCACAGTAATTGACCTGGAAAAAAAATGGCACTCCATGTCAAAAAGGTTGTGACCCCAGGGTTAGGGAATATGGTTAAAGGAATATTCCGGGTTCAATACAAGTTAAACTCAATCGACAGCATTTGTGCCATCATTTAAAAAAATAATATCTGGGTTACAGTGAAGCATTTACAATGCAAGTGAATGGGGAAAATCTCCAAATGTTAAAATACTTACTAATTCAAAAGTATAGCAACAAGATGGAAACAATGGCATGCTTCTATTGTTGGAGTGTTAAGATAATTTTAGAGTGATAAAATCACTTCCTAATAGGCTTGGGATCTATGCCTTTTTCAAGAATTTTCAAAGAAAACTTTCCTGATGATTATCAATCTATATCAGTATTTTTCATATATACAGTACGTAAATGAGGCTACTCGTTTCAAAATAGTAGTGTGAGCGGCAGAGTAACTTAAAGGGGGGTTGCACACCATAAACATCTGGCGGACGACATGGCACGTTCTAAAATTCAATTTTAATAAAATAATTCTATGAAGGTACGCACACCGCCACTTCTCGACCTGTGTGCGACTGACAGTGAATTGGAAAGCACACAAATTATGCTTCTAATTTGAATTTTGGTCAATATATTGAAGCCTTCAAAATGTATAGAGAAAATAACATGCCGATCAATAATCAATATTTTAAGGCATTCCTACATACAGTATTAACCTTTTTCTGTGTAAAGAATATCCAATTTTACAACCCTACAACTGTAAAAACAATTCAAACGAGTTTACAGCTCAAATCATACATGAGTTTTAAAAGAAGACTTTTATATGTAAGTGCTTTTATAAAATTATAAGCTTCACATTTCTGCCTTTAAACCCTCCAACAATTGGCCCCATTTACTTTGATTGTAAGTGTCTCACTTTATCCTTGATTTTTTTTTTTTTTTTTTAAAGAAATGTAAGGTCGAAATAATTTTTTTGTGGTAAACAACAATTTGCCACTGTCACGTTTTCGTGAGGTTTTGTTCATGTCTTTTATTTTGAAAACGTGTACATATTTTGAAACCATGTTTTCATGTGTTTTGTTCTTTTTGGTCTTTGTCATGTAGGGCTGTCAAAATGGTTGAAAAACTAAATTTGAATTTCTCACTTAAATAATAGTAATACTCAAATTATATTAGAATTCTAAAGACATTATGTTAGAGGAAAAAAGTACTGTATTGTCTCCTAAGCCCACAAGAGGGTGCAAGTGAGTGAAATGAGCAAATATAATCCAAATCAAGCATCACATTTTTTATTGAAATTAAATGTTATGACTTTGTTTAAAGTGCATAACGTTTTACACAATCGTTCATAGATCAAATATAATTTCCTAAATGTGCACGCAAGGAAATTAAGGTAACAAAGTGCATATAAGTGGAAGAGCATCAGTAATATGAGAAAACACGCTTCAACAGACAGCTTAATGTTTTATGTTAACACAAAATGCCAAACAGTTGTTCTGAAACTATCCACTCATACATCTACATGTTGTTTGTCAAAAACAGCAGACGGTCAACTTGATCTGCAGCAGGGGCTGAGCGTTTTTGTTGACAATGTTTCCAGCTGATGAAAACACACGCTCAGCTATGACCGATGTACCAGTAATACCCTGGACTGTTTTAATAATGTGCCCTCGTCATGACATTCTCGAGAAAACTCTTCGGGATGAGAAGACTGCATGAGTGTTCTCAAATTAGATGTTGTGGAGTGATATAGCAGAGGTTTCTTACCCAACTTACAAATGACGTTGGTTTTGTCAACAATCTTGCCTTCAATACTCCAGAAACCGAAGAAGTGCCAAACAGCACTTTTAAGATGTTTTGGTGTAAGTAAGATCCTCTCCAACTCCGAGCAGGACTGTAACATTGGTCATGATGTTGCACCTATCGCAGGTTGGCACCTGTTCCGACCCGAAAGTGAATCGTCATGGCCCTGTTCAAGCTAGCAACCTGCACCAAGTAGTGGTGAAAACTTTCTGTCTCAGTATAAGGACTATCAATCGATGTGTATATGATATGTGCACAACTATTAAAAATGATGCTGTATAATATCAGGGTTTTCATATGATACATTCCTGGTATTCAATATTTTGAACAATCATCTAATCAAAAGCATCGCAATCACAACTGCATTATGTCGTTTTCTGAAAGTGAACTCAGCTTAGGAAAAATTGTTCTGATAGTTCTCAGAACGTCATTCAGCCAACTTTATTCATCTACAGAACATTGTAAAGCTAATATAAGTTTGAGAAAAGAAAAGTCATATAAAGGTCTAAAAAATATTTTTTCGTTTAGTATTTTTTTTTTTTTAATTTAATGCTTTTTCGTTTGGTAATAATTTTTTTTAATTTAATGCTTTTTTTAGTTTGGTAATTTAATGTGGCAGCAGGGACGAGGTCAAGCGCCCGTCCGAGGGGGGGAAGTGGTAAGGGCGCTTGCACCTGAGCTAAATTATGTCTAACACCTGTCTCTAATTTCAGTGATTACGGGGAGAGCGGCATAAGAGAGCCTCAGATCCTGCTGTCGAGAGAGAGAGTCAGGAACGAAAAGAAAGCTACAAAACGGTTGATGTACTGTGCAAGCTTAAAAGTCTATACATTAAAGTCTTACCGTTGTGAAAGTCCTGTTCCCCGTGTCGTCATTTGCAGAGAGTTGTTACATTTAATTAATTTAATATAAGGGAATTTGCCTGCATTTTTTCAAAAGTAGACTAAACAATAATTTAATAGAATTGGGCTGTAAGTGTTCCAAAAATAAAATTAAAAAAAGCACGCTGAAGCTTTTCACCTAGTACTGTGTATCACAGAAGCTGACGTCTTCATGGAGGGCACTGCTCTCCACTCATCACCAAGCCACCCGCACTCGCTACACTTGACGGCGGAGCAGCCCATGGGTACATGGCGATTCCCCAGGTGGACAGGACTGTTGCGCTCCACCTGTGCCCCGGAAACCCTACCACTGGCGGGGTCGCCCTGTGCTCCCCTCCAAGGCCTGTAGGACAACAACTTCACTCACCGCTAAAGCCTACAGTGCCACCGGACATACCGTTTCTGCCCTGCATGCCATGGCCCTCCTGCAAGTCCACCAGGCCAAGGCACTGAAAGATCTGCACGAGGGTAGCCCTGATCCCGATGTGCTGCAGGAACTGCTCTCAGCGACCGACCTAGCCTTCAGAGCCACGAAGGTCACAGCGCAGTCACTCGGGTGGGTGATGACCACACTCGTGGTCCAGGAACATCATCTGTGGTTGAACTTGGTCGAGATGCGTGAAACAAAGTGTGCTTCCTCAATGCCCCTGTCTCCCAGTTCGGCCTCTTCAGCGGCACCGTCGAGGACTTTGCCCAGCAGTTCTCCGCGGTGAAAAAACAGATGGAGGCCATCTCGTACATCTCGCCCCACCGCAAACCTGCTGCCATCGGCCATGCCCCATCTGCGTCCTCCTGCGGTGAAGAAACGCCCTGCTCCGCCTCAACCCGGGCCCAGCTCTCAGCCCATGCGTCGATCACCCCCCGGGAAGCAAATGCACCCAGTCTCACAGACCACCTCAAGGACCCGGAAGGCTCCCAGGGACCAAAACGTTAGCTCCGGAGCTGGTAAGCAGACCACTACGTCACCCAGGACGGGGCTGCGGTACCCACATTCTCAGAAAAAGAGCTATTTCCTTTGTTTCTGGGTCACCTGGCCTGTAAATGCCGTTTTCACCCTGCTACAAGATCTCAACAGTCCCGGCATGCTGGACGGACACGGACCCCCAGCCTTTAGCCCCATGACTGTTCCCCAGCCAGCTGGTTCTGACGAGTCTAAAGGACGCCTCCATCAGACCTCCTCCTCAGTCACTTACCTGCCCCCTGCGGGGTGTACGGAGCAAGGTAAGTGCTTCGAGTCTTTTCTCAGCACCAGAGCCTCGGGACACGTCTTCGACTCCCGATGCTGTATTACATGCTCCGCCCCACTGCGAAGCCCCGCCGGTTACATCAAAAATAATCGTCCCCTTGGTGCCCCTAGCAAGGAGCTTGGATGCGTGGCTTTCACTTCCCAACCCGTCACGCTGGCTGGCCAGGACCATCCGACTCAGTTATGCAATTCAATTTGCCAGGCCCCCCACCTCACTTCATCTGCTTTACACGGCAAGCATGCCAAATCACTGCACGCAGAAATTGCTACTCTCTTACTCAGAGATGTGATAGAGCCAGTCCCTCCAACAGAGATGAAGAAGGGATTCTACAGCCCTTACTTCATCGTATCCAAGACAGGCGGCGGCTTACGACCGATCTTGGACTTGGAATTTTCAACCGGGCTTTACACAAATTCCCGTTCAAAATGCTCACGCAAAAACACATCTTAACTTGCGTCCGGCATCTAGATTGGTTCACAGCGGTAGACCTGAAGGACGCGTACTTCCACGTCTCAATTCTGCCTCGACACGACCCTTACTACAGTTCGCATTCGACGGCCAGGCGTATCGGTACAAAGTCCTCCCCTTCGGCATGTCTCTGTCCCCTCACATCTTCATGAAAGTCGCAGAGGAAGCCCTTGCCCCGCTCTGAGAAACCGGCATTCGCATACTCAATTACCTCGATGACTGGCTCATTCTGGCCCACTCCCAGAATGGGAGTCAACTGGGAAAAGAGCAAGCTCGCCCTGGTTCAGAGCATCTCTTTTCTCGGCATGGAGTTAGACTCAGTCTCAATGTCAGCACGTCTCACCAACGAGCGTGCACACTCGGTGCTGGAATGCCTCGCCACCTTCAGGCCAGGCACAGCGGTCTCCTTAAAACTATTCCAGAGGCTGCTGGGACATATGGCATCCTCCGCGGTGGTCACGGCGCTGGGGCTGATGCATATGAGACCGCTTCAGCACTGGTTTCAGACTCAAGTCCCGAGACGAGCATGGCGCTGTGGCATGCACCGTGTGATGGTCACCCACGCCTGCCGCCAAACATTAAAACCCTGGACAGACCTCTGCTTTCTGCGGGCAGGAGTACCCTTGCAGCAGGTGTCCCGATGCGTCCTGGTCACGACCGATGCCTCCAGATTGGGTTGGGGCGCTGTGTGCAACAGGCACACAGGAAGTTTCTCCCATTAGTTCTAGACAAACATGTCCTAATCAGGTCAGACAGCACAACCGCGGAAGAGTATATAAATCGGCAAGGTGGCGTACGCTCACGCCACATGTCACGACTTGCCCGTCGTCTCCTCCTTTGGAGTGCGCGGCACTCAAATCCTTGGCAACCTCAATGTGGTAGCGGATGGGCTGTCACGACAACGCTTGACTGGTGGAGAGTGGAGGCTTCACCCACAGTCAGTCCAGCTGATTTGGGAACGATTCGGCAAGGCCCAGGTAGACCTGTATGCCTCCCTAGACCTCCCACAGACCTCTGGAACCTCCATGTCTGGCCCCTGGACAGGACGTGGAAGATCTAGCTGGTCTACCACCTGCCGTCATAGCCACCTGCACGATCAACCAAGTCAGAGCCCCCTCTACCAGGCAACTCTACGCCCTGAAGTGGGGCTAGTTCACAAATTGGTGCTTTTCCTGGGCTGAAGACCCACAGTGGTGCGCAGTTAGGTCAGTGCTCCTATTTCAGCAGGAGAGGCTGGAGGGGAGGCTGTCCCCTTACACCTTAAAGGTGTATGTTGCTGCTATTGCAGCCCACCACAACGCAGTAGACGGCAAGTCTTTGGGTAAGCACTTAATCATCATGTTCCTAAGAAGCGCCCGGAGGTTAAATCCTACCCGGCCAGGCCTGTTCCCCTCCTGGGATCTCTCGGTGGTCCTCGCAGGCCTTCAGAGACCCCCCTTCGAGCCGCAAGAATCAGCTGGACTCAGGGCCCTCTCTCTAAAGACGACCCTGCTGATCGTGCTCGCCTCCATCAAGAGGGTCAGGGACCTGCAAGCGTTCTCTGTTAGCGACACTTGTCTGGAGTTTGGTCCGGCAGACACATATGTGATCCTAAGACCGCGACCGGGCTAAGTGCCCAAGGTTCCTACCACGGCCTTTCGAAACCAGGTTGTGAACCTGCAAGCACTGCCCCGGGAGGAGGCAGACCCAGCCCCTTCGTTGCTGAGTCCGGTATGTGCTTTGCATACCTACTTGGACCACACGCAGAGCTTTAGACATTCTGAGCAGCTCTTTGTATGCTTTGGTTGACAGTGGAAAGGGAACGCTGTCTCCAAACAGAGGCTTTCCCACTGGGTGGTGGACACCATTTCATTGGCCTATCACACCCAGGCTGTACGTGCAGTCTGACACAGTTGGTCGCCTTTGCATGTGAAATACCTGCCCGCTCCTGTGTCAGCAGACCACGTACATGGCTCAGCGCATGGCATGATTTAAATTGGACCCCTAGTGTCGCTTCTTCAAAACAACGTCGAAGTGAGCAACATACGGGGAACGTCTAGGTTACGTATGTAACCTCCATTCCCTGATGGAGGGAACGAGACGTTGTGTCCTCCCAGCCACGTCGCTGAGCCGAGCCACTGTTGTGGCTGGCCCATTTCCAGCTCCTCAAAAAAATTCTGAATGAAATCGACGTATTTCCCCAATTTTATGCACTTATTATAATTGAAAGGTGAAGAAAGAATCAATACTTATATTCTAAAAATAATAATGTAAGTGTCATTATATTAAAAATACTATGAAAAAAAAAACCTTGCATTGATTTGTTAAAAATTTGTATTTGTATTAATATTTACATATTAACAGTGTTTTCTGAAGTTAAAATATTTGTATTGAATGCATGGCTGTACCTTTAAATATTACTTTATTTATGTACATTACATACATACATATATATATATATATATATATATATATATATATATATATATAGATAGATAGATAGATAGATAGATAGATATAGATATACACTCACCTAAAGGATTATTAGGAACACCTGTTCAATTTCTCTCACTAATGCAATTATCTAATCAACCAATCACATGGCAGTTACTTCAATGCATTTAGGGGTGTGGTCCTGGTCAAGACAATCTCCTGAACTGCAAACTGAATGTCAGAATGGGAAAGAAAGGTGATTTAAGCAATTTTGAGCGTGGCATGGTTGTTGGTGCCAGACAGGCCGGTCTGAGTATTTCACAATCTGCTCAGTTACTGGGATTTTCACGCACAACCATTTCTAGGGTTTACAAAGAATGGTGTGAAAAGGGAAAAACATCCAGTATGCGGCAGTCCTGTGGGCGAAAATGCCTTGTTGATGCTAGAGGTCAGAGGAGAATGGGCCGACTGATTCAAGCTGATAGAAGAGCAACTTTGACTGAAATAACCACTCGTTACAACCGAGGTATGCAGCAAAGCATTTGTGAAGCCACAACACGCACAACCTTGAGGCGGATGGGCTACAACAGCAGAAGACCCCACCGGGTACCACTCATCTCCACTACAAATAGGAAAAAGAGGCTACAATTTGCAAGAGCTCACCAAAATTGGACAGTTGAAGACTGGAAAAATGTTGCCTGGTCTGATGAGTCTCGATTTCTGTTGAGACATTCAGATGGTAGAGTCAGAATTTGGCGTAAACAGAATGAGAACATGGATCCATCATGCCTTGTTACCACTGTGCAGGCTGGTGGTGGTGGTGTAATGGTGTGGGGGATGTTTTCTTGGCACACTTTAGGCCCCTTAGTGCCAATTGGGCATCATTTAAATGCCACGGCCTACCTGAGCATTGTTTCTCACCATGTCCATCCCTTTATGGCCACCATGTACCCATCCTCTGATGGCTACTTCCAGCAGGATAATGCACCATGTCACAAAGCTCGAATCATTTCAAATTGGTTTCTTGAACATGACAATGAGTTCACTGTACTAAAATGGCCCCCACAGTCACCAGATCTCAACCCAATAGAGCATCTTTGGGATGTGGTGGAACGGGAGCTTCGTGCCCTGGATGTGCATCCCACAAATCTCCATCAACTGCAAGATGCTATCCGATCAATATGGGCCAACATTTCTAAAGAATGCTTTCAGCACCTTGTTGAATCAATGCCACGTAGAATTAAGGCAGTTCTGAAGGCGAAAGGGGGTCAAACACAGTATTAGTATGGTGTTCCTAATAATCCTTTAGGTGAGTGTGTATATATATATATATATATATATATATATATATGGGTGATTCTCCAACTACAGGCACTTTTGTGTCCTTGGCCTTTTTTTGTAAATAAATAAATAAACAAATGCACAAATACATTGTCATTATGAAGTTCATGCTCCAACATCCTAGTAACCACCCAATCTTGCCCCTGTTTTCTTTTAAAAATGATTTTGCAAGGCTGTTTATTAGCAGATTTTGCAGTTTTATGCTTGTCCCCAGCCCAGACTGGCCCTCTTTGAATGTAAAAAAATTATATTAAAGGAACGATGTAAAAATATTTTTTTAACATGTTTGTCTTAAGGAAAAATAAAATAATATCTTACCATCAAAATTCCATATGTATATCACAATTTTAAACTATTTTTGGAATAAAATAAGTCTGTCCCCAGGTTTTTCGTCATTTCCACCTCCCTCAACAAAATCCACCTCAATACATCCACCTTAAATATTTTATTTACTTGGTAACCATGGAAACATTAGTGAAAGGACGTATTAGTTGAAGATAAAACTTCAGGCACATGTGCTCTTCAGCACAAGAAAATAAATCAAGGTAACTCAAGCTTTTATACAGAGTATTTTTATTCAGCGTCATTTCCACCTTGGCTGTAGTTCGGTTGAATTATGTACAACAAATATGAAAATGTATTTATGTTTATTATGAGTAAACAACATGCTAAGTCCAAAAGTAGCTACGCATGACATGAGGGTGTGCTAATATTGCTAAAAAACTGCTAAAATGTCATTTCCACCTCCGTCATTTCCACCTCTGAGAAATTACAGGCGTAGCTTTGGACATAACATACATGCCGTTTGTGTGCTATTTGTGTATTCTCATGACATATTTGTGCTTTTGGACTGAGAACTTTTTATTTTTATTTATCTATATTTATTTTTTAGATGCCGAAGTCGGTGGCCAAGAAGTCACAGGAATACAGGGACAGAATAAAAGCTGATCCAGTCAAATATCAAAAGAAATTAAAAAAAGACAGAGAAAGATATTGCAGGAAAAAAGAAAGAGGGGTAGTGAAACCAATTTTAGAGTTATCCAGTAAGGAGCAGGAAAGAAAAAGAAAACAGTGGAAGGTCAATCAGCGAAACCGGCGACAACTTATAGCCACTGCAAGCGCTTTGTTGGCCACTATACCACCAGACTCACCCCTGACACCAGACACTCCCCCCATAGTGGAAAGATCTACATCCAGGGGTAGGAAGAAAGTGAGGAGAGATCGATCAAAGCTTTTCAGACATTTGTCTCTGGTTAATATAAAGCTGGGTGATGCCTTGAGAAAAATCGAAAAATATAAGAAAAGGTTCGCCAGCCTACAGAAAAAAATCAGTCATAATGACTCACCATGGAGTAAAGCGGCAAGACAAATAGCCGAGGGACCAAAACAACTAAGGACTCTAACCTTTCAAAACACCATCATTTCTCAGTTGAGGGAGAAATATAGGAAAGAAACCTCTGCCAAAAACCAGCAGCTGATAGCCAAAATTGTGTCATCTAAAATTCTCCAGAAGTACAGGCTAATGAAATTTGCACAGAGAGAATTGGCATCTCAGCAAAGTTCTTGAATATGACTGCAAAGGGGGCACAAACCTTAAAGTATAATAGATGTTTGCAATTTAACAAAATTAGCACTACCACTGAGGAGAAAATCATCAACTTTCTCTCACGGGATGAAAATTCAAGGGCCACAACAGGAAAAAAAGAAACGCTGACACGCAATAAAAATAAAATGCAGAAGCGTTTCTTGAATGAATCTATGCAACGTCTTCATGTTAAAAAATAAAATACATGGTTAAAAATATTTTGGACAGGCAATTTAAGTAAAAAATTAACAAAAACAATCTTTCCACCATAAACTGTCATTTCCACCACTTTCCACCACTACACAGTTTTTAAGAAAAAAATTAAGAATAACCAATGATGTGGATCTAAATGTATTTTAAATCAAGTATTAATAGTTCATTACTTACAATATATGTGTGAGTGACTTTGAAAAATAAACATAGATCTGAGCAAAAATGAAATGCTGTAGGCAAAAATCCCAACTTGTGGCAACTCGTGGCATTTAGTAACTTTCAATAAAAATGTATTAAGGTCATGAAGTATTAAGATTTATTTTGTTACATGATTAGGTAGCCACTGATGTTGTTGACTGATACATAATCTTATATAATCAGTTTTACAATATTATATTGTAATAAAATAAATAAATTGAAAAGTGGTGGAAATGACATCTTTGAAACCACTCTTCAGAAAAACTGTTAAATATAATAATATTCCATGGAATTTTAAAACTGCCCACTGTTATATTGTGTTAGAAGACAAATTAATGAAGCTAGGAAGATTGTTTTAATTGTGTCTTTGGATATAAAATACACAGAACGAAACAAAAGGAAACTTTGACTTCTATAATGTGTATGACTTGCTTTTAGTACAAATATTTATAGTACACATTCTCAAATTCAAACCTTGCAGCACTGCCTTCTAACTGAAGTCCAACAGGTGCGTACCTGGTCTTTAGACTTGCTTTAAAATGGAGAAAGTTGCAAATAAACAGTCCTTGGAACAGTTTAACCAAAGTCAGAGTTGACGTCATTAAATAATAATTAATATTTTAGTCGCATAGCATAAAATGAGGTTATATATATGCGATTTATTTACTCACTATGTAAAGGTATGCTATTGGAAGGGAGTGTATTTCTATTTTCTTCCATCAGGGCAAGCATTTTGCATGAAAAAAAAGCCAAGTTGACTGTGCGTGCTATGACATGCTGTGAATTTTTAGATATTGATTTTGTCAAGGTAATAGTTCTTGAGAAATATCCCATGTAAAGGAGCAGTACACCTAAAAATGAACATTTAATCAACTTGTACGGCTTTCTTTCTTCCATGGAACACAAAAGGAGATCATTAGCTGAATGTAAGGCTAAGTTGCTTTACACTTTCATAGTATGGAAAAAAAACAATAAAAGTAAGTGGTGACTAAGGCTAACATCCTGCCTTACTTATCCGTTCAAAATAAGAAAGGGTGTCATACATAGAGTTTTCATTCTTGAATGAACCCTCCCTTTAAACAATACGTTTTACAAACCAAATAAAAGCGAATTATACAGGTGAATAAATGCCTGTAACTTTTTTCACGTTGATTAGAAAACATTTTATGAAAACTGTCTCTCACCTCATTAATGCATACATTGTGAAGACTTTCTGAGGTTTGGTGTGGTAGAGCTATCTTTCATTATCAGGTTAAGGTACGACTAGGGGCCTTGCTCTTAAACCAGCATGCTGCGTTATATCAAAGGCAGCAGCAATCTTTTCATCATGCCACGAGTGAATGTATTCATCCCTGTGGTGCAACTCCACATGAAAATGTCTCTCAGATCTGTGGTGCAGCTGAAACATGTCACCACGTGCCATACTGTCAGTCACTGTGAGGAGCTTTGAATCGAGGAATCTGACACTTATGATCATCACTTATCTACTCCCTATGGCTCAGGAAACCAGGACATCCTGCAAAGAATAACAGTTTTTCTCAATTGATTTTATACATCTTTACAAACTATGATCAATGCTCAAAACAATTCATACAGTCTACAAAACAGACTCTTAATTTTGCAGAACAATACAATTTCACTGCTTAATGAAGCACTCTGTTCTTTTCTGATAATGCAGTTATGAATCCTAAATGCTAACATCAAAACTCTAGTCATGTTCTCTTTATAATTCAACATATTAAACTATTGACACACGATTATACTATTTTAAACAACTATATTAAGTTCCACAATGAAAACCTGTGAACTTTTTTTTTTCTTTCTTGGAATTTCTCTAAATTGATGCATTCGTCAAGCCTCTAATTTCTGTTCAAACAAAATCTGTGACACTCTTGTGCCAAAATATCGGTGTAAACCTCTGTTGCTTTGAGAAGGGTTATTTTGTCATTGAGGTAGTGATCTACTGTAACACCAGAGAAGAGTTCTAGAACTGGATACAGAAAAGCAGAACATGGTGGAAGGAATGCCAACACAAACTCAAACCATTCATGCAATAGAACTTATCCCAAAGTACAGTCCAAGAAAACCTTTGCACAAGTTGTTCCTAATCTTCCTCAAAAAAGAGGATGAGGAAGTTTACTGTAAAGCAGTAGCAGTCTTGCTATATTGTATGGCCCCAAGACAGCACAACAAAGCGCATATGGTGATTTTTGGGTCCTCATTGACCAGCAACATTGATTGTGGCATGCTGACCAATGACATTCCCTGGAGAGGAAGACCATACATTTATCAGAGAGGACATAATTTGGTCAATTAGAGTGGATCTGAGTTCATTTAAGCCTCTTCTGTGGCTTCTCTACTCTCCACTCTTCTCACTCTCTTTCCCTGCTCACCTGTTCACCCATCTACTCTTGCACATACTTCAACACTTTCAATGCCCATCCTTGAAAATCTTCCCCTTTCCTCATCATCACTTCCATATTTGCCCCAACCCTGATTTCTTCTGTTTTTGTGTATAATCTCATCCTAATTTCAACTAATTAAAAAATTCAACCTAAATCTAACATAAAACAAAGGCAATCTGAGTGAACACAAAATACAGTTATTAAATTATAATGATATTTATTGAAGCAAAAAAGTTATCCATTACCAACTGGGCCTGAGTACCCTAAACCAATGCCTAAACCTAAGCGATAGTGTTGAAAAAGCAAATGCGACATGAAAAGCATATTTTCTGAAGCAACCACTTAATTTTGTGTTGCTAATATGACACTTTCATCTCACGTATCAGCTTGTGTGTTTGGCTGAGCTCAAGACACGATCTCCAAAATCTAAATTCCAACACTCTATCAGGCAAGATTTCGCAGAAGCTAATCACATTGGAATAAGTGTGTAAATGTAGGTTGGTCTGTCACACAAGCGTTAAAATTTATAATTTTCCAAGTTGTCCTTATAGTAGAAGTGTTTCGATGTCATAGCAGTGTGTGAGTAATAGTGTAAAAATAAGTGTTTATGAAGTTATAATCAGCTGCTGTAGTTATGATAAGTGAATGAAATGCACAGTTGCTATAGCACCTCTAGTGATCATTTTACAAGGAAACTGCGGCGAAAAGTAAAACATGTCATGTAAAAGTACATTTGAACAAATTTTGTTATAGTAAATTTCATTCTGTGAGACTACATTGCACAAATTCATAATAGTTAGTAGACAAAAGTGTGAAAAATGTAGTAAATTGCATTTCCTTTGCTGTGTGCATTACTAATCCAGCAGCTATTAATATGATGCCATTCGACAACCTGACATGTGCATTTGAAAGATTTTATTCAGTTGCCTGTGTTTACCATTTTGAAAGCATAAAACTTTGATCAGAGAAATGTGTCTGTACTGGTTAGGGAAAAAAATATGTAAATCAAGAACATCATTCTTCTGCCTGAGATTATATTTGTTCACACAGTATATCCAAACTAGAAGATCTTTGTTTAGTTTTAGCATAGACCTATTATCGTCTTCTATTTCATATGGTTCAGTTTCTTCTCCTTCACTACAGTTCACACAGATTAGTGAGACAACCCTGTTCAATCTTTTCTGCCATTGTCAATGTACTATTCTTCAGTAAGTAACTGTCATTCAGTGATAACAATGCAGTTTAAAGCTCCTCAAAGAAAGATATACAGGTCTGAATGTCCTTTCTCAATCACTCATCACTTGTCTTTCCAAAACCATGGCCAATCTGGGAAAGGATCACTTTGGATGGAAGATCTAACCTTATTAAATTGGATAGGATTGATATTTTACATCACAGGACCTTGATATGCAATCAGATATATGACTGGCATCCTTTTCTTTACCACAAAATTTTTTACCACTCAAACTTGACCACAAAGTTTAACTGATAATGGAAACTGAGCATTGCAGGCAATGGTGTGTGTGCTTGCTATAACATAATCACAAATGTAATAAATGCAGTATAGTCTTTTACAATAATTAGTATATATGCTTTTGTAAGGCACAAGTGATCAACAGTGTGCAACTGACTGCTCCAGCCTTTAAAAACACCATAAAATATAGAGGTGTGAATCTTCACTATCCTCGCGATTCAATTACGATTCAAAAGGTAACTATTCGATTATAAAACTATTCTTGATGCATCATGATGCATCTTGTCCTTCAAGTTCTTTCTTTTTTCAGTTTCTTCAAAATTTATTTTTTACTCTCTATTTTTTCCCTTTCAGCTTTTTATTTAACAGCCGTTCCCCTTCTGTCACTCACTCGATGTTGTGTCGATGTAGTGACACTAGGGGTCGCTCTAGAGAGCCCCAAACACCTCCCATTCTTTGAGAAAAGGCCAATGAGAATTGGCGAGTTTTGCATGCCTCTCCCCCAGACATACGGGTATAAAAGGAGCTGGAACGCCCACTCCATTCAGGAATTCTCTTCGGAGCCAAGCGGTTGTACTATCAGTGAGCTGAATACTACTGCTGTTCCATTCACCTCTTAAGAAGCATATGCTGTTGAATATACGGCGCATTTCCAGCGGCTTTCTCTCCTTATGAAGTCATAATCAGCTGCTGTAGTAATGATAAGTGAATGAAATGCACAGTTGCTATAGCACCTCTAGTGATCATTTTACGAGGAAACTGCAGCGAAAAGTAAAACGTGGCATGTAAAAGTACATCTGAAAAATTTTTGTTATAGTAACTTTCATTCTGTGAAACTATTTTGTGCAAATTCATGATAGTTAGTGGACAATAGTGTGGCTAATGCTTTCCAACCCATCATGGTGGATAACCAAAACCATCCAACTCAGCTACGCCCCGGTTCCTTTTTTCCCGGAGGTGCATGACGAACTCGGGTCATGAAGGTCACCTTTCGCTGCCCGAAACACACTTCCAGGTTCGTCCACTCTCACTACCCTCGATGGCGGGGCGGCCAACGTGTACACAGAGGTCCCTCAGGTGGATAAGGCAGTTAAGATGCACCTGTGTCAGCAGAACGCCACCATCTGGCGAGATCGTCCGGTGCTCAACTCCAGGGCCTGTAGGACTATGTCGTCTCAGGCGACGGTGCTGCTGGACAGGCGACCTCCGCCCTGCATGCCATAGCCCTCCTGTAGGTACACCAGGCTAAGGCACTAAAAGAACTGCACGTGGGTAGTCCTAATCCCGATATGCTACACTTGAGCAGGCAAAGTCCACCTTGGTGGTCCAGGAGTGCCATTTGTGGCTGAATCTGCTCGAGATGAGGGATGCCGATAAAGCAAGCTCTCTCAACGTGGCCATCTCCCAGGTTGCGGGCTTTTCAGCGACACCGTTGAGGACTTCGCCCAGCAGTTCTCGGCGGTGAAGAAGCAGACGGAGGCCATCCAGCACATCCTGCCCAAGCGCAGCTCAAAATCCCACACCCCATCTGTTCGCCGAGGGCGTCTCCCAGCGTTGGCGAAAGCCCAGCTGGCTCCGCCTCAGCCTGAGCCCAGTTCTCAGACCCAACATAGATCCCCCACAGGAAGATGACATCCCCTGTCTCCCGGGCCGTCATGAGAACCAAGAAGTCTCATAAGCACCCCTGAGACAGACGGCCCAAAAGGCCCTCCTCCTCAGACACAAACCCGCCCTATGCCGGTTTCACAGAGCAAGGTAAGTGCTTTGAGCCTCAGCACAGCAGCCTCGGGTCGAAGCAACGCTCCTAGAAGCGACGTCGCTTGCTCCCCACCCTCCGTGAGGACCCACACCCAGGTACGTCAGGTGCAATCATCCCCTTAGTGTCCCTCGCCCGGTGCTTGGACGTGTGGCTATCGCTTTCCAACCCATCGCAGTGGATGGCCAGAACCATCCGACTCGGCTATGCGATTCATTTTGAAAGGCGCCTGCCCCTTTTCAGTGGCATCCGCACCACAGACACCTACAAACTGGGCTGGGGTGCCTTGTTCAATGGGCACGTAGCCGTCAGTTCCTGGAAAGGACCATGACTGGCTTGGCACATCAACTGCATAGAGTTGCTGGCTGTACTACTCACCCTGCGGAGGCTATTGCCGTTGATCCAGGGCAAGCATGTGTTGGTCCGGTCCGACAACACAGCGACAGTAGCATATATAAATCGCCCACAAAAAGGTCTGTGTCAAAAAACTGGCATAATAATATTATTAATATTATTAGTTAATATTTTTAACCAACATCAGTCCTGATCATAATTTTCAGGATTTTAACCATTTAAATGCCAGTTTGTTTACATAATGCCACTGTTATTTTTTACACACACACACACAAAACACAATTTTAGCTACATCATTTATTCTATTCAGGCGGTACAGCTGATTTGGAGTCGATTTGGCAAAGCACAGGTAGACCTATTTGCATCCCGGGAATCATCCCACTGCCCGCTTTGGTATTCCCTGATGGGAGCCCCCCTCGGGACAGACGCGCTGGCACACAGTTGGCCCCGGGGGCTGCGCAAACACACATTCCCCCAGTGAGCCTTCTTGCACAGACCCTGTGCAAAGTCAGAGAGGACGAAGAACAAGCAACCCTTGTGGCCCCATACTGGCCAACCCAGACTTGGTTCTTGAACCTCACGCTCCTCGTGAGAGTACCTCCTTGGCAGATTCCTCTGAGGAAGGATCTTCTTTCTCAGGGATTGTGCACAATCTGGCACCCATGCCCAGACCTCTGTAACCTCCACGTCTGGACCTTGGATGGGACGCAGAAGATTTAAGTGGCCTACCACCAGAAGTCATAGACATGATCACTAAAGGCAGAGCGCTCTCTACCAGGCAGCTTTATGCCCTGAAGTGGCGTTTGTTCACAAATTGGTGTTCTTCTCGAGAGGAAGACCCCCAGAGTCAGGTCAGTGCTTTCCTTCCTGCAGGAGAGGCTGGAGGGGCGGCTGTCTCCCTCCACCTTGAAGGTATACGTAGCAGCTAAAGCCGCACACCATGACACACTGGATGGTAAGTCCCTGGGGAAAAACGACCTGATCATCAGGTTCCTCAGAGGCGCCCGGAGGAGGAATCCTTCCAGGCCATGCCTCTTCCCCTCATGGGATCTCACTGAGGTCCTCTTGGGCCTTCGGAGAGTCCAATTTGAGCCAATAAGAGTCAGTCGAGCTGAAAGCCCTCTCCTTTAAGACGGCCCTCCTGATTGCGCTCATCTCCATCAAGAGGGTGGGGGACCTGCAAGCGTTCTCTATCAGAGATTCTTGCCTGAATTTCGACAGATTCTCATGTGATCTTGAGACCCCGACTGGGCTATAGGCCCAAGGTTCCCATGACCCCCTTCAGGGATCTGGTGGTGAAAATGCAAGAGCTGCCTCCGGGAGGAGGCAGACCCAGACCTGTTGTTGCTGTGTCCGGTGCGTGCTTTGAGCACCTACTTGGATCACGCGCAGAGCTTTAGACGCTCTGAGCAGCTCTTTGTCTGCTTTAGTGGACAGAGGAAAGGGAACGCTGTCTCTAAACAGAGGCTTGCCTACTGGATCGCGGACACCATTGCATTGGTCTACCAGACCCAGTCCGTACCCGCCCCCTTGCGGATTAGAGCACACTCTACAATAGCACCTCTAGCAGACATCTGCAGAGCAGTGGGCTCTTTGCGAGATATTACAATCTCCAGGTTGAGCCGGTTTCGTATCGTGTTCTCTCAGGTACGAACAGATAGAGTTCAGTAATACGGAACAGCTGGCCAGGTGTATCACTTGCATATTTCGCCTTTCCCCTCCCCTGAGGCAAAAACATGTGCTTTTACCCCCAGTTGAGTTCAGTCGTGGACCCTGGATGTCCTTCCTCCCTAGCCCTATGGTTCGCAAACTCGGTGGAGGAGTTCGCAGCCAGCCCCACAACGGGGTCTAATATGCCCTGTACTGGAATAGGTGCTCCACAGGGGCTGATTACTCTGGTAACCCTGAGATGTATATTCCGTGGTATGGTCTCCCTGTTGGCGGACCCGCGTCTCCATTGGGCAGAGCTCTCTCTGCTCCTGGTCGCTGTGTTTGTAGAACACCCCCACCCCCCCCCTTTTTCGTGGCGGGACCTACCGCCGCGCCTCTTCCATGTGCGGCTGCGGAGCCCATGTGTTGTATAGCCATATGTTGACCTACCCTTTTGGGCAGGATGTGGTCTACACAGGGTCTTTTCCCCCTGAAAGAATAGGAAAGGAAAAGAACACCTTCCCCCGATGCGTATGATAGCGTTAGATGGCCCCAGCCAAAACCTAGAGAAAAAAGGATGTGGGGAACTTCATGACGTCTTTTGGGCCATTGGGGGAGGTCACATGCAGTCTGATGCACCTGTTATTACAGACATGTCATGGTTACTGTATGAACCTCCGTTCCCTGATGGAGGGAACGAGACATTGTGTCCCTCTTGCCACAACACTGTACTAGCTGCTGAAATGGCCGGACCTTGTCTTGGCTCCTCAGCACAAAACCTGAATGGTGTGGGCATTCCAGCTCCTTTTATACCCGTATGTCCGGGGGAGTGGCATGCAAATTCCACTCGCCAATTCTCATTGCCCTTTTCTCAAAGAACGGAAGGTGTTCGGGGCTCTCAAGAGTGATACCAAGTGTCACTACATCGACACAATGTCTCATTCCCTCCATCAGGGATCGGAGGTTACGACAGTAACCATGACGTTTAAAAAAATCAGAACAAGTCACATTACAAAAATTGGCCTTTTACATTCAGTATGAGCTGTCAACAAAACATGGAACATCCACAAGAGTAAATAAATGGTTCTATAGTTTAAGAGTATCTCAGTTTTTTCAGTATCTTTCTTTAGAACCTTATCAAAAAAATCTCTTAAAAGCACAATAAAAAAAATATTGGTTCACCATCAAAACACAGTGAATGCTATTACTTCAACTGATTATATTATTTATTATTAAAAAAATTGTTTAAGCAATGTAAACCATTTAATTAATATTTAAAATGAATCTATGCCATGCTATTCATTTTTAACCACGACTGGAAGTTGCTGGTTCAGGATGAGAGATATATCTGCTTCCATAACAGTGCAGCTGTAAGCTTCTCCTCTACTCACCTGCACAGGTGATAGTAAAGCGGTTTAAATAGCGCAGCTGTTGCTTCAGTAATTTATCAAGCGTCTCGTATGCACTTTTCCATCTGTTTGCTCTGTGAGTAGAAGATCACATGACCTTGTCGCAAAAGTTATGATGGATTTCAAACCTTTATAATCAGGTGTGTGCACTGTCCTGAAAAGCGAGTGATTGGCAATAAAGTAAAAGCCAATGAAATGTAGACGCTCTTTTGCAAAAGTAGAGAAAGGCATCGATGAAAATAAAGAATTAAATGAAAACATCACCAACATATCCCGAACAACTGCCTTGCCATTATTTTCTTCTGTATTTTCTCCCTATCAAAACAGGAAATTTGGGCTAGGTATATACTTTTTTAAAGCTGCAGAACACAAAAATGTGGATATGCCCAACATATGCTTAAAGGGATAGTTTAACTGTATGTACAGTTGAAGTCAGAAGTTTACATACACCTTAGCCAAATACATTTAAATTAGTGACATTTAGTCAAAGAAAACATTCACTGTCTTAGGTAAGTTATGGTCACTACTTTATTTTAAAAATGTAAAATGTCAGAATAATAGTAAGGGAGAATTATTTATTTTTTTTAGCTTTTATTTCTTTCTTCGCATTCCCAGTGGGTCTGAAGTTAACATACACTTTGTTAGTATTTGGCAGCATTGCCATTAACAATTAACTGGTGTAACCGAGACAGGTTTGTAGGCCTCCTTGCTCGCACATGCTTTTTCAGTTATGACTACAAATTTACTATCGGATTGAGATCAGGCCTTTGTGATGGCCACTCCAATACCTTGACTTTGTTGTCCTTAAGCCATTTTGCCACAACTTTGGAGGTATGCTTGGAGTCATTGTCCATTTAGAAGACCCATTTGTGACCGAGCTTTAACTTTCTGGCTTATGTTTTGAGATTTTGCTTTAATATATCCACATAAATTTCCTTCATCATGATGCCATCTATTTTGTGAAGTGCACCAGTCCCTCCTGCAGCAAAGCACCCCCAAAACAGGATGCTACCACCCCCATGCTTCATGGTTGGGAATATGTTCTTCAGCTTGCAAGCCTCACACATTTTCCTCCAAACATAACGATGGTCTTTATGGCCAAACAGTTCATTTGTTGTTTCATCAGACCAGAGGACATTTCTCCAAAAAGATCTTTGTTCCCATGTAAACTGTGGTCTGTCTTTTTTATGGCAGTTCTGGAGCAGTGGCTTCTTCCTTACTGAGCAGCCTTTCAGGTTATGTCAATATAGGACTAGTTTTACTGTGGATATATATATATATATATATATATATATATATATATATATATATATATATATACACTTGTCAGTCTATTTCCTCCAGCATCTTCACAAGGTCCTTTGCTGTTATTCTGGGATTGATTTGAACTTTTTGCACCAAATTACGTTCATTACTAGGAGACGGAATGCGTATATATATATTTTTCTCAACGATATACGGGATGAGACAATACCGTATATATCGATATGGTTTGATGCAACCCTCCCCCGCTCATGCTTCAGTTAACGCGCGCAAACCGGACCACTCCCACTCCAGCACACAAGTTCGCCTGACAACATGGAGGAAAACACAGCGACGACCAGACCATCCGAAGACGATCTGGTTTGTAAAAAGAAAAACACTGGTTCATTTATTTGGAGATGGTTTGGATTTAAAAGATCCGATGAGCAGCAAAACCAAGCTATCTGTAAAGAATGCCATAAAATGATCGTGTCAAAAAGTGGAAGCACATCAAATCTCTTCCACCACTTGCAACGTCACCATAAAGTGCAGTACAATGAGTGTATAAAACTTCGCGCTTCGTCTGCTACAACCTCAGCCACGAAGACTAAGCAGCCCAAAAAGTTTTAAACAAAGCTCGTTGGAAGCTTCTTTTACCCGCAGCGTGCCTTACGAAAAGAAAAGTTCCAGATGGTGCGATATTACTAAGGCGGTAGCTTTCCACATCGCAAAAGATATGGTTCCTGTTGCAACAGTTGAACAGGACGGTTTTAAAACGCTGCTAAAAACCATTGACCCCAGATATCAGTTACACAGTCGCAAGTCATTTTCAACTAAAGCTCTGCCAGAACTGTACACAGAGGTCAGCTGAATGCTTTCTAGTGGCTTATTTTGCACTGACAACTGATTTATGGTCAAGCAGGACATGCAAGCCATATATGAGTTTGACAATACATTTTATTGAAGACTGGGAAATGAAAACTGCGTGTCTCCAGACCAGCTATTTTCCCCAAGACCACACTGTGGAGCATATAGCTGAAGCCCTGCAAGATGCACTTACGAACTGGAAGCTCAACGAAAAGGGACTGGTTGCTATAACGACCGACAATGGCAGCAACGTTATCAAAGTGGTGGAACTGCAGAAGTGGCTGAGGATGCAGTGCTTTGGTCATCGACTTCATCTGGCCATTGGTAAGTGCTAAGTTTGTATTTGATTCAGAAAAAAAAAATTTGGAACTTGTGAAGCATATTGTCTTTAGTAAAATAATTGTTTGCAGTAGTAACTGCTTAGTATGCCTAACCGGTATAACAAAAAATATTTGAAATGTTAAAGCAACATTCAAACATGTAGTAGTTTTATCACACAAATCTATATTAAACAGGTGATGATTTTGCATAAGGCTTTGACTTACAATTTTAGAATGTAATGTGATTTCAACTACCTTTTTGCACATAATATATTGCATAGCCTACATTACATTCACTATATTTGTTTCCATATCCTTCAATATCAACATTGTTTGCAGGATATCATTGGGCGGATGTGAAATAATAAAAAAAAAATAAATACAGATTTTCTTTATCCAAATAGGAAAAACGTAGAAAGTACAGAGATATATATCGTATATCGCCATTTCACCAAAAAATACCGAGATATGATTTTTTTGGCCATATCGCCCAGCCCTAGTGAGTTCTGTAATAAATCAGCCTGTTGAGTCTCTCAGCATGAGCCATAAATCCTGAAGTTGTCCGGTTAAAGCCGTTTAAAGCTATTTCCTAGTTTTGGTAATGTATTAGTAATACGAGCGATCACGGAGTGCAGTTCTATGTAAACAATGACTAACGGATTCACTTTAGGTCACCAACTGGCTCATATTACACACAAAAATGATATTTGCCACCACCTGCTGGCTAACTTATGGAATTTAAAAAATAAAACCAGTAACTCCTAACAGATACACTTTAGTTTAGAACAGTAGGAACGCGGAGTGATACACACACAGTGAAGCATCCGAGTGCTGATGCTGTCACACCATCAGTGCTCATGCAACGTCTCTCGTTCTATCTGTATATACCACAGTTAGTTCCGACCCTCGAATCTGATTGGACGAGAGACGTTCCATGAGCACTGATGGTGTGACAGCATCAGCACTCGGATGCTTCACTGTGTGTGTATCACTCCGCGTTCATGCTGTTCTAAACTAAAGTGTATCTGTATATATAAATAAAATGATATATATAAATCTTGTTTTCGTTTGTTTTCCTATATGTGTATCTATGTATATATATATAGAGAGAGAGAGAGAGAGAGAGAGAGAGAGAGAGAAATCTTGTTTTCGTTTGTTTTCCTATAAAGGCGTATGCAAAAGTTTAGGCACCCCTGACAATTTCCATGATTTTCATTTATAAATAACTGGGTGTTTGGATCAGCAATTTCATATTGATCTACCAAATAACTGAAGGACACGGTAATATTTCAGTAGTGAAATGAGGTTTATTGGATGAACAGAAAATGTGCAATATGCATCAAAATGAAATTAGACAGGTGAATAAATTTGGGCACCCCAACAGAAATATTACATCAATATTTAGTTGAGCCTCCTTTAGCAGAAATAACAGCATCTAGACACTTCCTATAGCCTGTAATGAGTGTCTGGATTCTGGATGAAGGTATTTTGGACCATTCCTCCATGGAAAACATCTCCAGTTCAGTTAGGTTTGATGGTTGCCGAGCATGGACATCCCGCTTCAAATCACCCCACAGATTTTCAATGATATTCAGGTCTGGGGAATGGGATGGCCATTCCAGAACATTGTACTTGTTCCTCTGCATAAATGCCAGAGTAGATTTTGAGCAGTGTTTTGGGTCGTTGTCTTGTTGAAATATACAGCCCCGGCATAACTTCAACTTTGTGACTGATTCCTCTACATTATTCTCATGTATCTGCTGATATTGATTGGAATCCATGCGACCCTCAACTTTAACAAGATTCCCAGTACCGGCACTGGCCACACAGCCCCACAAGCATGATGGAACCTCCCAAATTTTACTGTGGGTTGGAACGCTGTGTTCTTTTGCCGCCATGCATAACTCCCCTTGTTATGTCCAAATAACTCCATCTTTGTTTCATCAGTCCACAGGACCTTCTTCCAAAATGAAGCTGGCTTGTCCAAATGTGCGTTTGCATTCCTCAAGCAACTCTGTTTGTGGCGTGTGTGCAGAAAAGGCTTCTTCCGCATCACTGTCCCGTACAGCTTCTCCTTGAGTAAAGTGCGCAGAATTGTTGAACGATGCACAGTGACACCATCTGCAGCAAGATGATGTTGTAGGTCTTTGGAGGTGGTCTGTGGGCTATTTTTGACCGTTCTCACCATCCTTCACCTTTGCCTCTCCGATATTTTACTTGGCCTGCCACTTCTGGCCTTAACAAGAACTGTGCCTGTGGTCTTCCATTTCCACACTATGTTCCTCACAGTGGACACTGACAGCTAAAATCTCTGTGATAGCTTTTTGTAGTCTTCCCCTAAACCATAATGTTGAACAATCTTTGTTTTCAGGTCATTTGAGAGTTGTTTTGAGGCCCCCGTGTTGCCACTCTACAGAGGAGAGAGAAAGAGAACAACAACTTGCAATTGGCCACCTTAAAGGGTGTAACAAAGTCTCTTGACAGGGCGGGGAAAAGGAGGACACGAGGACAGGCTTCTGCACACAGGTGAGGGGTTTTTAATTATTCAACGTAAAATTACAGGGGTTCAAACATAAACTTCTTATAACAAAACTAAAGCTTTCCATAAACTCAAACTGTACACTTGGGCTGCCAACACTGGACTGGCGTCCTGACTGGCGGTGCTGTGGCTCTTTTATGCCGCTCTCCCCGTGCTCACTGAAATTAGAGACAGGTGTTAGACATATTTTAGCTCAGGTGTAAGCGCCCTTACCGCTCCCCCTCTCCGGACGGGCGCTTGACCACGCCCCCGCTGCCACATACCCCCAACGCCCGACTCAGGCCGGGGCGCCATCCGGCCTGCCTACCACTCCCCCCCCCCATTTCTGGAAAGGAAGTCGGCGACAGCCATCTGCACCCCCGGTCTGTGGATCACCTCAAACTTAAAAGGCTGGAGAGCCAGATACCAACGGGTGATCCGGGCGTTAGTATCCTTCATGCGGTGGAGCCACTGCAGTGGGGCATGATCCGAGCAGAGAGTGAAGGCCCGCCCCAGCAGGTAGTAGCGGAGTGTGAGGACCGCCCACTTGATGGCCAGACACTCCTTCTCCACGGTGCTATACTTCGTTTCCCTCAAGGAGAGCTTCCTACTGATGTATAGCACCGGGCGCTCCTCCCCCTCCACCACCTGTGAGAGTACGGCCCACAGCCCCCTGTCTGAAGCGTCCGTCTGTAATAAGAAAGGGAGAGAGAAGTTAGGTGAATACAAGAGCGGCCCCCCACAGAGAGCGGCTTTAATTTGTGTGAACGCCTGTTGGCAATGCTCCGACCATTGGACCGGATCTGGAGCCCCCTTTTTAGTGAGGTCAGTCAGCGGGCTGGTGACGTCCGAATAATTAGGTACAAACCTTCTGTAGTAGCCAGCCAGCCCCAGGAACTGCCTCACCCCCTTTTTGGTCTTGGGCCTAGGGCAAGTCGCAATCGCTGCGGTTTTATCAATTTGGGGACGCACCTGGCCATGGCCCAAGTGGAACCCCAGATACCACACCTCCACACGCCCAATCGCCCACTTCTTGGGGTTTGCAGTGAGCCCCACCCGCCTCAGCGACTTCAGGACCGCCCTCAGATGTTGTATATGCCGCTGCCAGTCATTATTATAAATAATAATATCGTCTATGTAGGCAGCGGCGTAAGCAGAGTGCGGCCGGAGGACACGGTCCATTAAATGCTGGAATGTGGCTGGGGCCCCGAACAAACCGAACGGAAGTGTCACGAATTGGTGTAATCCGAACGGCGTGGTGAAGGCTGTTTTTTCTCGGGAGATTGGCGTCAAGGGGATCTGCCAATAACCCTTTGTTAAATCCAATGTCGAATAAAAATGAGCAGTACCTAACCGATCGAGCAGTTCATCAACGCGGGGCACTGGGTACGCGTCAAATTTAGACAGCGCGTTGACTTTTCTGTAATCCACACAGAACCGCACCGACCCGTCACTCTTGAGAACAAGAACGACCGGGCTGGACCAGTCGCTGTGGGATTCTTCTATTACCCCCATATCAAGCATGGCATCCAATTCGTCCCGGACAATTTTCTTTCGATGCTCGGGGAGGTGATAAGGGCGGCAACGAACGACCGCCCCTGGCTCGGTCTCGATATGGTGCTGGATGAGGTTCGTGCGACCCGGCAGGGGAGAAAACACGTCCGCAAACTCATTCTGCAACCTGGCAACCTCTGCTCGCTGGCACGGGGAGAGGTGGTCTCCACAAATGACCGGGGCATTGAGATCTGGTTTTGGATTTACCTCCGGTCCGAGCTCCGCCCTCTCTGGGACCACCATAGCCAGCGATACAGGGACCGCCTCCCTCCATAATTTAAGGAGGTTGAGGTGGTAAATTTGACGCGCATTCCCCCTATCGGTTCGCTTAACCTCATAATCGAGATCCCCCACTCGTCGTGTGACCTCGAAGGGCCCTTGCCACTTGGCGAGTAATTTGGAGCTCGATGTGGGAAGCAATACAAGAACTTTATCTCCCGGTGCAAATTCCCTCAGCCGCGTTCAACTGTCGTACAGCCGGCATTGACGTTCTTGGGCCCGGAGCAAATTCTCCTGTGTTAGTTTTACCAAAGTGTGGAGCTTTGCTCTGAGGTCAAGAACGTATTGAATTTCATTTTTGCTATTTGTAGGTCCTTCCTCCCAGCCTTCTCGTAAAACATCTAAGATGCTGCGCGGGCATCGCCCGTACAACAGCTCAAATGGAGAGAAGCCGGTTGAGGCTTGCGGGACCTCTCGTACTGCAAACAACAGGGGATTGAGCCATCTGTCCCAGTTTTTAGCATCCTCGTGCACGAACTTACGAATCATGTTTTTGAGGGTTTTGTTAAAACGTTCCACTAGGCCATCTGTCTGCGGATGATACACGCTAGTGCGAATCGATTTAATGCCCAATAGATCGTAAAGTTTGCGAAGTGTGCGTGACATAAACGTTGTGCCTTGATCGGTGAGGATTTCTTTTGGAATCCCCACCCGGGAGATTATTTTGAAGAGCGCCCCAGCAACACTACGTGCTGAGATGTTGCTTAGAGGCACTGCTTCCGGATATCGCGTTGCGTAATCCGCTAGGACTAACACAAAGCGATGTCCCCATGCTGTCCGCTCTAATGGCCCGACGAGGTCCATTCCAATTCTCCCCCTCTCCGGACGGGCGCTTGACCACGCCCCCGCTGCCACAAAGGGTTACTTCAGGATTTAGCATTAAGCTTTGTATCAGTAGAAAACCAGTAGTATTTTCGAATTATCGAGCTCCCCCCCCTCATATCCCCCTGAGACGAGAGATTTATTTATTTTTAGTCTGGAAAAAATCCTCCGATGACGCAAAAATCGTCATTTTGCATCATCGGAGGATTTTTGGGCCAGAGGCTTAAAACTACAGCCAGTATTCCACATGTTTTCACCACGCCCATATGGGCGGGATCTCACTCACAGAATGTGAAGATAGTGTCAGCCATCTTTCTGTAGAAGCTAAGAAAACAGGCTCTTGCTCTGTGTAGAAAGTTTGTATACAAGTAGGCTAATCACGAAGGTAGTTTTGAAGTTGAAATGGCAGAAGGGGATTTCGAAGATCTGTTGCGAGAATCTGATGCTCGCGGCTACCTGTACGAGCCGCAATACAGCGATGAACAGTGAGGAGATGGAGGAACAAGAGGCAGCCGGAGCAGCTGCTGTAGCAGGGGAGCAAAACCTGCTTGGCAGGCAGGAGGAAGAGCCGAGACTCGAGTTGGGGCAGACTGGTGGCGTCAGTGCTCTCGCTGTGCGCCTATGGAAATAGATAGAGTCCTATTGCTGTCGCGAATTTCAGCGATGCCATTTTCTTCTGGACGAGATCGCTGAATCCGCTGATTAAACAGCACCGCTAACTTGAGCATGTCTAACTGAGCACCCAAGTTTTGTACCACACATGGACAGGGGAGTCCTGGAAACTTATTTTAGGATCCCGAAGATAAATTGGAAACGCCAGCCAAAGCCCGCAGGGACAAACGGACGGCTTAGTGTAAAGTGAGTATTTTGTTTGTTTTTCTTTTTGCTACTAAGACATCATGTACAGAGTTTGGACACCCAGAATTATATTGTTCTTCCCGCGTAGTCAGTCAATTTATCAACTAACTCACGATTTATAGAGTCACGATGTATCAAAGCAAGCCTAGTTGTATCATATTTTCAGATACTGCTGCCTGTAACCGGTAGGCGTGGTTTGGGAGTGGCCTCGTAAGGGCAGCAAAGCAAGTGCATTCTGGGAGTTGTTGTCTTTCAGCCACATGTGTAAAAAATACATTTTCTGCCTTTTCTCAGTCTAGAATGCTTCAAATTCAAAAATATTTTCACATTTTTACTATTTAAATGACCAATTTTAAATACACATTCATCTTCCCAGAGGTGAAGTATCCCTTTAAATACCTTTTCTCATGATTGGATGTACCTGTCTATGAAGTTCAAGGCTTAATGAGCTCACCAAACCAATTGTGTGTTCCATTTAATCAGTGCTAGGTAGTTACAGGTATTCAAATCAACAAAATGACAAGGCTGCCCAAATTTATGCACCTGTATAATTTTGTTTTGATGCATATTGCACATTTTCTGTTCATCCAATGAACCTCATTTCACTACTGAAATATTACTGTGTCCTTCAGTTATATGATAGATCAAAATGAAATTGCTGAACCAAACACCCAATTATTTATAAATGAAAATCATGGAATTGTCAGGGGTGCCTAAACTTTTGCATATGCCTGTATGTATGTCTATGAATATATGTATGCATTTATGTGTGTGTGTATATATATATATATACACACACACTCACCTAAAGGATTATTAGGAACTCCATACTAATACTGTGTTTGACCCCCTTTCGCCTTCAGAACTGCCTTAATTCTACGTGGCATTGATTCAACAAGGTGCTGAAAGCATTCTTTAGAAATGTTGGCCCATATTGATAGGATAGCATCTTGCAGTTGATGGAGATTTGTGGGATGCACATCCAGGGCACGAAGCTCCCGTTCCACCACATCCCAAAGATGCTCAATTGGGTTGAGATCTGGTGACTGTGGGGGCCATTTTAGTACAGTGAACTCATTGTCATGTTCAAGAAACCAATTTGAAATGATTCGAGCTTTGTGACATGGTGCATTATCCTGCTGGAAGTAGCCATCAGAGGATGGGTACATGGTGGCCATAAAGGGATGGACATGGTCAGAAACAATGCTCAGGTAGGCCGTGGCATTTAAACGACGCCCAATTGGCACTAAGGGGCCTAAAGTGTGCCAAGAAAACATCCCCTACACCATTACACCACCACCACCAGCCTGCACAGTGGTAACAAGGCATGATGGATCCATGTTCTCATTCTGTTTACGCCAAATTCTGACTCTACCATCTGAATATCTCAACAGAAATCGAGACTCATCAGACCAGGCAACATTTTTCCAGTCTTCAACTGTCCAATTTTGGTGAGCTCTTGCAAATTGTAGCCTCTTTTTCCTATTTGTAGTGGAGATGAGTGGTACCCGGTGGGGTCTTCTGCTGTTGTAGCCCATCCGCCTCAAGGTTGTGCGTGTTGTGGCTTCACAAATGCTTTGCTGCATACCTCGGTTGTAACGAGTGGTTATTTCAGTCAAAGTTGCTCTTCTATCAGCTTGAATCAGTCGGCCCATTCTCCTCTGACCTCTATCATCAAAAAGGCATTTTCGCCCACAGGACTGCCGCATACTGGATGTTTTTCCCTTTTTCACACCATTCTTTGTAAACCCTAGAAATGGTTGTGCGTGAAAATCCCAGTAACTGAGCAGATTGTGAAATACTCAGACCGGCCCGTCTGACACCAACAACCATGCCACGCTCAAAATTGCTTAAATCACCTTTCTTTCCCATTCTGACATTCAGTTTGGAGTTCAGGAGATTGTCTTGACCAGGACCAAACCCCTAAATGCATTGAAGCAACTGCCATGTGATTGGTTGATTAGATAATTGCATTAATGAGAAATTGAACAGGTGTTCCTAATAATCCTTTAGGTGAGTGCATATGTGTGTGTGTGTACAAAAACAACACTGTTTACTTGTTTTCATCTGAAATACTTTTTACAGAGCCAACAGACACAAGTATCAAGATGTATTGATGAAGTCTGTATTTTAAAGTAAAAAAAATTGTTAGCATTAGCATGATGACATTGCAAGGTTGGGAGTTAAGAATACATCGCAAATAAACTTAAAGCAGAAGCCTTTAATTTCTGTGCCATCAGTGCCACATAAACGTATTGCAAAAATAAGCAGCCCCTGTGTCTAAATATGCATACTCCCCTACTATATAGTATGCCAAAAACAGTACGCTAATCGTGTAGAGTTCCCAAATCCTCGATATTCACAAAACAGTAAGCGAGAAATACCTGGATGACATAACATCCGGCGAGATTCTGAAGTGTGCATCCACTGGACACTTTACTTTCCCATAATGCCACAAGAGCTGCATAGACATCACTTTTTAAATGCTAAAAAACAAAACAAAAAAAATAAACAGCAGACAACCGCAAGTCGGGCAGCAATTTTCAACTCTAAGCGCTATGTATACTAATAAAGTTATTCTTTGAAGTTAAATTGTGCTTGTCTAACAAAACCACTGTACGGTTGTTGTTCCTATGTCATATATTCGAGTCAAATGGGAAAATACCCACATTCCTGGATGAAGTCTGTGCAGGGATGTGTTCATACTACTCACCTGCATACCTGAAGAATGTACTTTTTTCGAGACAGGGGTAGCTGCATCTCATGTTTGAAAGGGTTTCAAAGTATACTGTGAGATCAGTGTTATAAAAGGTAATATAGGACGGTGTCTTTTGAGTTATTTTTGTTTCTTATGAATATAAAACTTCGCCAAAATAATTTAATTATATAATTTTGTTTTTCAGAAAAATATGGGTTTTGGAAACAAAGAAAAATGTCATGAGGTTCTAAATTAAGACAAATTTGTTTGTCATATCTATTTCAAAGTCAGTCCAAAAAGAAATACAAAAAGGGCAATACAAAAATAAATGTTCAATATCTTCAAGTGATGTGTTACAAAAAGTGCATTTATCACAAACAGTATGAATGTTTTTTTAATGATTGATGCTAAAAAAAGTAGCGGTGGTGATGACGTCATGTAACCCGCGCCATACAGAAGGTTTCGAAGGTAACGTACTTTTGAATGTATTCTCAATATCATTATTGCTATTTTTACAGTGAAAGAAATGTATTTGGTCTTGTGTAATTATTTGTTGGCCGGATCAGGAAGCTTTCGCGTCCAATTGTAAAGACCTTACGGCACACCCCATTCCTCATGGCACGCCCCATTCCTTTCCGACCTTATGGCACGCCCATTGCTCCAGCCTGCAGTTACCTCTACTTGCTTTTTTCCCCTTTTCTTTTCTTTAAGTGTGTTCTTATTGAGATGCAGTACATTCTCTGACAGTACATGAGCTGTTTTCAAAAAAATTTCCAAATACACCATCTTCTGCCATTGGTCGAACTAACAGATAGTCCCGCCCCAAACTCACGCCATTTGATGAGCCAGTGTTGCTCTGTCAGATGGCCAGGCCACTCAAAACAAACAGAGCAATACTGAGGGTCATAAAGCTGTAGCTTTTACATGTTTTTGAAATCAGCCTACGAATAGTGAACTTTCAATTGTCTCAACAATGTAAAATATATTTAAAAAAATAAAATAAATAAAAAATCTTTTAAAAACGAAGATTTAGTTGATTTTAATTAAATATATGTTTGTTATTTTTCATGCTTTGTGGTAACATGTCAATGTTTCAGATTGTCCATTTAGGTCAGACTGGTTCCTGATTCTTCATCAGCAGGTGGAGAGGATGCGTTTCAAATCCCTCACGTTAATCTTCTTAAACAAACATCTTGCCTGAAATGGCGTCATGTACATGGCAAAGCTCTCAACTTTATTGTTTTTTTTTACAACGATGATGCTTAATACAAGGAAGAGGGTCATTTGTCGAGAGATACTAACACACCATTTCACTGAGGAGTTTTTGCACAGCATTTGAATCATGACACCACACGACTAAACAAATTAACATTATATAGCCTAACTTTGATCATTATATGCAAACTGTTCGGTAGTTTTGTACAGCACCGGCGTCACAGTCTTGTTTATGGATTTTTTCTGAGCTTATTTGAAAGATTTCTCAACCAGTGCCGTAAAAATATCTAAAAACCCGGATGTCGACAAATATATTTCCTCTGCTGTAGTCTCGTGAATAACATCTTCGTAACATTTCTTTATACTGTCACGTACCGCCATTAATAACAATCTGGTATATCAAAACATATTAATGTTGGCTACACTAAAACACTCCCAGAGGCTAACGTATTAGGAATCCGTGGGAGATAGAGTAGCAGCAGTCATTGCAGGCATAGACACTCCAAATCCGCATATATATAACATTTATGAGCGATGATAGAAAAAATAACATGTCAAAATCGGACCAATGTTATATTCTGTTATGTTATATTCTTACCTTAAAGGAAGATGAGCGATTAAAAAAAAACATAGAAAGAGCTTGACTGTGATCGTGGACATGGTCATAGCATTCTGGCATTTAGAGGATAAATGTAGAGAAGCCATGATCACCATCTTCCTCTCAGACGGACGTGAACTCTTTTATTTACTGCCTTTCTTCGCTATGACACATAGCATATCGCGTTTTCTTTCGCGTCTCAGAGCCGTTAGCGCGACGCAACCGCCGTTACAAATAGAGGACCGCGTCCTGCTGTGTGGAAACAAAGGCGAATATGCTGTATTAAAAAAAAAGAAGAAGAAAGAAAGAAAGCAACAGATAAATGCGATAACTCCGGGATGTCTTGGGGTCCAGTAAAGCTGGTAAACGTGCGAATACAGAATAACGTGTAGATTCAAAGAGGAGCTGCTGCACCACACAACACATGCGTGGCAGAGAACAAGATCAAATCAAACATGCTTCAATCAATAAAAAATTTCAGCTATATATGCTAACATGAAGATGCTTTGTTGAAGACGGTGTTGTGTGTATGTTCGTTAAAGTAATGTGCCAAAAGCAACAATAAACGACACCAATGTTCAATAAACAACTTAATAGGGCATATAAAATATAGGCCTACTATTATAGTTATACATCATGTTCTATACATCTATAAATTTCAGCTATATTCAGATGCTAACATGATGATGCTTTGTTGAAGACGGTGTTGTGTGTATGTTCGTTAAAGTAATGTGCCAAAAGCAACAATAAACGACACCAATGTTCAATAAACAACTTAATAGGGCATATACAATATATTATTATATTTATACATCATGTTCTATACATCTATTAAGACTATATAAAAATAGTAAGCCTACTATGATTAAAATAATGTCCATTTTTTTATAATAATAATAAACATCATAGAATATGCGGTATAGCCTATATGTTAAATAGAGCAATATGTGATTGGACACATATGCAACATGTCTAAAAAATATAGACAATATACAGGCCTATATCTATATATTATCACTATGTTGTAACAGCAATGATTAACGACGCCAACGTTCAGTAAACAGTTATCAATAATAAATTATTACAAGCATCATACTAAAAAAAGTATCAAGTCATTACACTGTAGGCTATTTTTGCAATGCTCTTGGGAGGCTATTTCCAGTCATGCCAGTGCAGCTCCTATCTACTTGAATAGGGAAACACTGAAATCTCCAAAACGGTTGGTCGCGATTACAATCAAAGAACATATTTAAAATCCCCAATTACAATTTGACAATACTGGCATCATACAATTTTGCTTCTTTACCTCATATTACGGTAAAAAACGCAATTTTCCAGGCTTGTATAGCTAATGTGCATGCGAATTCTAGAGTTGATTGACAGGCGATGTCTGTATCGGGAGACGGGACTTCCTTTCTACATGCCCCTTGGGCGCTAGAGCTCCTTGGTTAAGTGTTCCAATTTCTCCCATTCATATTCATAAAAGTGTCCAGTCTCTGCCAAATAATCACTTAACGATTCTGCAGCATGGCATTTTAATCACTGAGATCGCTGATGCAATGTTAAATTGCCAGCAGGAGGTGAAGCCACCGGAAGTGTTTGAGCGGCCATCTTAGTATGCCCAAACTGCCATTGAGCATCAATGACTGACAGGAGAAAACACCCCCGTATCACCGTCTCTGACCTGCAGATATGTCAGTTGCATTTCCCCCTCTAGTGACAATCATGTTTAATAATTAATTAGCTGTTATGGATAATATTCGTTACGAGGGAGTAGATATGCAGATTGCAGAATGTAAGAGCATTCGCCTGCCCCGGTGTTCAGTCTATCATTACAGCACAACAATCACCAAAGGAAGAGGCAAAACTGTCCACAAGTTGTAATGTAAGTATGAAAAGATGTATCTGCTTGTTTTGGGGTGACAACATGTCCGTTTCCCTCTGAGGGTCATAAAAAAGTCAAACCAGGATTTTTAATTTGCCTAAAATGCCCAGGATTTGCCTGTTTTTATATTGAAGCGCTTACAGTAGTCATATATGGATACAAATCGTAAATTACATGTTCGTTCGCCATTTAAACCTAGCGTATCAGTTTAATTTTAACCAGCTTGGCTTTGCGTGTCTCCCTCAGGCGCTGCTCGTGTGATAGAGATATAATCTGTGATTTAATGATTAATTTTTACTCGCTGAAATTAGATGATTTCCTATTAAGTCAATTGGGACACTAGAATAGGAGGCCATGATTGATAAGCGCCAGTGGGGGGAATTTGGCCAGGACACCGGAGTTACACCACAACTCTTATCAAAAAGTGTTCTGAGGTTTTTAATGACCACAGAGAGTCAGGACCTTGGTTTAACCTCTCATCTGAAGGACCGTGGGTCCCAGTTGGGGAATCAAACCCCATGTGACAGGCAGAGATACTCTCCACTATACAAGTGAGCAATCCAGTATGTGCAATCCAGTTCTATACACTACTGGTCAAAAGTTTTGAAACACTTGATTGAAATGCCTCTCATGATCTTAAAAATCTTTTGATCTGAAGGCGTATGCTTAAATGTTTGAAATATGTTTTGTACACAAAAATATAATTGTGCCACCATATTAATTTATTTCATTATAAAACTAAAATGTAATTTTAAAAAATGTGTTGGTAATGTGCAATTTGACCATCCCGTAGAGAAATATGATATACTGGGAATACATGTAAAACATATATGTTCATATATTATTTTCACTGATATAAAACGTTTCATACTTGTTCTCATAGCTATGCGACATATATTTCAAAATACTTTTAATACCAGGTCTATATTTTCCCAAATAATACAGTAGGCTACTTGTTAATGTGGATGTAGATATCGTAATTTGTATGAACATCATTTAAAATGTCCATCTATTATGTTTTTAAAGGATCTGTTTGATTTAGTTGGGTGTGAACATCACTGGTGTGTGTTTAAAAAGGGAAAGATGGTCATGATGTGATTACAGGAAGCTGTACAACTCTCTTTGTGCTGGCCTCAAGGAGTTCTGATATAAATGGAGAGAACTATCCATTCACACATCCATTTATCTCCATTCATCTTAATAGCAGTTGCTTGGCTGTTGGAATGCAGCCCTGGAAAAACTCGGATGCTGCCATCTTTGCTTCATGGGTATTCAGTTTTGGAAACATATTTTTTAGCCAGTCACCTCGCTGTCAAAAAAAAAAAAAATCAACCCCCACAGACCTCCCATTCCCCAGCACACTGGTATGCCACAGTCGAGTTCTGGGATGAGAACGCGGGCCTATCTTAGGGTGGGTTCGCGGTCTCATTTGGGTCTCTTGAAGAGGATGATCTGTCGTAGCAGCATCTGAGAATGTGCTCGTCCTGTTTGACACGGAGGCTGTGGCTGGGCTCCCACCCTCGGGTGCGGTAGCCCATTCGCAGGCTTTACATTTACCTTAGCTTTCTGCAGGTAAGGTGCCTCGAAGGTGAGAATCCCTGGATTCGTCACAGCCACGAGAGGCACCGGTACGTCCAACGTGATTGTTCCTTTGGTCCCCCTCGCTCGGAGCTTGAGGGCATGGCTTGCGCTCCCCAACCCGTCACAGTGACTCATCAGGACTATCCGACTCAGCTACACAATTCAGCTCGCCAGGCACCTGCCCAGGTTCAATGCCGTCCGCTTCACTTCGGTGAAATGTGAGAACGGTGCTGCCTTCTGCGTGGAGATCGCCTCCCTTCTACGGAAGGACGTGAGAGAAAATTTTCCTCCAACCAAAATGAACAAGGGGTTTTACAGCCCCTATTTTATTGCACCCAAAAAAGGCGGTGGGTTTGCGGCCAATCTTGGACATGTGAGTGCTGAGCCGGGCCTTGCACAGACTCACGTTCAAGATTCTGATCCAAAATAAACATTTTAACAAGCACCTGGCATCAAGATTGGTTTGCGGTGGTAGACCTTGGAATGGTCCGCGACTGCGTTGGCACATCAACTGCCTCGAGCTACTGACAATATCGCAATGGCTTTTGCCATTGATCAGGGACAAGCATGTGTTGGTCCGGATGAACAACAAGGTGATGGTGGCATACATCAACTGCCAAGGCAGCCCACCGTCTCATCCTCTGCAGTGTCAGCAGAGTCAGCAGCAACTCAAATGTCACAAGCCACTCACATCCCAGGTACAGTAGATGCGCTGTCGTGGCAGGTCACGTTCAGGGGAGAGTGGAGACTCCACCCCCAGGTGGCCCAGCTGATTTTGTTTTTGATCCTCCAAGCCAGAATCCCACGTCATGGTCGACGAGCCAGCGTCCCACATTATGGTCAACGAGCCAGTGTCCTAAGTCATGGTCGACGAGCCAATGCCCACCCTGCCAACAAGCCAACGCCCACCCCTGGGGCTACGCAAGTATGCATTCCCCACAGTGAGCCTACTAAGGTCAGGAAGGACAAGGAGCAGGTCGTCCTCGTGGCACCTTATTGACCCACGCAGACTTGATTCTCGGACCTCACACTCCTCACAACACCCCCCCCTCCCCCCCAGCAAATTCCCCTGAGGAAGGACCTTCTTTCTTGCCGCTATATCGGCACATCACGATGCAGTGGACAGTAAGTATTTAGGAAAGCAGGTTAATTTAGTATTTATCGTCAGGTTCCTGAGAGGTGCGAGGAGGTTAAACCCCCAGAGATCGCGTCTCATCCCCTCGTGGGCCCACTATGTGGTCCTTCAGGGCCTATTGGGAGCTTTATTTTGAGCCCCTAGAGTTAGCTGAGCTTAAGGCACGCTCTTTGAAGACTTCCCTCCTGATGGCCCTCACTTCCATCAAGATGGTAGGGGACCCACAGGCGTTCGGTCAGCAAAACATGCCTGGAGTTTTGTCTGGGTTACTCTCACATGATCCTGAGACCCTGACTGGGCTATGTGCCCAAGATTCCCTCGACCCCATTTATGAATCAGGTGGTAAACCTGCAAGCGCTGCCCAAGGTGGAGGCAGACCCAACCTTGGCATTGCTGTGTCCGTTGTACGTTTTCGCATCTATTTGGATCACACACACAGAGCTTTAGACACTCTGAGCAGCTCTTTGTCTGCTTTGGCTGACAACGTAAACGGAGCGCTGTCTCCAAACAGAGGTTCGCCCATTGGGTCATTGACGACATCACTATGGCATATCACAGCCAGGACGTGCCACCCCCCTTGGGGCTGCGTGCCCACTCTACTAGGAGTGTTGTGGCCGCCTGGGCTCTGACCAATGGTGCGTCTTTAGAAGACATCTGTAGAGCAGTGGACTGGGCAACACACAACACCTTTGTGAGATTCTATAATCTCATAGTTGAGCCAGTCTCATCCCGTTTGTTGTCAGGTACAAGCAGGTAAGTTCCAGGACAGCTGGCTGGGTATACCACTTGCGCATAGTGCCTTTCCCCTCCGCCTTTACTCCCAGTTATGTTCACAAAGTCATGGACCCTGGATGTCCATCCTCCTTATCCCTGTGGCAGGTGAGTTTTCAGAGATACTTGCTGCCAGCCCAGTATGTGTGCTTAGTAGGCATTGTGCTTGGGTAGGTGTTCCATATGCGCTGGTTTCACATAGGTAAACCTGTGTGATGTATTTTCCACAAAATGGTTTCCCTGTTGGTAAACTGTGTCTTCATTGGGCAGAGGTCCCTCTGTCCCTGGTCTCTGTGTTTGTAGAACTCCTCCCCACCCAGGTAGGACCTACCACGACACTTCTCCACATGAGATGCTTCCAACAAGTTTTGGTAAGACCATGTGATGTATTTCCATTCAAAAGTCCCCCCCCCCCCCCCAGGCTGGATGTGTTCTCCGTGGTGTCCTTCCCTTCGGAGGGACACCCCCCCAACCCGGACCCTATATTTCCCCCAGCTGAACGATTTCATTAATTTTGGGGAGAAAAAAGAGAAGAGGCCACGGCCGGTCCTTATTTGTTGGGCAGTTGGCTCGTCCCCAAGGTGCAGCGGACTGATTTGATGCCTGTAAGAGCATTGGGGGAGGTTACGTGACAGCCGGGTGAGCTGGCTATGAGGCACGCTGTGGTCTGCCCATCTCACACCGCCAGTCCACATAACACAGTTCAGTTTATCGTGGCATTATGTATAGGGACCCATAAGTGTCACTACATCGACATGACACATTGAGTGAGTGATAGAAGGGGAAGGTCTCGGTTACTGTTGTAACTGTTGGAGGGAACGAGACGTACATGAACTACATGCTGAAATGGCCGGGACCTTGTCCCGGCTCCTCAGCACAAAACCTGAGTGTTTGCATTCCAGCTCCTTTCATACTCCTATGTCCGGTAGAGTGGCATGCAAATTCCACTTGCCAATTCCCATTGGCATTTTCTCAAAGATCAGAGATGTCTGTGGCTGGGGCTCCCTAGGGTGACCCCTAGTGTCACTATATCGACACAGTGTCTCTTTCCCTCTATCAGGGAATGGAGGTTACAACAGTAACCGAGACGATTCCATGTCAGGTCAGGTGTCATTAAATAATGGGCCAGGGTTACTCAGTAGTTATAATCCGGCCCTGAACTAACCGGCTTCAAAAACTTAAAATGTTAAGTTGTCATTTTATCAACTTGTTCTTAAGTTGAATTAACAAGAGTATTTGCAATCTAAACTCAAACACATCAGCTACATTCTGTATCAGGTATTTTCACCTCATTTATAGCAAGATATTTGATTCTATGCAGTGTAAATGACCTTGTATCTACATACATTTGACCAACAAAATGACGAATACTGACCCAACCAACTTAACAATGTTGCCTCAACAAACAATTGCAGTTAGTGTAATAGAATATTTTTGCCATTTACAGATATTTGGTAGTGATGAATTTAGACAGGAACCGTTAAAGTGCCCGCATTCTCACACCATTATATGTAAGGGAATTTTTGGTCTCGAAATATGTGAGCTATGAACTAAATTAAACGTGATACTACATTACTATGTAAGGTAATTTATAATGGAATCAGTCGCATTCGACAACCATTATAACTAGATTATTTGTCTGAATAAAATTCTTCACCATAATAATCGTAATACAACGTCTCGTTGTATCCGCTCACAATTTCTACTGTAAGGAATTAGCTTTAATAAATGAATTATGATTAATTAACTTATTGGGTGATATTATTCTCATGGCTTATTGAAAATAATATTACACGTATTTAGGTACAGCTTTGAAGCTAAATCGTTTAGAAATGGGGATGAGATTATTTATCAAAATATACCACAGTCAAATCATCTTTGAATACAGACAAACTTTATTGCTATTCTAAACATAAATCTAGTCTAAGACATATGTACATGAGATAGGTTGGTGAGAAGAGTGACAGAATGTGAAATAAATGATCAATACAGTGAAAATGAACTTTATGGAGTCTGTTGATGATGCCTTTAGAATCATTTAACCTTATTTGAGTCTACATTGATTTGCTATCAGATTACCCAAATTATTTAACTAATATACCAGCACTTTGAGCACAATATTTGAGATGTACTTGCGTGTCGTTTCTTTGCATTCTTTATGTGGCTTGGTTCTTGGCTCTTGGTCGAAAGTTTGTTCCGTCGATGATTTGGATCTCTATAAGTTTGGATAGTTATTGTCTGTATGAATGATGAGGTTGGCTTTGAAGCGAGGCCTTCTCATGGAGGACCTGCAGCTCCCATTGGAGAGTGAGAGGCTTCCCCTGGACTTCGAGTCCCAATCTTCCTTGGACCTCACATGGCATGGATTTGGTTTCAAAGAGAATCAATCAGAAGTGACTTTTCCGACAGATGACTTTATGGTCTTTTGTTTTGGAGTCTTACAAATCTCCCGCTCAAAACTAGTGCATATTTAATCATGAACTTTTATATCTTGAGAATGGTACAAGAGACATGAGCGTTGTCATCAGCTTCCTCCATGTAAACAAGCGAGCATTTGCATACCAAATTTTACATTCTTTCATGAATATTATATGTGTAGGTAACAAAACATGAAAATCCCTGGTTACAAATCATACTAGTTAATTCCTTATTATACAACATGCATAAAACATTACACACATTATAAAGAGGTACGTCAGGCTATAATCATTAATTTGTCAGTTATACAAGTTACCACAGTTCAAAGCAATTTTCAGAATTACCTAGCAAGATAAATAGTGGATTTAAATGCATTCTGTACATTTTAGAAGGTTGAATCAGTAAAGTATTGAGACTTTGCGTAAAATGTTCCTGGATTAAGATAAAATGTGTTAGTATTAGAGTCGTGCAAATCGGATGGTCTTTTGGAAACCTTTCAAAGGGAAGTAGTTTTTAACTCTGTGTGGAAGTTCAGAAGGTCATGCTGAGGGGACCTTTCTGACCAATGACCCTTTTTGCTTTGAATTATGGTGTTGACCATTTTATTGTCCAAAGACAGGCCTTGAGTAGGAAGTTGATGCTTGGTCCATTAATTTATGATGTTGAGGAATTCCATGATTTAAAAGGTTGGGTTTTTCCTAGATTCAAATTATGTATAATACTACATACCTATTCACAGAAAGCATCAGCAAAGTGAACTTATTTAAAATTTATAATTGAGAGTTTATTAATCAAAACATAAAACATCACAACTGTCGGTGCTCCAGTGCATCCTGGGTAAACCCGGGAGATATTTGAACAAAACCTGATTTGTTTATTTGTCTCAACAATCTTTATTTGTTGAGTCCTCTTTAAGGGAAAGTTCATTCAACTTCACTAAAAAATGTAAGACTGTGATTACTTCTTTTCTTTAAATTGACTCAACAAATAGTTTTTTTTTACAGTACTGCTGAATTAGCAAAGTGTCTTTATTTGTGTTATTTCCAATTTTTATTAATATATTATGATTAAAATAATGATTAAACAATTTAAATTAAGATATATTTCACTTGTGACCAGGGTATTTCTATCAGGCATCATTTCCACACTGTAAACCCGAATAAGTTACCAGAACTCCAAAAAATGGAGGCAATTGATTGACTTGCTTCTTGTACCTTTTGATAACAGTTAAATTAAAGTACTCATTTAGCTCAACTCAAATATTTGCAGTTAATATGACTTACAGTTCCCTTTACAAAAAGCTTCACTTATGATGCTGCGCTGAGAAAAACGCTTTGGGAACATCTTATAGTTGTGACCAGATGTGAATATGTGTGCAACATGTCAATGAACATTGACCGGAATTTATAGCCTATGCCATTGGATGCTATAAATAGATGCATCACCGGAGCATCGTTAGATCTTTAGTCTTCAGATCACTCTGTGAATGTGTGCTATCACAAGCCTGTCAAACTTTCTTTCCTCTGTTACGAGTTAGAATCTGTTAGGCAGTGCGCAGAGAACCTTTTTCTCTTTTCTCTTCAAAAAAAAAGAAAAAGGGGGAAAAAAATGACCAAAAAAAATGACCGAAAATCAGGGCAAATGATGCGTGTTCCCCTGTCTCCGCTCTATGGCCGAGAGGGACACACATCAGTTCTGCTTTGTTTGTTTGGGGGAAGAGCATGCTGCTCTCGCGTTGGGGCGGGGCGGGTGCGAGCATTGCAATCTGCTTTCGGGCAAAATGCTTTGTGCTCGCCTTGCTTACTTCCGGGAGTCAGCGCCCACACTTCATTTGTGGGGCTCTTGTATGGATCTGGCTGAGGAGCGAGTGACGGGTTCTTCCCTTTAGCTCGCTCTCTCCCCAGACCCAGCTGGTCCTTCCCGTGATCTTGAAGCATGCTCCAGTGTCTCTTCTGTTCATGAGGGGGACCTTGAATCTTTTGAGACAGGGGTATTCGATGATGCCACCAGTTGAGGAGACACTTGCGGGTTATCTCTCGCAGGGCATCATCACTGAAAAGACTCTCTCTCCCCACAAAGCCATGCAGGACTACCTCCGTGCCAGTGGGGAGGGCTTATCAAGCAGCAGGTCAGGCTGGTGCTGCTCTGCACACTATGGCGGTGTTACAGGCATACCAGGCTGATCTGCTGAAGGACCTGAGTGCAGGTATCACGCTCGACGAGGAAGCGTTCTCTGAACTTTGTCGAGTCACAGACCTATCTCTCCGTGCGACCAAGCAGACAAACTGAGCCATTGGCCGGTCTATGTCTGCTTTGGTCAGCACGGAAAGACACCTATGGCTCAACCTATCGGGCATCAAGTACAAAGATAAAGCTTTCCTCCTTGATGCCCCGGTTTCACCTTCTGGCTTATTTGGAGACGCTATGAATACAGTTATCTCCAGGTTCCAGGAGGCGAAGAGCCACGAGGAAGCAGTTGGGCAGTTTTTTCCTTGCCGCACTCAGGGGGCAGGGCCGTCGGCCACCCAGACCCACCCCGGTCCAGCTAGAAGGGAGGCTCAGAAGCAAAGTGTGGCAAGTCGTGTTCCCCCTCGTAAAGACTGGAGACAGGCTCATCGCCCTCGTCAGCTCCCAAAGCAAGACCTCAGGATGGGGCGTGTGTACCATCCATTTCGCCCCTCCCGGTACCCCCACGAATCCTCTCCTTTCCCACCACCTCTGGTGTTTCGGGAGGCAGAGGCTTCCAATGAACAATTGGGTGTACTGCTGCTTCCTGCCTTAGTCCAGGACGCAGAACACTCGACATCCCCTCAACAGGAAGTGTCGAAATTAATACCCATCTCAGAGAACCTGGCAGCGTGGAAACTTCTGCCCGGTATTTCTATGTGGGTCCTAAGAACAGTAGAAAAAGGCTACAGAATTAAATTTGCTCGCCGCCCTCTGTGTTTCTACGGCATGGTCTCCACTACCGTGAAACCGGAGTAGGCATGTCTACTGTGGAAATAACTGCAAAATCTATTGGTCAAAGGGGCCATAGAACATGTTCTCCTTCCAGAGAAAGAGTCAGGCTATTACAGCAAATACTTTCTGTCCCCAAGAAGAGTGGGGGGTTGCGTCCGATCTTAGAACTTCGAGACTTGAACCGCTCAGTCAGGGTGTTCAAGTTCAAGATGCTAACTATCAAGACGGTCATGTCACAAGTCCAACATCACGATTGGCTGGTCACGATCGAGCTTATGGACGCATATTTTCATATAGATATTCTGCCACAGCACAGGAAGTTCCTGAGGTTCGCGTTCAGGGGCAAAGCCTTCCAGTTTCGGGTTCTTCCATTCGGCCTAGCCCTATCACCCCGCACATTCACGAAATGCATGGATGCAGCACTGGCTCCTTTGTGACTCCAGGGCATCCGCATTCTGAATTACATAGACGACTGGCTGATACTAGCAAAGTCTCAAGATCTGGCAGTTCAGCACAGGGATATTGTTTTAGCTCATCTGGTTTCTCTGGGTCTGAGACTCAACGTCAAAAAGAGCATTCTCTCTCCTACCCAGGAAATTACATATGGAAATCGATCACGATGCGAGCACAATTGTCTCCCGCTCGAATCATTTCCATTCAGAACACCTTGAGCAAAGTCAGGCTAGGTCAAGGTTGCACTGTTCGTCAGTATCAACAAATACTAGGTCTCATAGCGTCTGCATCCACAGTGATCTGTTTGGGCCTTTCTCACATGAGACTGTTTCAGCTGTGGCTAAAAGCCAGGGGATTTCATCCAAGGGTCAGTCCCCTAAGGCAAATAAGCGTTCCCTTTCTATGTGGTTCAGACCCCGGTTTCTAACCTTGGGTCCCACTCTAGGTGCATCTTGTCGTCGCAGGCTGTTAACGACAGACGCCTCCCTGAGGGGCTGGGGAGCAGTCTTAAGTGGTCGTCCAGCCCAAGGGGAATGGGAGGTTCATCAGCTCGATTGTCACATCAACTGCCTCGAGTAGATGGTGGTATTTCTGGCCCTGAAATACTTCCTCCAGCATCTGAGCACAACTGCAGTCTCCTACATAAACCATCAAGGAGGTCTACTTTCATGTCAGCTGAATTCCCTGGCACGTCGGGTCCAGGGCAAATTCCTGTCACTCAGGGCAGTTTATATTCCTGGATGCCTGAATGTGGGAGCAGATTTACTGTCCAGACAGAAAATACTGACAGGAGAGTGGAAACTCCACCCCAAGGTAGTAGAGCAAATCTGGGTGAGATTTTACAGGGCAGAAGTGGACCTCTTCGCCTCTTCTCAGACAGTGCAATGTCCCCTCTACTTCTCTCTGAGTCTCCAAGCCCCCCTGGGTCTGGACGCGATGGCGCATACATGGCCCAGAATGCGTCTGTATGCGTTTCCCCTGGTTTCTCTGCTCCCAGGAGACTTGGCCAGAGTTCGCCAGCAAGGGTCTTGCCTATTACTGATAGCGCCTTGCTGGGCGAACAGGGTATGGTTCTCGGAGATAATGTCTCTCCTCAATGGCTCGCCTTGGGCGATTCCGGACAGGCGGGACCTTCTGTCTCAGTCACAGGGGACAATATTTCATTCCTGGACCGAGTTGTGGAACCTTCATGTTTGGCCCCTGAAGGGTACCAACTGAGGGACACAGGGCTTTAATCTGAGGTTACTGGGACCATTTTAAGTGCTAGGGATCCCTCTACCAGAAGGATCTACACCAATAAATGGGGTCTTTGAAAAATGGTGCAGTACACATAATGCAGATCTAGTTAACTGCCAGGTTGCTTCAGTTCTGTACTTTCTGCAGGAAAAACTGTCAGCAGGCATATGCCACACACCAGGCTCTTATGTCCTTGAGTCGACATCTGAAGCTCATGTCTGAGCCCTCTCACACTCTTGTGAGCACACTACACAACTGTAGGGGGTCCGGACAGCCACAGTGCAGCAGCATGGGTACTCTCGTTCCCAAAGCGCTTTTCTCAGCGCAGCATAATAAGTGAAGCTTTTTGTAAAGGGAACGTCTTGGGTTACTTAAGTGTAAACCTTGTTCCCTGAAAAAAGCGGAATGAGATACTGCGCTTCACTGCCGCACTGGGATGCCCCAGGACTGCTCTTCAGACAAAATACATGACGATGCTCCGGTGACGCATCTATTTATAACCCTGCCCCAGGTGCATCCAATGATTACACCGGCAGAGGCTATACATTCCGGTCAATGTTCATTGATGTGTTGCACACATATTCACAGCTGAATGTTCCCAAAGCATTCTTCTCAGTGCAGCATCTCGTTCTGCTTTTTTCAGGGAAAAAGGGTTACACTTAAGTAACTCGAGACGTTTTCTGTTAGGGCAACTCAATTATTTTCAGTTATTATGACATAAAGTTTCGAGTTTTAAAACCACTGGAATAAGTTCACAGAACTTTAAAAAATAAGTACACAACCACACCATTTTATGTTAACCAAACTCAATGTTTATTAGTTTGTGTTGTCATTGTTTTAGGTATACATTAGTCAAATATGTTGAGTTTGTTTACTTAAAAACATGTGCTTAATATTTTATTACATTGAGTTTAACTAACTTAATATATTTAAAAGTCATGAACGTATGCTATTGAACAGTATTTTCTTGCCTGCTCCCATTTAGCACACAGCAATGTTAAAATGAAATAGAAAAATATATAATAAACATTTATAAATTAAAATAAATAGAACAAAAAAATAATTTTATTAAATTGTAGAGCTGCAAGAAGTAGATTAACTGATTATTTGTAAACTAATTGTATTCATAAATTTGAGAGATTTTTAAGAAGAAAAACTCAAAATTCTCTGATTCTAGCTTTCCAAGTGTGTTCCTGGTAACTTAAAGCCCTAGGAAATAGATATTTATCACAAATTTCTGATATTGACCAGACAACTAATCAGATAGTCTGGAAAATAATTGGAGTAATCAAAAACAATAATAAATAATACCAAAATGAATGTATCTTTCGTTACAGGTATAAAATGAAAAAATACTGTGTGCTTTTGGCTTCAAGCTGTAATTTTCCCAAATTATGCAAAAAGTGTGAAAATATTATTTAATTGTGTATTATTTAATTGTGCTGAAGGGGTGGATTTTCGAAATCCTATTATTTTTACAAGTTATACCTTATCTTTTATCATCCTAACTAATTAAAATTATATTAATCCATGTTCTGTTCTCTTAAGTAATATGTATGTGATTTAAGAGGTGACTGAGGGTCTGGCCTATGTCAAGAATGCAGTTAACTGTGCTTACTCATTTAGCCAGGCCTCCAGAGAATGTGCATTTTATGTTGTAATTAATTTAATCCATTTCCTTTTCTATTTTTATTGCATAATGAATCATATACCATATTTAACTAGATGCAATAGTGTGCTCTCTTGTGCAATGAAGTGCCCTTTTCTTTCTCTCTGTGCTGTCCTAATGTTAATCTGTCCACAGATGTGAGGCCCAGCATTCCATCTGGGTTGGGGAGAAGGCCTCTATTCTGGAGGAGAAGATAACACAGATACATTGAATATCTAAATAATTTATGTCTCAGAATTATTTACGGTTATTATGCCATCTCAAATGTGACTTTGCCATAGTCAAAAACAACTTCCAAGGATTTTAATTGCTCTCCTTGGTACCCCTTTGATGTAAAAGAATAAGGAGTAGCCATAACTGATAGCTAACCTCTGATATCTGACCATAAGTTTATTTCAACCAAGGATGGGACCTTGATTCATGTTTTGGCTAAAAATTATTGTTTGCATTAAGATGGAAAAAGTCCATATTTGTAATATGTTAATATGTTTGAAGTAGTTGTCTTACCGGAATGCTAGAAATTGTGGTATGATGACACCCTTAATGTAATTTGCATATGACTATAATTGCTTTGGAAAGTTTGTAAAACTTCACTTCGACTTCATGTCTTTCTAACTGTTATATCTCATAGACTCATGATGCCTATTGAACCTGCAGAGAACAATCAGAGTAAACTCTCTCATTTGGTTATTGCAAAACCTGACTCTTAGTTTTATTCTTCAATATACATCCTGAGGACCCAGCTGTTACCCCCTACAAAGCTAAACAAAATGCAACTGTGCAGCTCATGTTTACACAAACAGAGGACCCTTACTGACCTGGTAAATCCCAGGAAATCAAGAATAATTTCTTCAAATGAACAGTCTCAAACAAAAGTAAGCTTCTGTTTGGTAGTGTGCGCTAATGCTAACACAATTAGAAAGACTGCAAAATAATTACAAATACACTTGGGCTTCTATGACTATAACATGAAAAACATTTATTATGAAATGACATTAAAATTCTATTGACCATAAAATGCTATAACTTAACATTAACTGATTTTATATATACTGTACACAAACGCACACACATTATAAATCAGTTAATGTTACTGTGTCTATATATACACACAATACATAAAAGTAAGGAATAAAATTTATTAAAAATAAAAAGAACCTCACAAATAGAGCTCCTTATTATGTTCAAAAAGTGCATTAAACATTAACAGCAACGAAGTGCATGGCCAAAGTTTATAATTCAAAACAATGAGATGTCAAGTTCATGTTAAGTGCATAAAACAATAGCAGCATTATGATCACTACTGACCATAAAATCAAAAGCAACAGACATAAAAAAGAAAGAAAGAAAGAAAGATGTTGCTGGATTTATTTATCATGAGACTGAGAGTTAGATGATTCATACTTGATCAGTGTTGGGTAATGCTTCTTTTAAAAGTAGCTTGTTAGAATTTTGTGTTATTCCATAAAAAAGTAACATGCTATGCATTTCATATAAATAAGCCATGCATTGCATACAAGAGACATTACAGGTCATGCTAGCTACTGTACAACACTCATGTCAAAACAACATACTAAACAAACAGATATTTCGAAAGTTTGGTCCTCACGCCATATTTATAAAAAAGAATCAATAACATGAATATTCATAATTAGTTTTTCCATCAACATGGCTGCCAACATGAATAATGAAGAATAACCACTGTCAAACCAAAAGCAGTAAAGTCCAACACTGCATCATATATGTAATCATGTGATGTGCCCATCGACAATGCCAAAGTCAACTTAAGATGTTTTTCAGAAATCTGGATACAATTCAGTGGGGAATTTTTCACTGTCACACAATCTCGGTGCACACTTGTTTTGAATTGATCCAAGGTTCGTACTGCGGACAGCCTACTGCAAACGTGCATGTTGAAACAACTTGAATTGAATAATTTTATTGCTAACAAAATACAGCATGTCTCACAAATCACATTGCTTGTCTATTATAAAACAAATATGTTGATTAATTTAAGAAATAATGACATTTTGTCTGCCTACACAAACCATGTAGTACGTTGCTCACTGCCGCTGATCCAGAGTAATCTTTTCTTATTCCATTCTCCTAATTACATGGAGCTCATGAAATTAGGTAAGCTATAAAATTATATTTTATTTCAAAAACATAAAAAATGTAATTTCCATCAGCGTCATTTCCCGCAAAGAATTTGAGAAGTGCTGGAAATGTAAGCGTAGCTTAGTTCTAGCGGGAAGACTGGCATCATCGCACCATTAGCTAGGTAACTCTTAACCAATCACATAAGCCATTGCTTTATAAGTCTGCTCACAATCTATCACAATGTTGTTTCAGTGTGCTAACACGGCAAAATCATTCTATAGCACTGTTGAGTCCAATTCGCTCTCCGACTAGCTAACATCCAGCATGGATACAGATTTATTCACTGTTCCTTACCTTATCCAGAATCAGCAGCTCCTCACTCAACACACGTCTGCATATTTCAGGATTCTCAGTGGGATTGCACCCTCTTGGAACGATAATACCCATGTTCCGTCCTCTCCAGGCCACATACAAACCAGTGGATAGAACATCTCTGCAAGCCCACCTTCCCTTTCTAAGGATGCCGTCACTTCATCTCAATTTCTGCCCACATCAAACCCATGGGGATTAAATAATCAGCAATCCTGGATCTTCATCCATACCTCATTCACTTAGGAGATCTCCTCAATCGAGCCACCACATCATCCATCGGAATGCACGACCTGGCTTGGAAGGAGTGCACTCCAGGTCAAGTCTGTCAAAATAATCAGCTCAGACAGCAGCTGATTTCCATCAGAATTAAGCAATGTTCTTATCATATCCATCAAATGCATTCAGATTTAGTCATGGGTCTAGGCCTTCTATTGTTTATGCTGTATGTCTATCATAACACATCTACATCAATATCAAAAGCCAATATTTCATGTCAACAGTGCATTTGCTCTCATAGTAACGGCAGGTATTCACATGTTCACAGCATGATCAAATGAGGGTAATTCGATTCACCGAGTTGCATGCCCGAGTGTTTTCCATCGGGGAATTAAGATCAATATTCATGCATGTCATGATGTACAGTGCTCATTTAAGATATACCTGTTTTGTTGGTCACCTTCACTCTAAATCACTTCCAGTACAAGATATTATCCTTATGCCCTACTTACTATGAAAGACAGCTCATGATGTGGGCACTCTGAAGGGAACATGGCAATTTAACACAATTTAATATAGCCATCACTAAAGTCTTGGTCCTTAGTGAAATAATTATCTTATTTTGTTCGGTTCAACATTTCAAGCAGTGTTCTTAACCTGAGCACCTTTAAGGGCACATTAATGCCGCTTTGGAAAATTATGTGTTTTTTTTACTCTATACATACTTCCACATTCTCATCGGAAGCACCCTGTCGTGGTGCGCCTCTGACACCTAGCAGTAGGCTCTGCACTGCATTCCCTTATTCATCAGATAATTTAATTCCAGCATAATAAATTTCGCATATATGATCAGATCATACAGGGGTGATTCCTAATTCACGGCATATTTATGGTTTATTCTCATTTTGGCATCATTAAAGTGCAGATATTGTATCATATGTCTTCATAAATCATTCACATTCATCTGTGTTTGGACCATGTTTCAATCTATGGGGATCTTCAAGCATTGGGGCTTTATCAATGTTCCTAATTTCAAAGCTCATGATGTCAGCCTAACTACATTCATTTTAATGTAAGTATCAACGCATTTCAGTATGATGGTGTAAACTTTTAATGCGTGTGGTTGAAAATGTTCCATTTAGTAGCAGGTAAGTAGGTTTAGTAATCATTGCATGAAACCTGTGCCGAATTAAGCTCATTCATTTAATCTTGCTACTGTTAATTTCTTTTCCTGCTGGTAAACCATAGCTAATATAATCCTAATGTTTATGTTATTTCTTCAACTATGTTGATCAGTGTTTTAATATTTTGCCCCACTCAACGTATGTGTGTATATATATATATATATATATATATATATATATATATATATATATATATATATATATGAAACCTTTATGCATTCATGGCAGCTCTCATCAGCTGCAGGCAGAAGGATTTGTTCCTCTGGACATCGCAGTGCCAGATAGGTGTTCTCGCATCATATTCCGAAATTCAGTCCACTGGAGTGTCATGGACTCCAGTTCCACAATCCACCCCGCTTCTTCCAGTTCCCACACTCGATCCCAATCACACGAATATTAGTTTCACCTGCACTGTTTTGTTCTCTATTTATACTCTGCCTGTTCTCTTGGTTTTTGTTGGTTATTGCAAGAAAGTTATCCTACTTTGCTAACTCCTGTACAACTTTGAACTTTCTCGTGTTTGTTTTTTTTCCCCCTTGCCCTGCTCCGCCTGTTTGTTTATTGAACTAATCTCTTGGCTTTGACCTTGCACTCTGTATAACTAAGCTTTTCTGGATTTGCCCTCTGTGTTTTGTAAGTCTGGCATTAAACCTTTTTCTGCATTTGGATCCATCTCGTCCTGTTTCGTCACATGGAGCAGCATGTCTTGCACCATGCATGGTCTGCTGGTTTTATAGGCTAGAATAAAAAAAATGCAGATATCAAATACTCTTTTAAAATCATGCCCATTCAACCCCCCGACTGGTCCCTCTCCGGTGTCACATAGCAGTCAAAATTTTACTTTGCTGTCTGAATCACCTTCGAGTTCAGAAGTAGTCCTCACATTTGAATTATCTATTGGAAGGCCAATGCTGGATCCTTTTCAATCACTTAAGCTCCCCTTTGTATTACACCTGTTTGACGATTTCCTGCTCATTGAACACCTTGCTGCCCACACCCCTATTTTGGTCATTCTATCAAGCTTTTTCACAAGTTGGGTGTTGTTGGGTGAAAAAAACATGGGCCCCGCCACATCTCTCAAATTTATCAACATCATGCTCGATTCTCTTAACACGCAAGCTTCCCTGCCTAATGATAACTCGACAGGATCAGGTCTATTTGCAAGTCTTTCTACAGTCAGTTTGGGTCTCAAAATCCAATCTCCTGTCCCTATTAAGCCACCTCAATTTTGCCATACACATTATTCCTCAAGGCCGCTCCTTTGTTTCCCGCCTCCTCAAGCTACTCAGTTCCATAGACAGCCTATCCAACATCATATCAATCAATGACGGATGCCGCTCTGACCTCCTGTTCTGGCCACAGCTATTAAATCCCTGGAATGGCATTTTATTTTCACAATGAAAAACCCAAATCTCTGGAGACATGTCCCTTTTCACGGACACAAATGCCTCCATAGGATTCGGGAGATATTTTCTAGGATCATGGAAAATAGCAAGACAAATTCTCAATATAGCTACACTCCCTCATATGCTCTCTTTGAAATTGATCCCATCGTCACGGCCATCGTATATGGGGTTCCCCTTGGACATGCAAACACATCGTATTTTTGCGACAATTCCGCAGTCGTCACTATAATCAATAAAGGCCGGTCCTCCTCTAGCCTCATCATGTCCCTTATGAGATGTCTGAAATGGCAGAGCATTTCCTGGAACTTCATTATCACAGCCAAACACATTTCTGGGTTTTTCAATGTAATTGCTGACTCCCTCTCTCCTTTCGCTTCCAGGAGTTCCACAGACGATGCCTGTTTTTTTTCTGAGATCATCTGATAAAGATCTTGTGTTGTGCCAGGCAAGGAGCAAAGGAAAGCTTTCTTTGAATAATCACAATATTTTCATGTTCCTTGACTTTGCGAACTCGACATTAGAGAAAAGAGATCGGTGCAAGGAATGCAAGAAACTCTTGCATCAGCGTAAGATTGCTTTTGTACTGATGTTTCCAGCCAAACTGAGAATAAACACTAAGGATGGCAGCAAAGTATTTATTTGTCCCAATCAGGCAATGTCTTTTATGTTTGAGTAATCCACTGGGTGTTTATCTTGTGAGTGGATCAACTCGCTGTATTGACTTTGGCTTTCAAAGGAAGCTGGGTGCCATTTTTTTTTTCTATTTGAGTTGGCTCCGCCGAGCACCTGAAGTTTTTTTTTTTTGTGGAATAACACTTTTCCTTAAAGAAACTTTGGCATTGACAGAAGATCACTTTTACAATGAAGTTCCCGGCCAGACTGAGAAAAGACACTACATATGACTGCAAAATATCTACATGCCCACACAAAGGATGTCTTTTATAAAGTCGATGGACTGTATAAGTCATGGTATATACTTTTATGCGGCCTCCGAGTGAATTGACTCTTGACCATCCGAGGAACCATGATGCGGTTTTGTTTCTTTATGTGTTGGTTCCGCCTAGTGGCTGGTGCTTGTTCTCTTGAATAAAACTACTCCGGAACAGTTGTAGATGACTCTGTTCGTTATGCCTCCTGTTGGCTGGAGTATGATTTGTGGAGTATTTCTGCGGGACATTGGAATGATGACGTCATTTGCTGCACTCATAACAGCTGGCTCACTAATCATTTGTTTGTCTGTCCAAGGAAACTGAACGGCTTTATATCGGCTGGAATTTGTTTTGTGAAGGAATACACCTTCTAGACAGTTCTGTGAATGAATCTACACATTATTTGTGTTTACAAATAATATAGTCTTCATAATTTTTTTTATTTTTTGGCACACAATTAATTTTTTCTATTATATCAAAATGTCAAATGTTAATATGAGTGTACTATCTCTCTCCACATGTAATATGAATGGGTTGGGGCACCCCATAAAAAGAAGGAAAATTATTACATTTCTTAAATGTAAGAAATATTATATTGTGTTTCCTGAAGAAATTTATCTTCCACGCAGGAAGCTGAAAAAAATTGGGAAGATATGGGATGGGCATGTATTCTTTAGTAAGAGCAGGGGAGTCATTATATTGGTAAATAAACATCTACAATTGAAATATCTCAAACCGTTTAAAGATAAATTAGGGAGAGTAATTATTGTTTTGGTAGAAATTCAGGGACAAAGTTTTATTTTGGCTTATATTTACGCACCTAACGCTGAAGATAAGGGCTTTTTTATAGATCGTGGAGGGATGTTGCAAGCCAGTGGCACCCCGCATGATATAATATTGGGAGGGACTTCAATTTTTGATGGACTCAGTCCTTGATCATAGTGAAACAAAAGTGTGTAAGCCCCCTAGAGCAACATTGACACTTCACAGGATGTGTAAAAATCTTGGTCTTACAGATATTTGGAGACTTTTGAACCCATCTGATATGGACTATACATTTTTTTAATTAGTCCATAAGATTTATTCTAGAATATATTTTTTTAGATCCAAATCCCTCATTTCATCTGTTGTTGATTGTTCAATTGGGAACATTTTAGCCTCAGATCATGCCCTGGTGAGTTTAGAGGTGTTGCCACATACAGATAAAAATAAATCGTATAGTTGGTGCCTTAATGTTTCCCTTTTGCAAAATCCAAATATCCAACAAATGTTAAAGACTGAAATCAATGTTTATATGGAGATGAACTGGTCCTCTGTATGTTCTGTGGGCATGACTTGGGAGGCATTTAAGGTTGTTCTTAGGGGCACTAGTACTCGTGGAGTTGGAAGGAAATCTTAAAAGTGCCGAGGCAGAGCTGAAGTGCTGTATGTCGTCTGATGGCCTCAGAGAATTGTCCCAATTGAAATATAGATATAATGCTATTTTGTCGCTGAAAGTGGAGTTTTGGTTTTTCAGGGCAAACAGTCATACTTTGAGTCAGGGGACAAAGCAGGAAAACTTTTGGCTAGATATATAAAGCAGAAAGAGTCTTTTTCTACCATTCCCTCAGTGAAATCTGCTGGTGGTGAAATATTTAACTAGGCCATTTATAAAAATAATGCTTAGAAAGAATTCTATCTTGATCTTTATAGTTTCACATCTTCGTCTATTGATGAAGATATTATAAACTGTGTGGAACCATACAAAACTCCCCAAAATTGACAACTGAGCAAAACGTTCTCTTGATTTTGAGATAACCTTTATAAGAGCTTGGCGAAGTAATTCAGGCCTTGCCTACAGGCAAGGCTCTGGGGCCAAATGGTTTTGCCACAGAATTGGCTCCACATTTGTTAGAAGTTTATATGGAATCATTAAAGAATGGAAAGCTTCTGCCAACCATGAAACAAGCCTGGATCAGTCTGATTCTTAAAAAGGATAAAGGTCCAAGTGAGTGTAAATGTTACCGTCCAATTTCCCTGATCCAGTTAGATGTAAAAATTTTGTCAAAAATTCTGGCTAACCGATTAATTAAAGTTATGACATCTCTTATACATATAGATCAGGTGGGGTTTTTTCCGGGCTGTCAATCTAATCAATATCATGTGGTCAGTGGTGAATGATCAATCTCCAGTCACTGCCATCTCACTTGATGCTGAAAAGACATTTGATATTGTAGAATGGGATTATCTTTTTAAGATTTTGGAAAAATATGGGTTTGGAAATTCTTTTATTGGATGAATTAAGTTACAAACGGTGGTACAAACAAATGAATACATTTCAAATGATTTTACTTTGGATAAGGGCACCTGGCAGGGTTGCCCTCTTTCCCCATTATTGTTCTGTCTTGCCCTGGAACCATTAGCAGCCACGATAGGAAAGGAGGATGATTTTCCAGGGGTGATGGCGAGAGGTGTGGCGCATAAGCTTTTTCTTTACGCAGATAATATTTTATTATTTGTCTCCGAACCCACTAGATCTATGCCTTGCCTCCACAGAATTATCAATTCCTTTTCTAATTTTTGGATACAGAGTTAATTGGTCTAAATCTGAAGCTTTGGCTTTGACAGCGTGCTGCCCAGTAATGGCTTTTCATCCGGGCGCCTTTCAATAGCCCAAACAGGGCATTGCGTATTTGGCCATTTTATTCCCAGCGATATTGTGTGATTTATTCGGAGTTAATACTGTCCCCTTAATAAAATGGTTTTTGATGTGGACAGGTAGGCTTCATTACATTTATCTATGATCGGGAAAGTTAATGTTATTAAAATGAATTGCATTCCAAAATGAAATTTCTTGGTGCAGTCTCTCCCTATAGATGTCCCACTCTCTTATTTTAAGCAATTTGATAGCATAGCAAAGTCCTTCATTTGGAGTAGTGGGCATCCCAAATTACATTTCAAAGTTACACAGGCCGATTGACAAAGGTGGGCTAGGCCTACACAAGATTATTTATTTTATTATTATGTATTCGGTCTCAGACATTTAGGTCATTAGTTGCTTCCACCTGAGAGAAGACCCTCCCTGGTTCTGTATATAACAGGAAGTTTGTGCCCATAATTCACCATTGCAGAGACTTTCTATCAAATTAATCGGAGAGGTTAAGTTACATCCCGTTATCTCACATTTGAACTCGGTATAGACAAAGTATCCACACTGTTTAATTCTGAAATTTTTTAAAAGATGCCTCGAGCATATGGCTGAAGTCCCCTTTTTGCTGGTCAGAATGATTTGGGAGGTGGGTTACTACATTCGGTGACCTATATGAGAGTGTTGAGATCCTTTCAAAATTTGGTTCATCTTTTTGGCATTCACAGATCTCAGTTCTATAAGTATTTACAGTTGCGCCACCTGCTCTGTACTGTTTTTGGGAGTGCTTTACACCCCCCTTAAGCGGCCGATACCCTGGGAGTGGTGATTACTGCTTTTGGAAAAGGTCATGAGGCATCAGTGTCTTACTCCCTGCTAATTCAGAGTCAGGAGGATGGAACTTCAGCTTCTCTTAAGAGATTATGGGAGAAAGATCTAAACTTTGTAGTATTATACATGCAGAAGAATTTAAACGATATGACTTAAATCCAGAGTTTTCAACCTTTGCAGTCCTGGAATTCTTCACCGTCATAAATCAAACAGCCCAGGCGTCCTCATTGGTCAGAAAGGCCCCTCCGCAACCTAATCTCCTGATCTTCCACACAGAGTTAAAGCAGAGTTCTCTTTTGTAAGGTTACAAGGACCATCAGATTTGCACAACTCTAAGACATTTCATCTTAATCAAGCCTTGCTAGATAATGCTGAAAATCACTTTGAACTTTGGTAAAGTTTGTACCTGAAAAATTAATGATTATAGACTGATGGACCTCTTTAAAATGCGTGTAGCGATGTGCAATCACATATAATTGATAAATATAATCTTTAATTTTGTATGATTCATCTCATTCTACTAAGAATGGTAACTATTTTTTGAACTTTATTGAGAATACACACACAAAAACACCAAAAAAAAAACAAAAAAAAAAAACATAAAAATAAAAGAAAATTAAAAGAAAGTAAACATGTACATTGTCCTGAGACTGGGCTTCATACATTATTTACAGTCAGAAACATAAACAATTTCAGGTATAGGCTTATGTCCTATTTCAAAAAGTCAATAACAGGACGCCATCTTCTTTCAAAAACTGAGGTTTTTAATTGCAGTTGTGCTGTCAACCGTTCCATTAAATAAACTTGTCTTATCTTTTGTATCCATTGCGTAATGGTGGGTGGCTCAGGTTTTAACCAACAGATTGTTATCATTTTCCTTGCCGTCATTAAGAGGAGATGGAGAAGAAATGCTTGGTCTTGAGAAAGATTGTCTGGAAAGATATCCAGTAAAAAAGTTTGGGAGTCAAAAGAAATGTTCACTTTTAGTAAATTTTCCAAAATGTCCTTAATGTCCTTCAAAAGTTATGTATGGTGGGACAGTCCCAAAAGATGTGAGCTTGATCACCGACCGATCCACAGTTCCTCCAACATTTGTCACTCATAGTACTCTTGGTGAGGAAAGACTTCAATGGAGTCCAGAAAAATCTGATTTTTGTCTTCCAATCAAACTCCCTCCAGGCCTGACTGCCCACACCCTTATGACAGCCAGAGCAAATATCATCCCAAACATCGTCATCCAAAGTAATATTCAGCTCCATTTCCCATTGTTGTTTTATGTGTTGTGTATTATCTGACATGTCAATCAACAATTTTTTGTACATCAAGGACAATTGTTTTTTTATTACACCACCATTTTCAATCAACTTAATAAAATGCTTCTCTATATTTGTAGGCTCTCTTCTGATCAGTTCCCAATCATTATGTTTTGTTACATAACTCCTTATCTGAAAATACTTATATAAATCACTTGAGGGTAACTTGAATTTTGCTCTTAATTGGGCAAAGGTTTTAATTACATTTCCATCAAACAATTGATCCACCGTGAGGAGACCCCTCTCAGCCCATCCCCGAAAGCCGCTGCTGTCTGATAAAGATGGAAGGAACTCAATATTTCCATTAATAGTTATAGCTCGAGATAAAGCAGTCTTTCCCTTCAACTGCTTTTGGACCTTATTCCAAATCATTAATGTATGTTTGACCCATACATTTACAATTTTTATTTTTTTCTGAGACTGCAGGTTGAGAAATGGGAGCTGAGAGAGAGAGACTCCTGACACAGAATACTCTTCTCATAGAAACCCACTGTGACTCCGGATCACGAATGATCCATGCCACCATAGCTTTTATTTGAGCAGCCCAATAGTACAATTTGAAATTTGGTAGATTTAAGCCCCCATTTTCCTTAGTGGACATTAAAATTTTAAGGCGCACTCTTGGTCTTTTGTTCTGCCAAATAAATTTTGATATTAATTTATCTAGAAATTTGAAAGTAGATTGTGGTATAACAACAGGGAGGTTTTGAAACAGAAATAATAATCTTGGAAGAATATTCATTCTTATACATTCAATTCTACCCAAAAGAGAAAGTGGTAGTACATCCCATCTATTTAAATCAGTTCTGATATCCTTTAACAATTTATCATAGTTAGATGAGAACAACTGCGTAGTCTTGGGGGTAAGAATTACTCCAAGATATCTAAACCCCTGCTTGGAGTGTCTGAATGAGACAAGATTATCCAAATGCAATGGCCAAGTCCCAACAATCATTAAGGCTTCAGATTTGTTTGTGTTAATTTTATAACCTGATATCATACTATACTCCTTAAGGCTGTGAAGCAAGGCTGGAACAGAAATGATAGGGTTTTCCAGGAATAATAAAATATCGTCAGCGAAAAGTGACAATTTATGCTGAACATTTGATTCGTCTCTTATTCCCTGTATGAGAGGATTGGATCTAATCAGTTCGGCTAACGGCTCTATACTCAAAGCAAATAGTGAGGGTGACAGAACTTCACCCTGCCTAGTGCCGCGTCCCAGTTGAAAAAATTTTGAGCAGTGCCCATTGACCCTTACACGTGACTTTGGGTTTTTATAAAAAGTTTGAACCCACTCTATAAACGTCTCACTAAATCCCATGTGCCTCAATGTCTGTTGTAGGAAGCCCCAGTCCACCCGATCAAACGCCTTCTCAGCATCCAAGCTGAGTAGCATTGATGGGGTGTTCCCTCTCTCTGCCACTATTTGGAGGTTTAAAGCTCTTCGAACATTATCGGTCCCCTGTCTGTGGGCAACAAAGCCAGTCTGATCGGGTTTCACCAGTTTTCTTATATATTTTTGTATTCTATTTGCAATGATGGCAGTCAGTATCTTTAGATCAACACAGAGAAGGCTAATGGGGCGATAAGACGTGCACAGAGTAGGGTCTTTGCCATCTTTATGAATAACACTAATAATCGCTTCAGACCATGACTGAGGAGGATCCCCCTCTGAAAGTGCATAATTATAAACTTTATCCAAAAGAGGCGTAAGCTCTTTTTCAAATATTTTATAATATTCACCTGGGAGGCCACCACTCCTGGAGATTTATTATTTTTAAGTTTTAAAATGCTGTTTTTTATTTCCTCTCTTGTAATTGGGCGTGTCAATAATTCGGCTTCCTCCTCAGTCAATTTGGTAAGACATATTGAGTTGAAAAAATTATCTGTTTTTTCCCCCTTATTTTGACAGCTCTCTTCTTTGTATAATTCTTGGTAATAAGTGGCAAACGCCTTTGCCACATCCATGGGTTGTGATAGCATTTCCCCAGAATTTGGACACCTAATTCTATGGACAACTCTGCTTGATTGTGCTTTTCGCAGCTGAAATGCTAACAGTCTGCTTGCCCTGTTACCAAACTCATAATACTTTTGATTTGTGAATCGAAGCTGCCCCTCTGCTTTATAGGTTAATAAGTCATTTAGTTTCTTCCTATTTTCTTTCAACATATTAAGCGTATCATTTTTTGTAGTGTTTGGTATTCTTTCTCTAATTGTCTAATTTTGTTTTCCAATCCTAATTGTTCTGCAAGCCTCTCTCTTTTTAATCTTGATGATATCGCAATAATGTTTCCTCTCAGGACACATTTGGCTCCCTCCCATAATACTGATGGACTTACGGTCTCATTGTCATTAAATTGAATATACTCCAATAACACTTTCCTAATTTGTTGTTGAATCACTTCGTTATTTAGAATAGATACATTTGCTCTCCAATACTTAAAATTATTATTTGGACTCAGCTTTAACGTCAAAGAGACTGGAGCGTGATCTGAAATGTTAATTGCTTCAATATTACACTGGGTCACTCTATAGGAATTTACACTACTCATCAAAAACATATCTAATCTTGAGTGACTACAGTGTACATTTGAAAAAAAGGTAAAATCTTTTTCCTTGGGATGCGGGCGACGCCAAACATCTATCAAACCCAACTCATCCATTAGTGCACAAAGAGTTAACGACTTCCTGGTCTTTGGACCAAAGTCAGCAGGGAGCCTATCTACCGATGCATTCAGAACACAGTTAAAATCTCCCCCCGCAAGAACAATCCCTTCAGCTTTGTCTGCAATCAATGATGCAATTTTTTTAAAGAAAATAGGACAGTCCTCATTTGGAGCATATATATTTACTAACGTTATTTTAATGCCCCCTATACATCCAATCACCATCAGAAATCTCCCCTCCTTGTCACTGAAAGTTTTCTCGTGACAAAAATACACTGACTTGTTGAAAAGAATAGCAACTCCTCTTTTCCTCCCACTTTGATGTGAGGAGCTATATTGCTGGTCTACCCACTCTCTCCTCAGCTTCATGTGCTCCTTATCTGAGAGATGTGTTTCCTGTAGCATTGCTATGGCACAGTTAAGTTTTTTCAAATGATTCAGCACTTTTTTCCTTTTAATTGGACTACCTAAGCCTTTAACCCTCTCGAGGCAGGCGTTGCTGATTTGCAACAGTTAAAAACGAACAACCTTATTACTCCAGATACATATTTTATGAGTTTTTTTTACTCAGAAGTACCACTGCAGGACTTGGTTGACCATTAGCAACAAACAGTTTCCCACTTGCTCACCATATGGCAGTGTAGTCTCACTTCCAACATGTCTGTTTCCATGGGTTCCCTGAAACTGATTTTCTTGGCATCAATTTCGTGTAAGTATCACTATCAACCTCGATTAATTTGAAACTAAAACTGCATAAGAAGAATCATAAGTGTATATAGACACAGTAAATGCCAATTAGTAGATTTGATCTCTTCTGGATTTTTCCCCTGGTGCAGCTCTATTTCAACGTAGCAGATTTGCAACGTGTGGCCAGATAGGTACCACTGGATACCACATGCTTTATCTACTAGTTTGCCTATATTTTGAGCAACAGTTTATACTAGGGTTATTTTCCTATCACCAGTGTTTACGTATTACTTTGAGGTGTCACTGAGGGTATATCATATGGAAAATTTAATAATTTGGAGTGAAATTACAAACAATCAGAGGCAGATTTGATAAAAAGCAATGGCACAATACCATGTTCATCTGACTGTGCAGTGAGGAAAACTGATGTAGCCTAAATTCCATGGCACTTTTATTAGTACAGATCATTGTGTCAAAACATTTTTTGGCAAACTACCTTACAGAATACTCTCTATGCAGGATTTGCAGTGTGTTATGGCAGGCAGACGAAAGATTTACTCAGCCAGGGAAGTCATCGAGTACATTTGCCTTCCTGATGGTGCTTTATCTGACACAGAATCCATTCCAGATGATAAAATTGCTGATCCAGATTTTGAGGAATCTCCTGAAGCATACGAGTCTGACTCCAGCTTTGATGATGATAAGCCACTGGCAGCAATACCAAAAGCTAATCTCAACCACCTTGTTGTTGAAATTCATAACATACATGCAGACAGTGACACTGAGGTCCCAGATGACAATGAACCTCAGCCAGGCCCAGCTCCATTCAACAAAGAGTTTTCTTGGAGGCAGAGGAAACCCCCAGCAGCTGACATAGACTCTTCATTCCGAGGACCTGCATTCTCACCTCCCCCAGACGAAATACCAAGTCCAAAGTGGTATTTTGATCAGTTCATGGACAAATCTGTGTTTGAACATATTTCTCACCAATCTAACTTGTATGCAGTTATGAAGAATGGCTCAGAACTGAAAACAACCCCTTCTGAAATAGAGCAATTCATTGGTTTACACATCTTGATGACCGTAGTACGTATGCCATCGTACCGCATGTACTGGCAGACAGCAACCCGCTACGACCCAATTGCGACAGTCATGGGACGTAAGCGATTTGATAATCTGCGTACATACATCCACATGAACGACAATACCAATGTGAAGCAAAAGGGTGAGCCTGGATACGATCCATTATTCAAGGTGCGTCCAGTTCTTGAGAAAGTCCGTGCCAACTGTTTGAAGGTTGAACCAGAAGAAAACCACTCCACTGATGAGCAGATGATCCCCTTCAAAGGAAAGATTGGAATGAAACAGTATATCAAGAACAAGCCGCATAAATGGGGAATCAAGGTCTTTACTCGTGCAGGTGTCACTGGACTAGTCTATGACTTTGAAGTATACACTTGCGTTCTTTGTGTTGCTTGGTTCTTGGCACTTGGTCGAACCCAGTTGAGTCCTCTGTGTCCGACATCGCCAGTGCGCTCTCTGATGCAGCGATTGAGACCTCATCATGCCTACGAGCCCCAAAAGAGACGTTAAACTGGCCATGAGGCGAGTTGGTCTCATCTCGGAACTCAACAGGGGCAAATGAGCTTGCTGGGGAACGGGAGGCCCACAGGGATTTATCAGGCGAGACCGCGCCCATTGAACTCCTCAAATCACCTCCAGTGCCAGTCAGGCCGGCCTCCTACCCGTGGGTAGAAGGCGCAGTGCGGGGGGTGGCTGAAGTGGCTTTCCCACAGAAGAAGGAAAGCCGTGATTGCAATGTTGCCATGCTAATGTCCTCGCAATGAGAACACAAACCAGCACCAGTGGCCGTCAAAGGCGGAGAGATAATGACTGCATCCAGGAATCACACAAAGACAGAAAGGCATCTTTAAAAAGATGCATATTTAAAAAGACATTCACATCAATGTGTTACTCTAATAGGGGAAAATTTACGCTTTTCAGAAATATATACTCTTTTAGTAGTGCTGTTGAAGCACCCAGGGGCATAATCTGCACTAATCGTGCAGAAGGAGAGAAAGCCGCTGGAATGTGCCATATATCCAAAAGCATACACTTCTTTCAGAGGTGAATGGAACAGCAGTAGTATTCACCTTGCTGATACACAAATGCTAGGCTCCGAAGAAAAAATCTGAATGAGAGTGGGCATTCCTTCTCCTTTTATACCTGTATGTCCACAGGAGTGGCGAGCAAATTCCACTCGCCAATTCCCATTGGCCTTTTCTCAAAGATTTGAAGTTTTAGGGCTCCCAAGAGCGACCCATAGTGTCACTACATCGACACAATTTCGAATGAGTGGCAGAAGGGAAACTGAAATTATCTGACCTTAAAGCACTCAAAGTCATTGTCTGAGATTCTTTAAAGACTTAAAAATGAGCATTGTGTGGTATTATGATTTCACTCTTATGCCTCCTACACACTACACGACTTTTCATGTAGAACCATGGTACCGTTCATATTTCACAACTATCTGTCTTGTCATGGAATCGTAGCATTTTCAAATTACATGATGAATTGGCAACAGGGGTGAACACATTACAAAATATTTCACTATTGACGAATCCCTGACGACTCTGCCTGTACTCCAAATTACGTTTCACAACAGAGTACACGCGAGAAGTGATACGAGATAAGAAAACAAATGCATGATCATATGTTATGCATTTCAGAATATGATGTGTATGTTTTTAATTGTCTAAAGGCATCATATATTTTATTGTTTACAATATGAAAAAGTACCTCCTACTGAAAAATCTGCCAATTTGCTTACCTGACTTTCCAAGAGATTTGGCAATATCTCTCCAACTCTTCTCTTTCTCCACCCGGTTTTGGTACAGTTCAGATGAAACATCAAATGATTGCTGGTGCTCCTGCCAATGTTCCACTAATTTTTCCTCCATTTCTTTGGTCCAATGAGACTTTCTTGATACCGCAGCCTTGCTAGTTGATATTCTGTTGCTGATACATCATGACTCCTCCCACTGAAACTTCCCATGCCCCGTTTCTTGCTCTCACATTGGCTGTAGGTTAATGCCGCATTTGTATTCAGTCAAAACACATTTCACATTGCGCGATTTGGAATCGCAGACATGTCCAGATATTTAACATTCTTGATATCTCGCTGACAATGGAGGTTCATCGGCGCTTCTCTCAAATCACGTCTATTCGCTCACCGATTTTTGGGTATATTTGTTTATGATCTTATTATGTAAGACATTACATGGAGAAACATTAATATATTTGCTTATCTGTTGCACCTAATAACAACAATAACTTGAATTGGAGATGCTAACTAAGAGAAATTACATGTAAACAAATAAATCCCAAATAAAAAATTGTGACCATATATAAGTACTGTAAATACAACCTAGGATTAATAGATATTATAATTTAGTTTTAACTTTTGTTTTACAGTCCAACTAAGGTGTCCTGCACAGAGCTTGAGTGAAAGGTTGCTGCCATGGCAGAATATTGGCCACAAAGCCAAATTTAAAATGAAAATAGGCATCATTCACATGCGCAACCATGATTTTTTTCTCAGGCAGCCTTTTGGGAAAACAGCGATGCTTCTCTTACACTGAGAAATTATGTGTCTCAAGGTGAGTGCATTCTCATGTCCTCGACTTTCCTGATGTAATAAAAGATGGGCAAACTCATGTTAACTGTCATCTGAACAAAAGCACTGAGGTTTTAGGGAAGCAATGTTGGCTTTATTTAGCAGCATATAAAGTATATAGCTCATTAGTCTCTTTTTGCCATTTCTAGCAGCTTCATGTTTAAAGCTCGAATGCCATTTAGTACAGGGCTTATCAACTGGTTTTGCTTCAGGTACCAGATTTCACATCAAGTAGCAACCCAACACAGTAACAAAATTGTTTAGCATACAACAGTGACCAAATGTTTTCATAAAATAAAAACATATTTATTCTTAATCTTACCATAAATTACATAGACTGAACAACATGCAAAATTATTAGCGTGACATACTGTAAGCTCTATAGGAAAATTGACAATTTTGTAAATACATAAACAACAGTAGAAGTGTGATTTTTTTTTATATCACATTTCCATTTGGACTCTATCTGCTGGTTAAGGGTAAGAATGTTTGTTTTCTTCAACACATTATGATTTAGATTTAGATCACTATTGGTTAGTTTAGGTTCGAGATTTTTTTTTACTCATTAAAACCATCATTTAACATTCACCTTTAAAAGCTTGCCTAATTACAGCACAATTTCACTCCCTTTTGGTGCCCCCTGCTGTACAATTCACTAGGAAACTACAGCAAAGTGTAATGAAGCACATCATTTCATTTAGAATTTTTTTTGCCACTGTAGCATAATTTTCATGAGATCAGGCTGCATTTTTGTGCCATGATCCACTAGTATCTAAATATACCTCAAACATCTACAATGAATGTTGCTATCTCATTTAAGCTTGCATACATGCATATAGCCTATAGTACAAATCAACACAACAATCATAACATCACAAAAGTCAATGTAAACATTGCTATAATTCAAGAGAAAACTACAATACTTGACAAGCAATTTAGAAAGTTATTGTTTCATTGGATGAGGTGAGTTACTGGGGCAATTGTTTATTCAAAGGAAAATTCTAATTTGCATGACTAACATTGTTATTGCTTAAACTGATGTATGTTGCACTTAGATGCTCTCTCACCCCATTTCTCTATACACAGTGCCTTGTTAACTCATTTTAATTAAATTCAGACAGTGTCAGGGTGAAAGAGGGCACTTTTCATTTCTGTTTAATGTAAAAGCAATCCACCGCTGGATTATCATACAACGGCCTGCACATTGTGTTCATTCTGTTAAGCGTGTGCGAAGCACACATTGTTAATATGAAACTTAAAATATAAAAAGGGTATTTTGGAATAACAGTTAAAGTTCTGGAGATAAAATGCATTAAGGGAAAGGAATTAGATTCATACTGAGCAAACTGCCAGTGCAAGTCTTTCAACTTCTGAGTAGTACTAGAAGAGCAAAAAATTGAGAGAGAAAAACAAAAATGAGAGCATCAGAAAATGAGACAGCATTTAATAACAAACTATTCAATAAATAACTACCCCCAAACATTCTGCAGAATGCTGTGTAAAGCATTAAAAACTCTCATCACTATTAAATAAGTTTAGAAGTGAAACGCAGACATAAAAAATAGTGATGATTGACTAAAAGTATAAATAGAGTCAGATTTTGCTTGTGCACAGATGTGCGTGCATGTATTTGCATAATGAATAATAAATGGTGTGGGCAGGACTTTTAAATGCCATTTCATGCAAAGACTATTCACTGCAACTACTGGCGCAATAGATTTCATTATTGAAACACCTACAGAATAACCTCTTCCTAATTGGGTTGCTGTAATATTAACTCTCACGATGGGACAGCATCATTGTATATGTGCATTAATTGCACGTTACAATATTGATATTGACAAATACAAATGATCCCGTCAGGCTAAATAAACCCATTTCTTATTTAGATAAACACTATTACGGTTCAAGCTAACATAATGTGTTTATGTTCAATTGTGCTTTGTTCAAGTAAAGAGATGAGCAATTGTTTATAACAGCTGACAAAAGTGGACAATACACATCCAGATTGTTGTGAAGAGATTTACAGGGAAAATGTTGTCATTTTAAGATTCAGAGAGCAAGTTCACTTTCAGAGTTGACTGGATTGTTGAAAGCCATCAGTCCTAAGTGCCTATTTACACTTGTTCACACTTGACATTTTCACTTTTGATCGATTATTGGCTTATGCGATTGAGTATGCATATTAAATGTTCACTTGGCCACATGATGTGTCTCCACAAAATGACTCTAAATCTGACCTACTATTCCTGTGATACTATATATGGGTCAATGACATGACACTTCAAAAACACATAAAAATGTGATTTGTAACATGCAACATGTTTTCAATTTCTGAATTCAAAGTAATTTTGATATTTGTCAGTGTTGTAATTGACCAAAGACAAAAAAAAAAAAGGACACCGTCTCTTTAAATGCTGTAGTTCTTGAAAAAAAGTAGTTTATTATTATTATTATATATATATATATATATATATATATATATATTTCTTAAAGAAAAAAAAGAAAGAAAAAAAATGTAAAATGTAAAAATGTTGTAATTGACCAAAGACAAAAAAAAAAAAGGACACCGTCTCTTTAAATGCTGTAGTTCTTGAAAAAAAGTAGTTTATTATTATTATATATATATATATATATATATATATATATATATATATATATATATATATTTCTTAAAGAAAAAAAAAAAGAAAAAAAAATACTAAATAATATATATATATGGCGGCACGGTGGTGCAGCGGTTAGCACTGTCGCCTTACAGCAAGAAGGTCGTGGGTTCAAACGCCGGTTGCCCTGGCCTTTCTGTGTGGAGTTTGCATGTTCTCCCCGTGTCCGCGTGGGTTCTCTCCGGGTGCTCCGGCTTCCTCCCACCATTCAAAGACATGCAGGCTAGGTTAATCGATGTCTCCAAAAATTGCCCTAGGTGTGAATGGTTGTTTGTCTATGTGTGGCCCTGCGATGGACTGGCGACCTGTCCAGGGTGTACCCCGCCTTTCGCCCAATGTTAGCTGGGATAGGCTCCAGCCCCCCCGCGACCCTGTACACAGGATAAGCGGTTGTCGATGGATGTATGGATATATATATATATATATATATACACATACATACATACATACATACATACATATATATATATATATATATACACATACAAATGCTTTATGATTGTTTGTAAAGCTTTTACATTTTCTTTTTGATTTTTACATTTATGAAAAGGCACATTTTGTTCATGTCAAATAGAGTAACTGTATTCTGAACTGAAATAGTCACACACTTGATATTCTAGTGCTCCAATCTTCATGATATTTGTAAAAAATTATCCATGTTGGCTTATATATAGGCTATATTTTTATATAAAAAAAATTATGAAGCCAACATGGACAAGGATATTAAAGTTTTACATATACCTTTTACTGGTGTTTTACATTTGTATATTATTTCACATTTGTAAAATCTCAGACATCCTTATTTGTCAATGATCCATATACAGATACTGTACAACAATGCACACTTCTATGATAATAAAGCCTAACAGTAAAATTGTGTTGGCTCAAATAGCTATGATGATCATGCAAAAAACTACAGCTGATATGTGCCACATTTTCTTTGTTGTCTCCCAGACTTCTGGCTGAGGATTTAATTAGGAGTAAATTTTACATAGGTGACTTCAATGGCCAAATCTTGCATGCCCCTTAAAGCACCTCCTGAGATTTGGGTGATTGCTATGCATCTTTAATGTGTCTTAGTAGACTGATTTAACAGGAAAATTGTCAACAATGGGTCAAATTTTCTGTCTGCTGAAATTAATCTGTGCTTTCCATATTTCCGAACTGTCCCCAGTGGCCGAAGCTGGAACTACAGTCATGTGTATGCACAATTCCATGTGACACACTACTCAAACGCAAGACATAACCAAATATTAAACAGTGCACGGACACTGAAATGTTCAATATGGACATATTGAAAGCATCTAAAATATTTTTTTCATGTATTTACAGTTTTAGAAACATAAACTATTTGCGAATCCATTATATTATGAATTTGTTTATATAGATACATTTTACATCCCTTAAGCCTATCTCTACCCCTAAACATAGCCACATTTCAAACCTATAGAAAATGAGACAGGCAGGTAAATGTTGTGTCTGTAAGGCAGACTTTCTACATCCTTTGACCGTTGGCCCTCACAATTTCTACCATTCATTTTTATAGAAGTGGTCCTTCTCTGCTAAATAGTCTCTGATATTAAAGAGCTTTTACAATGTACAGTAGAGTCAAAAAAGAGTTAAACTTATAAACTAGTAAAAATTCCAAACTATTTCATCTTTCACATCAGTCAATTCAGTTCACAACATCATATCCACATAGGTTCAGACTAACCAGAAACAATTCTATGCAACTGCTATAGCCTAGTGTCCATTACACAGAATTTTATAGAGGCCGTTTTATGCTTTTTGAGATTTGACCTTTCTTTTAGTGTGTTACATAGCAATTTGTTAATGTAAAAGCAGTTGTAGTTGTAGTACTCAAGATTGGTATTGGTCTCGTCTCGGAATCGACTGCATTTTTACTCGGTCTTGTCTTGGTCTCAGACAAAGAGGACTCTGGTTCCCCTTCTGTCACTCTCTCGACGTTGTGTCGAAGGAAGTGACACAAGGGGTCTTCTCGGACGCCGAATCGTACCTCTGAACCTGAGAAAAGGCCAATGTCAAGTTGGCAGACAGAATTTGCATGCCCCGCCCCGGACATACGGGTATAAAGGGAAGCGTGCTCCTTCTTCCCACAGGATTGAGGAAGGCCCGGCTGGTGATGAAGGTGACATGTGAATAACGACGGACTCGGTTTCACCGGGTAAATCCCCACGAACCACCAGCCCCCCAACACGCTTGTGTGCTTCCATCCGGGTTCGGGATGAGTGCGACTCGCCGCATGGCCAGCCGGCATTCTCCCTCGAGCCCCCGGGCTTGGATGATGACATCACCGCTGCATCGAAGAGCATCCAGGCGTCTAATGTGGAAGACCCAGGCAGTCGTATGTTCGTTCCAGAGATGGTACCAAGACCACTCCATCCCCCGGTGGAGGGCCGGGACGAGAATCCTTGTTTTCCTTATGTTCATTTGCCTTCGTCTTCGGGTTGCAGTACCCAAATGTTCAATAAGAGCGATTTCCCCACTCCCTGGTCATCCAGCCAGTGTGCACCATTCTCACGGCACCCCGGCCTTACAACTCTCCAGTCCCGCCTACCGGGTGCGCAGAGCAAGGTAAGTGCTTTGAGTCTTTTCTCAACACCCGAACCTCAGGACGCTCTTTTGCCTCCCGACGCATTATTACCTGCTCCCCCCTGCCGCGAAGCCCTGCCCAGTAAGTCAAATGTGATCGTCCCGTTAGTCCCCCTCGCACAGAGTTTGTGATTATCACTTCCCAATCCGTCACGCTGGTTGGCCAGGACCATCCGACTCGGCTACACAATTCAGTTCGCCCGGCTCCCGCCTCGTTTCAGCGGTATTCTCTCCACTCTAGTGCACGGCCAACAAGCCAGTGCCTTGCGAGCAGAGATTTCCACCCTGCTCCTCAAGAACGCGATAGAAACCGTCCCTCCAGCCGAGATGAAGAAGGGTTTCTACAGCCCTTACTTCATCGTACCCAAGAAAAGTGTCTGGTTGCGACCAATCTTGGACTTGCGAGTTCTCCACCGGGCACTGCACAAACTCCCATTCAAAATGCTCACGCAGAAACAGATTCTCACCTTCGTTCGACAGCTAGATTGGTTCGAGGCGGTAGACCTGAAGGACGTGTACTTCCACCGTCTCCATTTTGCCGCGACACCGACCCTTCTTACAGTTTGCATTCTACAGCCAGGCTTATCAGTACAAGGTCCCCCCCTTCGGCCTGTCCCTGTCCCCTCGCGTCTTCACGAAGGTTGCAGAGGCTGCTCCTGCCCCCCTAAGGGAAGTGGGCATCTGCATACTCAATTACCTCGACATCCTGACCCACTCTCGAGAATTACTATGCGCTCACAGGGACCAGGTGCTCAGGCACCTCAGCTGTTTAGGGCTTCAGGTCAACTGGGAAAAGAGCAAGCTTGCCCCGGTTCAGAGCATCTCTTTTCTCGGCATGGAGTTAGACTCAGTCTCGATGACAGCACGGCTCACCAACAAGCACGGCCAGTCAGTGCTCAGGTGTCTCGCTCATTTCGAGCCCGGCACAACAGTTGCTCTAAAACAATTCCAGAGGCTGCTGGGGCATATGGCATCCTCAGCCGCGGTCGCGCCGCTTGGATTAATGCATATGAGACTGCTATAGCACTGGCTACTCACATCCCTGGCAAACCAACATGACGGCGGATGCGCTGTCGTGACAGGTTTCGCCCAGCGGAGAGTGGAGGCTCCACTCCCAGGTGGTCCAGCTTATTTGGGACCGATTCGGCAAGGCACAAATAGACCTCTTTGCCTCCCAAGACAACTCCCATTGCCCGCTCTGGTATTCCCTGACTGATGCTCCCCTCGGGACAGACGTGCTGGCACACAGCTGGCTCCGGGGGCTGCGCAAGGATGCATTTCCCCCAGTGAGCCTTCTTGCATCGGTGCTGTGCAAGATCAGGGAGGACGAGGAACAGGTCATCTTGGTGCCCCCCTACTGGCCACACGCATCTGGTTTTCAGATCTCACGCTCCTCGCGACAGACCCTCCCTGGAAAATCTCCCTGAGGAAGGACCTTCTTTCTCAGGGACATGGAACCCTCTGGCATCCGCAACCAGACCTCTGGAATCTCCACGTCTGGCCCCTGGACGGGATGCGGAAGATCTAGTAGATCTTCTACCGGCTGTCGTAGACATGATCAATCAAGCCAGAGCTCCCTCAACCAGGCAACTTTACGACCTGAAGTGGCGGTTGTTTGCAAACTGGTGTTCTTCCTGAGCCGAAGACCCACAGAGATGCGCAGTTCAGTCAGTGCTTCTATTCCTGCAGGAGAGACTGGAGGGACTAAAAGCTGTTTATTTATGCACAGCATAGATTTACAGATGTTATGAACAGATGTGACTTACTTGTTGCATTTCTTTTCATGGAACATAAACAGAAAATCAGAAACAGTAAACACAATTGCTAAAAGCAAATTCTCCTGTTTTAAACAAGTCCAAAAAGACTGTGATACGATGTGCAGATTCTGAGGTGCTGTAATCTTCACGGATCCAACCTCTGTCAGTGCGATTTAAGTACTTTTATTATCTCTATCAACAACGCGATTTTGACCCGGTACAACTTATATTCAGGTGCGATTTTATTTCAGGAAAATACAGTAAATATATAAATAAATAAAACATTTATTTGCTGTGCCATTGCAAGAATTAATTTGCAAGAACAAATCTACAAATTGGAAAAGACACAAATTTGTTGGTTTTTCATAATACAATTAGCGCTCTTGGCATCTTTGACCTCATTATACAGCATACCGTTTTTAAACTCAGATTTTGCCGAGATGCAGGTGCATGATGCAACACAATCTAGTTGGCACCCAGGAAGATGTACAAAATAAGTGAGAAACATTCACTTTTATTAAATAATATTGATAAATTAGTCAAAGTTCCTACATTACATGATGTTAAAGCTTGCTTAAAAAACATTAGCAGAGTAGCAGGTGTTCAAAACATGGTAAATTATACTATACTATATTGGGTTGCTAGGAGACATCTCTGGTGACAGTCAAACACCTGCTATGCTAAATTAATTGTTGCAGTTTTGTTTCCTTTAACATAATTTTACGAGCATCTGGCATTGGAATGCCTTTAGTTGGAGATATCAAGTGGAATATTGCACATATGATTTTAAAGGAATGCAGCATTTGTACCTAAACTCATATTTACCCCTCACCCAAAGAGATTTAGCAAGTATTAGCTATACATATTATCTACCTATGTATTTACTGTTTTTTAGGGTGCTAGTTTCAGTTGCTTGCCAGCTAATTGCCACCTAGCAAGGTGCGCAAGCTACCTAATTTAGTTAACATATATTGAGGCTAATGCAGTGTTAATTTTGTGAGTGATTAAGGAGACAGGGCATGTAGTGACAAATTGTTGTTCACAAGTTACGTTTTTGGTTGTGATAAACAATGATGAGACAGGCCAGATGTATCTAATGTATATAAAGTTACATTACATCAATGATAGCTAATGTCAGCTACACACTGCGGTAATGCTCCTTCATGTTGTATTATACATGCAGAAGATTTGAAACAACATGATTTGAATGTAGGAAAAACGCAACCTTTTTAATCCTGGAATACTTCAACATCATAAATTAACAGACCAAGCATCAACAATCCTACTGAATGCCTGACTTTGGACAATAAAATGGTCAAGATATTCTAAACACCATAATTCAAAGCAAAAAGTGTCATTGGTCAGAAAGGCCCCTCAGCATGGCCTTCTGAACTTCCACACAGAGTTAAAGCAGACTTTCCTTTGAAAGGTTTCCAAAAAAAAACTTCAGATTTGCACAACTCAATTACTAACACATTAGTGTTGTCGCCATGTCGAGAAGATGCTGTTTTCTTCACTGCAAAATCAAAACCTCTTTGTTTTTCAAAATGCAGAAGAATTGAAGAATCAGTGGTTAAAATGTATTTTAATTATATAGCAGTACAACCACAACCAATGCCGGATTTTCAAGACGGTTACTCCAGAAAGATGGTGCAGTTCCCACTTTGTTGGGCCAACCTGGCGCTTCAGGATCACATCCTGTAAGTATGCTTGATTATGTGTGGATTTATCTGCTACTGAGAGTTCAAAAGTGGAGTTTTGTTTTGTAGCTACGGTGTACATTCATTGCTCTGCTGTAGGCCTCTGCTAACCTGCTAGCTAAGGTTATTATGTTGAAATAGTTTTGCTAATCAGCTGCGGGTCCACTTTTACCTAAAACTGTGTAAAATTATGCAGATTGTTTGTCGTTCTTACAATCATGAATAGTGATCAAGTGTGGAGATGTATTTATTTTTACAAACTGTAATTTTACATCTCCAATTCATGGTAGTGCTTGATTAACTTGCTATGTAATGTTGTTATTTTGGAAAGGGTTTACTATTCAGCTGTGGGTTGGCTTTTACCTAAAACTATGTAACAAAATGGTTGATCTCAAGAGTCTTATATAATTATAGAATTACAAGCTGTAATATTACGGCCACTATCCACGGCTAGCCCTCTAATACCCCTTGTAATGTCCAACCAGGAGTAAGCCTCTGTTCTCCATTCATAGCTCCTGTGAAAAAAGTTCAGCTACACCCATTCCAGCAAAGGATGACTAACTTAGATGCACTGTGTCTTTTACTTGAAGCTTGGTTAGGTTCACAATAATCAACATTGTACTTGTAAAAAGCTACAAAATTAAAACTTACCACCGTGAAACGTCCTGCTCAAGTCGTGCTTGGTGATCAGCTTGTTTTTCCAAACTTTCATTATCGGACTCATGTTAGAGCCGGGATGGCAAAAAGCAATGCCACTATAGTTACAGGAGAGTTACAGAGCTGCTCAGGAAGACTCAGGAGCTGAAACTCGATTATGGTAAGGGGCGTTACTTTTCCTACACATGCGCTACGCGGTTGACCAATCAGAGCAGGTTGGGTTTTTTGGAAAGGGAGGCTTTAAAGAGACAGGAGCTAAATCAGAGTGTTACAGCCAGAGTATGAGGAGATGGGAAAAACAATGTACAGTATGAGAAATATAATGTGTTTTTTGAACATTAAAGCATGTAAACCTATTCTGGTAGACCACCAAAATAAAATTATGAACCTGTAAATTAGCATAATATGGGCTCTTTAATAAATATGTTATCCTACCTTGAACATGTACAGTACAGTATTATGTGTGAATGAGAATATCCGTGAATTTGTTGTAAAAGTAAACTTTATAATTGGTTCAGCTAACAATACAATTATAATAAGCTCAGCTACATTTAAGACATTTAAATCCTGTCCACAGAGATCTACTAATTTAGATCTCATAATTTTTCCAATATCAGTATAGAAAATATTAAAATAAGTCTGGAGATTATGTCTAGGCCTGCCAAATCCTCCACAGTAATTTGGTGGATAGTTTAAAAAAGAAAACTCTTTCATTCTCGCAACAATAGTCATTGAATTTATTTCATTTAGGTTCTCAAAAAGAGTTCACTAGTGGCCTGATTAAACATTAATTATTTGAGATGGGTTGCGTGTATGCTTAAGGCAACCATATTTAGGTGGTGCTAATCATAAAATAAGATGTAGCCATGTAGCTGAAAAGTTTCTATTCAAGCTATTCAACTATTCAAGAATCCTCACTTCATGATAGCTTCATAATAAGGCATTACATAACATTTTCATATGAAAAACCTATTTCACAGAGACCTCAGCAATTATTCATCAAGTACATTTTCCATTAGAAAGTTTCAGGTGAAGCTGGTGAGAGAGGGAGAGAGAGAAAAAAGAAAGAAGATCATAAGTAATTTATGGCTTATTGGAGGTTTATAAAACAAAATTATGAGGAGGTGGATTTTTTCCAAATATTAGTGTTGGTGAATAATTCACCGTTCTTGCTGGCAGTGTCATTCTGAGACTGGTCTAACCTCTCAGCCTCCTGACAGAGAGATGGGAGCTGTTGTGCATTGAAGACTCACAGCCATGAATTTCAACTCTGTCAAACATAGCAGGTCTAACCTCTGAACTGCACCGGCCACATCCCGTACTAGAGCCCGAGAGCTTCTGATCAATGCACAGACCTTATACATTTTTTTACTTAGTATATCAATGACATAGAACTGTTGAAAAGGTTGTCCTAGAAAATCACCTTGACATCTTTAGAAAACTTGTGTTCTGAGTTACTGACTTTTCAATAGTCTCATAGCCACTAAAATATATAGTATTACTTTATATTTGGTGTCTTAAACACTATGTTCTTAGATTTAAAAAATGAAGCACTTGAGACAATGTGCTACAATGACATACGTTGTTCTGTTAAACTCTTGTGTGATTCACATTAGCTGAAGATGGGTGTATGGGTAGGGTTAGGGGTAAATGCAACAGTGTAATTAGAGATTACAATTGTGAAAGTGCAATGTAACAATGCATATGAACAGAGTAAGTTCATAACTTCAGCCATAGTGTATGTGTAAAAAAGTCATATATATATATATATACTTCGCAAAAAAAGAAATTTCCTCTCACTTACAACGGCTTTTATTTTCAGCAAACTTAACTTATGTAAATATTTATATGAACATAAAAAGATTCAAAAACTAAGACATATACTAAACAAGTTTCATAGACATGTGACGTGTCAAAAGTAACAGTCAGTATCTGGTGTGACCACCAGCTGCATTAAGTACTGCAGTGCATCTGCTCCTCATGGACTGCACCAGATTTGCCAGTTCTTTCTGTGAGATGTTACCCCACTCTTCCACAAGGCACTTGCACGTTCCCGGACATTTCTGGGTTGAATGTCCCTTACCCTCACCCTCCAATCCAACAGGTCTCAGATGTGCTCAATGGGATTGAGATTCTGGCTCTACACTGGACATGGCAGAACAATCATATTTCTGTCTTGCAGGAAATCACACACAGAATTAGCAGTATGGCTGGTGGCATTATCATGCTTGGTCATGTCAGGATAATCCTACAGGAAGGGTACCCTATGAGGGAGGAGGATATCTTGCCAGTAACGCACAGCGTTGAGATTGCCGGCAATGACAACAAGCTCAGTCCAATGATGTTGTTACACACCACCCCAGACCATGACGGAACCTCCACCTCCAAATCGATCCCTCTCCAGAGTACAGGCCTCAGTCAGACTCACGTTTATTGCCGAAAAAATTAGCGTTACACCATCACCCTTGGTGAGACAAAGCTGCGACTCATCATTGAAGAGCACTTTATGACAGTCATTTCTGGTCCAGCGAAGGTGGGCTTGTTCCCATAGGTGACGTTGTTGCCAGCTCCGCCTCCCCAGCCACACATCACACACTGAGTTTTTGGTTGAGATTGCCAGGAATGACAACAAACTCAGTCCGATGATGCTGTTACGCACCACCCCAGGCCATGACGGACCCTCCACCTCCAAATCGATCCCTCTCCAGAGTACAGGCCTCAGTCAGACTCACGTTTATTGTAGAAAAAATGAGCATTACACCATCACCCTTGGTGAGACAAAGCTGTGACTCGTTATTGAAGAGCACTTTTTGCTCTTCAATAACGAGTGGGCTTGTCCCCATAGGTGACGTTGTTGCCAGCTCCACCTCCCCAGCCACACATCACACACTGAGATTTTGGTTCGCTGGACCCATTCACACAAAATGCTTTTAACAATATTTTAAACCCCGAACAATTGGTTCCCAGAATCAGTGGATGGGTGAGGCGGGAATTAACAGCGGCCTCTACTCTATGCTTTACTCCCCAAAATTGAATAATGGTGGTCACTACCAGATATTTGTGAATGTCCCCATACACACACCTCACCAACACCTTGTGATCTGTACCTAAAGCCCCGTCGTGAACCAAGTCGCGGTGGATTGAGGTTTGGTTGCAACCCAATTCCACCAGGGCTTGATATGTACGGTCCATAACCCTTACCGGTATGTGATACATCCCAGCTCGATCGAGGGCAGCCTGTGGTGTGTGGGGAACCCGGATCCATGTTCCGACTTCCATTACCAGACAGGATCCTGGGTGTGTCCCCGTTCCCCGCAACTCCAACAGACCGGCCCAGTCTCCCTGACTGCACCCGTGGTGGTGGAGACATCACCCTGGGAAGGACAACGTAGAGGGGTACGGACCGGCGCATAGTGCAGTCCGTGGAAGTGGGGCACCTGTTTGGGGATATTCACCCCCCGAGAACTCGACAGGAGGGTGGAGAGGGAGGAGTAGAAGGGGAAGTCACAGGGAGAGGGAGAGAAAGAGAGAGACTTGGACTGCTCACCAGCTGCGGGCTAGGCTGCCATGTGGGCTTCGGCCAGCTGGATGGAGTCATACACCGACGTGGGGTGTTGGCACTGGACCCATTCCGCAGTTTTCATGGGTAGTCGAATGGTCAGCTGCTCCAGCACCATCAGCTCAATTACGTCCTCCACACTGCGCCTTTTCCTGGCAGGCACCCATTTTCGACAGGTGTCCCGGAGCTGTTGTGCAAACACAAACAGGCGGCCAACTTCACTCAGCGGAAGGGAGTGGAAGCGCTGACGATGTTTTTCGGGGGTGCGGCCCACCTGTTGCAGGACTGTGGTCTTCAGTTTTACGTAGTCCAGGAGGTCTTCAGCTGGCAGTTGTTGTGCCATGAGTTGTGCCTCCCTGTAGAGCAGCGGTAACAAATAGAGGGCCCACTGGACTTGAGGCCAGCAGGAAGCGGTGGCTGCATGTTCAAAGAGGGCAAGAAATAACTCTGGGTCATCCTGAGTGCCAATCTTGGACAGGAGGAGGTGCGGCTTCATCGCTGCCTCTGGGGACGCAGCGGAGGATCCGTCTGGAGCCTGTGCTGGAGGTGCTCCTGGAAACGTCTCTCCTGGGTGAGCAGGGCTTGATGATGGGTTTTCTGGATGCTAGCCAGTGCACGGATGACTTTGCCCAGTGGTGAGGTGTCCATGGTGACCAGATGTCCTTCTTTTCCTGGGTTTCGGACCCAGTGTAACAGGTTCGAGTAAGAAGGGAGTGGGACAGCAGTCATGGTACTACAGCTTTTTATTAAAGCTTCAGCTTCACAAATAAAAAAAACACAAATCAATGTCAGGCTTTTCAGCTAAATAGAAGGTTTACTAGGATACGGCAATCTCTGGTTTCTCGTTTCGTTCTCTCTCCCCCTCACTGGTGTTCTCTGTGGATTCTTCAAGCCCGTCCCCGTCATCACTGTAACGAGACACAGGTATTATGTATCATTAAATCACCAGTTGATGGCCCTCTGCTTCCTCTTTCCCCAGTGACAGACACATGACCTCGTCCCACTCCAAAGGGGAAAAATGTGATCTCAGTGATTTGGACTGTGGCATGATTGTTGGTGCCAGATGGGCTGGTTCGAGAATTTGTAACTGCTGATCTCCTGGGATTTTCTAGAATTTACTCGGAATGGTGCCTGTCACAAGTTCAAAGGAATTAGGAGACAACAATACTTGTTGGCATGACTCCATCCACTGGACCGGGTCTGGAGCTCTCGTTCTAGAGAGATCAGTCAGTGGCTGGTGATGTCCGAATAATAAGGCACAAACCTTTGATAATAGCCATCCAGCCCCAGGAACTTTCTTACCTCCTTTTTGCTTTTGGGTCTCGAGAAGGTAGCCACAGTTTTATCAATTTGGGACTGCACCTGCCAATGACCCAAGTGGAACCCCAAATATCGTAACTTTACCCGCCAAATTGCTCACTTCTTCGGGTTTGCCATGAGCCCCGCTTGTCGCATTGACTTCAGAACGGCCCCCAGATGCTGCATGTGCCGCTGCCAATCAATACTGTAAATAATGATGTCATCCAAATAGGCAGCAACATATGCAGTGTGCGGTCTTAGGACCCTGTCCATAAGATGCTGAAATGTAGCCAGTGCCCCAAACAAACTGAACAGAAGGATCACAAATTGGTGTAACCCAAATCGTGTGGAGAAGGCTGTCTTTTCACAGGACATCAGCATTAAGGGGATCTGAAAATAGCCCTTGTTAAATCCAGTGTAGAATTAAAGCAAGCTGTGCCCAACCGGTCAAGCTGTTTGTCAACTGGGTCATTGGATAAGCATAAAATTTTGACACCACATTGACTTTCCTATAATCCACACAGAACCGGACCGAGTCAATGCTCTTAGGTACCAGAACCACCGGGCTGGACCAGTCACTGTGGGATTCTTCTATTACCCCCATATCGAGCATGGCCTTTAATTATTCCAATACTACCTTTCTTGTGTTTGGGTAGGCAGTAGGGGCGACTATGTTCCTCGATGTGGTGTTCTATGAAATTAGTGCAGCCAGGGTGGTCTCCACAAGGGACTGGGGTGAACTGATTGACCACCGTTCCAAGCTCCTCCCTCTCAGGAACTACCGTCACCAAGAATACGGGGACCGTTTTTCTCCATGGTTTTAGTAGGTTGAGGTGGTAAATCTGATGTACATCCCTATCTGTACACACTACTACTTTTCAGAGTTCAATGTAATTCAGAGCTTGATGTGGATAGCAATATAATATACTCCCGCACTGCAAATAATAGGGGTTTGAGCCACTTATCCCAGTGCCGAGCATCTTCGTGCACAAATTTCCGAATCATATTCTTTAAGGTCTTATTAACTTGTTCGACCAAGCCATCTTTTTGTGGATGGTACACGCTTTTTATTTACACTTTCCGAATTTATTTTATACCCAATAATTTGTACAGCTTGTGCAGTGTACATGACATAAAAGTAGTACCCTGATCAGTGAGGAGTACAGAGATTGAGATAATTCTGAAGAGTGCCTCCGCAACACTACATGCACAGAGGCACTGCTTCTGGAAATCGTGTTACGTAATCCACCTGGATTAATGCAAAGCGATGCCCACATGCTGTCCATTCTAATGGATCGGTGAAGTCCATGCCAGTTCGTTCAAAGGGACCTCGATCAATGGAAGGTGTGCAATGGCACTTTTAGAGCGGCTGGCGGATTCACCGGCTTACATTCACAGCATGCTGCACACCATCAGCGAACATCCCTATGAATGCCCGCCCAATAGAAACGGGCCATGAGACAGCTTAGTTTTTTCCCCTGTACCAAGTTGACCTGTCATCGGATTATAATGAGCTTCCTGGAATAACACTTCCTGACAGCTCTTTGGAACTAACTACTGGGTTGTATTTTTGTTTGTCCGAGCATCCTGTGTTGCTCTCTTTTATAATTGAAAAATATGGATATGCGAGTGTGATGCCTGGCTGAAGATCTCTAGAAGATGCTCTAAAGGTAAGTCCTCTATTTGGAATTCCCTAAGGGTCGGGGAGGATTACACCTCCCCATCCCTGGCGTCAGCCTGACACGGAGCAGACACAAACAGCCCAAGTCATGCCTCCCCAGCCAGCGCTTCACCCATCTCACATGACTCACATTCTTACAGGACACACACATAACCCAAAAAGCTGGCCCATTAGTTCCCAAAATTAGTGAATGGATGAGGCGAGGACTAACCACCACCTCGGCATTATGCTTCTGTCCCTGGATCATTATCATGACAGTCACTTGGGGATAATCCTGAATATCCCTGTGCACACACGTCACCCTCATCTGATTATTTGTATCAAATGCCCCATTTTGAACCATTCATTAATGGAGGTTTGATTACAACCTGAATCCACCAAGGCTTGGTGTTTACTCCCCTTGACACTCACCTGTATCTGGTACATCCCTTCTCGATCAGGTGCAGTCTGTGGAGTGTCGGACATCTGGATCAAAGCACCCACCTCCATTAACGGGCACAGATCTCGGACATGACCTGAATCACCGCAACTCCAGCAGACCGTCCGAAGCCTCCCGCCCACACCTATGGCAGCTGATTACCTCGCCTGAGATGAAAAGAGGGGAGGAAAGGGTTTTGGTGGTACAGAGAACCCCCAAGACCGGGGAGCTGGTTTCAGGGGAATGTTCCCCCATTTGTGGGAGGGGTGCGCTGGCCCCCAGATGTGCCACCAGATGGTTTAACGCCAGCTGGACCTCTTCGTCCAGCAATGCCGGCTGGGATGCATTCAGACATCCCCTTCAGAAGCAGGGAGATGAACTGCTCCAGCACACCAAGTTGATCACCTCGCCTGCGTCGCTGTTCTCCCTAGTCAGCACAAACTAACGGCAGGCATCACGGAGCTGCTGAGAAAAGGCAAATGATTCCAACTCAGGAATGTCACTTTTATTGACAAAATAATACATTTGCTTCAATTGGTTACAATATAGCTTCATATAACTTAAATCTTCAAAATGACATTGGCCAACACACACAAACAGCTTTTCAGCTGGGCTCTTTCTCCCTTACACTCTGAGGACCGGCTCTTTTATTTCCCCCGTCTCTCACTGTGAACATAGGAACAAGCAAGAACCAGCAATTAATCTCAGGTGAGAACCCTTACAGTTTACTCTCTTTCCAGATGAACACTCGACCATGCCCTCGCCTCTACAGTGCCAAAAACAAATACCATACAGTGAGCTACAGTTCTGTGGACAGAAATGCCTTGTTGATGAGAGAGGTCAACTGGAGAATGGCCAGACTGGTTCGAACTAACAAAAGTGTTTACTGTGTATATTAGGGATGTGAATTGATTACAATTTTTTAACTAATTTATCACACAGTTTTCTGTGACTAATCTCAATTAATCTGCATGAAATTATGGCACATGATACATTACAACAAATATATAAAAAATAATCAAATATATTTATTCTATACTCTAAATTATGCAAGAAATTGGTTAGTCAAAATGTATCTAAATGATTTTAATATTTTGAGTTTTGGGGTGGGGTGTGTGTGTGTGTGTGTGTGTGTGCGTGGGTTTGGGGGGGGGGGGTCCAGGTAGAGTTAATTAGACACATTTTTCCATTGATTAATCTTTAGGTATATTATATGTACACATGCCATAAAATCAGTGGACATTACAATTTGGGCAAAATCTTCAGGTGTTTTCCAGGCTCCTTTTAATAATAGGATCAATCAAACTTCATTGGAAAGAGAACCATAAATGTACAGCACATTGCCATACATAATTAGACACTATACATACAGATGTAAAACATATTGAATGCTGAAGTTTAATTTGCTGAAGTTTTAAATCTCAAAACTATTATTTTCTCTGGCTGCCGTTCAGTTTCTATACGTATATCTGGCTGCTGCTTGCTGAACGTCCACGTCCTTCTCAGTCTCTATCATGCACACGCTGGTTCTCACACACCTGGTTCGCTATTGAAACTGGTTCAGATGAAAGGTAGTGAGTGTTTATGGGCAATGCAAAGAGATACAGTATGGCAGCTTTTCCGTATCTCTTGCACACCTTTCAGGAGCCTGATAATCAAATCGTGCTTACCAAGGGACTTGCCATCTACTGCGTCGTGGTGGGCTGCGATAGCAGCTACATACACCTTCAAGGTGGAGGGGTACAGCCTCCCCTCCAGTCTCTCCTGCAGGAATAGAAGCACTGACCGAACTGCGCATCTCTGTGGGTCTTTGGCTTGGGAAGAACACCAGTACACGAACAAGCGCCACTTCAGGGCATAAAGTTGCCTGGTTGAGGGAGCTCTGGATTGATTGATCGTGTCTACGGCAGCCGGTGGTAGATCTACTAGATCTTCCACATCCTGTCCAGGGGCCAGACGTGGAGATTCAAGAGGTCTGGGTGCGGATGCCAGAGGGTTCCCTATCCCTGAGAAAGAAGGTCCTACCTCAGGGGGATTTTCCAGGAAGGCGCTGTCGTGAGGTGCGGGTGGGCCAGTAGGGGGCCACCAAGATGACCTGTTCCTTGGGGCGTGGCTATGAGCGGCGCTGTGACCCGAGGAACCAATCGAGTAGCCGAGGGGGGGGGGGCGGAGATCTCCAGTACAGCCTCTCGGCGGCCCGGGAAAGCATAGCGGACATCCATGCGTCAGCTTCAGACTGGGCGAGCAGACCCGAAGGTGGCAGCCCAGGCGAGTCATCAGCATCAGACGCCACTGTGACGCACTCCGATGCAGCGGTGATGTCATCATCCAATTTTGGGGGCTCAAGGGAGAATGCCAGCTGGCCGCGAGGTGAGCCGCACTCATCTCGAGCTCGGACGGAAGCAAGCATGCGTGCTGGAGGGGCGGGTGGTTCGTGGGGATTTACCCAGTGAAACCAAGCCCACCGTCATCCCCAAAATGCCTTCAGGAAGGAACGATGCAGGGGCAGCTGAAGTGGCTTTCATGACAAAAGAAAGCCGTGACCGTAATGCTGCCATGGCTATGTTCTTGCACTGAGAACATGAACCATTCATAAAATGCTGCCTGCTTGTGATCGCAGCCCAGGCACGTGAGGCAGCTTTTATGACTGTCAGAAGTGGAGAGAAATCATCCGCATCCAGGAACTACACAGAGGTGGAAAGACATCTTTAAAAAGACGCATCCTGAAAAGGACGTTCAATGCCTGCTTTGTATTGCTCTTTTATGAGTGGGAACTCAAACTCTTTTAGAGAAAATAGGCTATTTTTAGGAGGAGAACACTCTTTTAACAGAAAGAAAGCGCTGTCGAAGCGCCCAGGGGTGTGAACTGCACAGCGTGCAGAGAGAGAGACGCCAGCTGGGAATGCGCCGTGCGGATCCAACAGCAATGCTTCTCGCTGCTTGAGGTGAGTGCTGTTAGCCAGAGGGGAACAGTGCCCACAGTGAGCCTGGTTTCACCCAAGGTCTTATGGAGTTTGTGGTCCTTGCCACAGTCACCTTCGGCATGCTCACTGTGGTTCTAAACAAAATTATTTTTTAATTATTTATTTTTAAATGTACAATTTTGTTTAGAACCACAGTGAGCTACATCTTTGTGTAGTTTGATTAAATACACATTGATGTTTCTAAAACTTTTAGATATTACAGTTTCAATTTCTGCTGATGCATGATTTTCTGTAAAGCTGATTTGAAATGATGTGTGTTGTAAAAGCACTCTACAAATATAAATGTTGACTTTACATGACATGACTAGAAATGTAACCTTGTAACTGCTGCGAAACAAGTAATGAACCACATAATATAATAAATTTTTTTTGCCAAATTTTCATTTAATGGTTCTTCCCCATACTTGGTGCTTTTCTGTGCACATAATTCGAAGGAAATCAAACATATGGGCACTGTCCAATATATTCTTATGTGTCCAGGGCATTGGGATTATTGTTGCCAACTGTCCTATATTAGCAAGGAAATCTTGGAATTTGGCCAAAATGAAGACGTTCCATATGGGTTTGACTATTGTGAGCCAGTTGAGGCAGATCGCCCTGGGACATAAGCACTGTTACAAATTCAGTATTATTTGTGACTTTGGGCATTTATTTTAAAATTTATTTTCCATATTAATTTGTTTCCTGTTATGTCATGTGTGGTGAACAATCTGACCAAATGACATTCCATTAGTCAGTTTATGGCAGAGCCCCTACCTAAATGTCAAGGCAAAGAAGAGTTGCTCTATTTTGATTGGATCGTGGCAGGACTAACACAAACAAATACCAAAGACAGCTACCAGATACTTTTGTAAGTAAGGCCCTGGGCCTTCCAACACATTGGAAAAGACTTCTCATTGGACCATGAGTGGTTTCTTAGCAACCTCTCAAACCCCCCCATTCTAAGGTTTGCCTTAAGACAAGATCTTAACACCCAATCATAACCCTCAAACAGCAAGTCATCAGACTGAAATCTCCTCCTCATCAGGAAGACATAAAACTATCCTATGGATGACCACACCTTTGTTTTGAGTTCTTGGCTGTTCGAGGTTGTGAGCAATAACAGAATAATAACAGAGTGGTGGGTGACATTAACAGAAAAATAGTAACATTCCAAGGATCTGAGTCCCCATCCAGAGGTTTGTTAACAGGATACACTTCTATAACACTTTTTCCGTTCTGGTCTTTCTCCATGGGAAAGATGATAACAGATCATCACACATTCTTAGTCTCCATCTGAGAGACAGTTGAAGATTGACAAAGTACCAGGTCACACTGCAAGAGACTTTTAGAAAATGGCAAGTTTGGAATCCCCATACCAATGAGATAACTACAGTGACAAGCTTTATCTCTGGTGAGCAAACATTCACTTCAAGTTTCATGTATCTGTATGTGACAGATAAAGAAACCTCTGCTGACATAAAGGCTGTATATCTGTCCGTTCCAGATTGCAAGAACCCTCTTGGTACTTCCAAGATATCAGCATTCCTCAGCTCCTTCATGTCCAAGGCTGTTGAAATGGAATCCAGTTCCTTCCCCATTGTAACATGGCCCTGAGCCCCAGTAGAGGACGTCACTATCACCAAACTCATTGATCAGTCAAGGAGAACGTAAATATCACTACTAAACCTCTTTCCTTAGCATTAGTGTATACTATCAGTTTATGAATTTCTAATGTTCTTTAGGTCACATAACCTGTGTATGAAATGTCTAGCAAATACTGAGTTATTTGTTTAATTAGGAGTAAGGTTTTCACCTTATTAATTAACAGAGAAACAGCTATTTGTTTTCATAAGATAATAGTCATACATCACAATCACAATTGCTACATCCAATTCAACCACCTCCATCATTCCATCCTATTATTCTTTAATATATTAGTCCCATTTTGTGGTTTTTGTTAAAGAAGAGAAGAGCGCTAAAGGATTAGTGTGAATCTTAACTCCACAATTTTGTGATGTATAAATGGTTACTGGGTACTCCTTGATTAAAGTAGATGTTTTCTCATATGTGTAATATAGTAATGCAAGGCCTTGTTGGTAACATGGTGGGTAACATTCTGCTACGTTGTCCAGCTTAGTGCTATGGATTGTTCCCTATGTGTCACTCAGTCAATACTGTGTCGATGTAGTGACACTAGGGTTCACCCTTGGGAGCCCCAAAAACCTCTGATATTTGAGAAAAGGCCAGTGGAATTTGCATGCCACTCCCCAGAATATACGGGTATAAAAGGAGCTGGCATGCAACCACTCATTCAGATTTGTTCTTCGGAATTCTGGGGGCGATTTGAGGACCCCAATGGGAGCAGTTCCACCGGATGAACTGCTACGTACCTCCCAAACCCCGGAATGCTCATTCACCGGTCGAGTTCTGGGATGAGACAGGCAGCTCGCCCCAGGGTGAGTTGAATGTTGCTTTCGGGGTTCAAGAGCAAGATGAGCTCTTGATTGTAGGATCAGAGAGCGGGCTTGTACGGTCAGACATGGAGGCTGTGTTCCCACCTTCAGTTGTGGTCGCCCAGTCTGAGGCCGATGCGGAACTGACGGCCATGCTTGCCTGGGCTGTCACGAATGTGGGGCTCAAGTGGAACACTTCACACTGCCCTGAGACCTCGCGGCTTAATGTCTAGTTCCTGGGCTTGGAGCGCCATCGAACTTTTGCGTCTGGGGAACTACGAGTGTGATTTCCCTGCCTTTGCTCACACAGCTGCGTCACATACACACCCATGCTCAGGTGGTTGTGACGAGCCACGAGGACACTCAGACTCGCTAAGCGTGGCCACTCTGAAAACCATCACATTGGCTGGCCAGTACGATCCGACTCGGTTACACGATTCACCAGGTGCCCGACCAGGTTCAGTGGTGTCCGTTTACCCTCTGTTGGAGGTGAGGATGCCACAGTCCTGCGTGCGGAAATCACAGTCCTTCTACAGAAGAATGTGATAGAGTCTGTCCCTCCAGCTGACATGAAGAATGGGTTCTACAGCCCCTGCTTCATCATACCAAAGAAAGGAGGTGGGTTGGGGCCAGTTTTACACCTGCAAGCGCTGAATCGGGCCCTGCACAAACTCCTGCTCAGGATGCTGATGCAGAATTGCATTCTTTTGTGTGTCCAGCATTAAGATTGGTTTGCGGCAGTAGACCTGAAGGACGCGTACTTCCATGTCTCCATTTTGCCCTGACACAGACCGTTTCTTTGGTTCGAGGGCCGAGCATATCAGTACAAGGTCCTTCCCTTCAGTCTGTTACTGTCGCCTCGTGTCTTTACGAAAGGCAGCCCTTGCCCCGCTAAGGGAAGTGGGTGACTGCATCCTCAATTATCTCAACAACTGGCTGATTCTAGCTCACTCCTGAGATCTATTGTGTGTGCATAGGGACCTGGTGCTCAGACACCTCAACCAATTGGGGCTTCAGGTCAACTGGGAGAAGAGCAAGCTCTCTCCAGCACAGAACATCTCTTTTCTCTGGATGGAGTTGGACTCGGTTGCTATGATAGCTTTCCTCAAGAACGAGGGTACCCAGTCGGTGCTGAACTGCCTGAAGAATTTCAGGCGACGAACAGCAATCCCACTGAAACAATTTCAGAGGCTCCTTGGGCATATGGCGTCCTTGGCGGTGGTTACGCTGCTTGGGTTGATGCATATGAGACTGCTTCAGTACTGGCTTCAGACTCGAGTCCCAAGATGGGCATGGCGCTGCGGTATGCATTACATGGCTATCGTGCCGATCTGTCACTGCATGTTAAGCCCTTGGATGGACCATACATTTCTGTGGGCAGGGGTCCCCTTAGTTCAAGTGTCCAGGTGCTTCATCGTCAAGACAGACACCTCCAAATCACCTTCAATGCAAGACTGCATTGGCATATCAACTGTCTTGAGTTGCTGGAAGTATTTCTGGCCCTAAGGAGGTGTCAACCATTGATCTAAGGCAAGCATGTGCGCTCGCCTTGATGGACAACAAGGCGACAGTCAAGGCAGTTTATGCTCGTGTCACATGTCACAATTCACCTGCTGTCTCCTCCTTCGGAGTTAGCAGTGAATGTTGCAGTCCAATCACATCCCCGCTGAACCTCAACCGCGCAGCAGGCACACTGTCATGGCAAGTGACACTCAGGGGAGTGTGATTTAGAGTCAATTCGGCGAAGCACAGGTAGACCTGTTTGCTTCCCGGGAGTCCTCTGTACCTACTGTGGTTCTCTCTGACAGAGGCCACCCTCGGCACAGATGCTGGCACACGGCTGGCCCTGGTGTCTGTGTAAATATCCGTTTCCCCCAGTGAGCCTGCTTGCACAGACTTTGTGCAAGTTCAGGGAGGACAAAGAACGGGTCATGTTGGTGGCTCCTGACTGGCTCAGCCAGGTTTTCGGAACCCACGCTCCTCACGACAGCCCCTCCCAGGCGAGTTCCTCTGAGGAAGGACCTCCTTTCTCAGGGAATGAACATGATTTGGCATCCACACCCAGAACTCTGGAATCTCCATATCTGGCCCTGGATGAGATGCGGAAGACCTAAGTGGACTACCACCACTGGTTCCTCTACGAGGAAGTAATATGCCTTGAAGAGATGTCTGTTTGCCAATTGGTGTTCTTCCCAAGGTGAAGACTCCCAGAGATACGCAGTCTGGTCGGTGCTTTCCTTCCTGCAGGAGAGGTTGGTGGGGCGGCTGTCCCCCTCCAACTTGAAGGTGTATGTGGCCGCTCTAGCGGCACACCATAACGCGATAGATAGTAAGTTCTTAGGGAAGCACGACCTGATCATCAGTATCCTTAGAGATGCTTGAAGGTTGATTCCTCTGTGGTCATTCTGGGCCTGCGGAGGGCCCCATTTAAGCCTTTGAAGTTAGTTGAGCTAAAGGCCCTCTCCCTGAAGATGGCCCTCCTGACAGCGCTCACCTCCATCAAGAGGGTTGGGGACCTGCAGGCATTCTCTGTTGGTGATACGTGCCTGGATTTCAGTCCGGTATACACTCACATGGCCTTGAGACCATGACCGGGCTATGTGCCCTAGGTTCCCACTACCCCTTTTAGGGACATATGGTGAGCCTGCAAGCGCTGCCCCAGGAGGAGGCAAACCCAGCCTTGTTATTGCTGTGTCCTCTACACTCTTTGCCCATCTACTTGAACCGCATGGAGAGCTTTAGATGCTCCGAGCAGCTCTTTGCCAGTTTTGGTGGACAGCAGAAGGGGAAGGCTGTCTCCAAACAGAGGATGGCCCACTGGATCTTGGATGCCATCGCCTTGGCATACCAGGCCTAGGAGTACGAGCGCATTCACACTAGTAGGAGTGTGGCATCTTCCTGGGTCTTGGTGAACGGTGCCTCTCTAGCAGACATCTGTAGAGCAGTAGGCTGGGCAACACCCAATACCTTTGCAATATTTTATAATCTCCAGGTTGAGCCAGTTTCATCCCATGTGTTGGCAGGTATGAACAGGTAAGATTGCGGGTAGCTGGCTGGGTGTACCGCTTGCACACAGCACCTTTCCCCTCCCCGAGAGGAAGATGTGAGATTTTTCACCCAAGTGAGTTCCCAAGACTGGTGAGTCCTGGATGTCTTTTCTCCTCAGCCCTGCGGCAGGTGAGTTCGGCAGAGAAATTTGCACTTGACACTTGCACTTGTTGCCCTGTAGTAGGTGCTCCACATGTCTGGTTGCCTGTGGTAACTCCATGTGATGTATTTTTCCAAGGTACAGTTTCCCTGATGGCAAACCCATGTCTTCCTTCAGGCAGAGCCTCCTCTGACCACAGTAGCCACATTTGTAGATCTCCTCCCCTCTGGGTAGGACCTACCGGGGGTGGGGCTCTTTCCACATGTGTATTACTGGTTAGGAGTCCATGTGACATATTCTCCACATTTTAACCCCCCTTTGGGCAGGATGTGGTCTCCACAGTGTCTTTTCCTCTTGGGAGAAAGAACACCTTCCCCGACGCTAATACATCTGGCCCTAGCTGTAAAAGTCCCTAGTGGAAAAGATAAAAAGAGAAAAGACAAAAGTGACTGGCGTGGCCCGTTCTCATTGTAAATAAGTCCTCCCCACCCCCCACCCCCCACCCCCCCTTTTTGGGTACAGGGACCATGCTACATTGGTGGGGTGGGGGGGGACAAGACATTGTGTCCCTCTTGCCACAACTCTGAACTACCCGCTGAAATGGCCGGGACTCTGCCGGCTCTTTTTATACACATGTGTCCTGGGGTGCGGCATTCAAATTCCACTACCCAGTTTGCATTGGCCTTTTCTCAAATATCAGAGGTGTTAGGGGCTCCCAAAGGTGACCCCTAGTGTCACTACATCGACACAACATCTCATTCATTGTAAGATTTTATCATGTGGTCTGACCTATCAACACTGCCCAAGTTTTTGTTATAATCGCCAATGACAGTGAGCTGGAGGGCTACTTCTTTTGCCTAGTCACCATCATTTTTTACAAACCTAGCAATTTCAGTTGAGCCATTTGCATTGTGGAAATTGGAGAGGCATTTAACTGCATGAGTGTCCTTCCAATGAAATACAAGTATATTCCCCTCAATCCTACACCACCTCATATCCCCACAAGTTTACGATTCACCCTGCATGTCCCACAGGCATTAGTTCCCATTTCTAACAACTTAACCATAAGAGCCATTGTGTCCCTGGTCTTTGAATGGCTGCAGTAATGATTCAACTACTTTGGTGGCCAAGTCAGTGACATGCCCATCATGACAACCTGTGTAAACAATAAAGTCGAGAGTATACCCTGAGTCTGATGTTGCAATTACTCATAATTTAAAACCCCATGTACCCCATAATTTGCCCTTCATTTATTGTTTAAATCCTGACCAAGCTTTAGACTTGACCATACGTTCATCTATTGAGAAAGATTTTGGTTAGGCCGAAAGAGCTGCTGGCATTTTTGTTTGAGGTGGTCCATAAGATAACGCAACTTCCTAAGGCAATCCTGATTATCCTTTGTAGTAGGGTCTACAACATGTAGAGCTGCTAAAAGAGCATTGTAGCGGTCACGCAACATAAATCCCCCTGCCCATGAGCCTTGAAGTGAATTGGTTCCCCAAAGATGATGAGAATCAATGAGAATTGAAAACACCATGCAAATGAGCAACCCAAGGAATTAGTAAAATGAATCAGGGGTCACCTCCATCCAAGTTCCTTGGTAGCCTTAATAAGACAGTTTAGGAAAAGCTCCCACCTCTGATGGTTTGTAAAGCTACATATCTCAGCAACTACAGTCTGAGTAAAAAACAGTATGAAAAGTCAATTTCTCACAACATCATATTGGAGGTTGACTGCACAGCCTGACACATGCTACCTAAGTCAATACTGAATGGACGGCTAGGCTTAAATGGGAGAGGTTTTGGTGCCTGTGAATCGATGGCAGAGTACAAGGGATAAGAAACAGAGGCAGGGAAGTATTTATGCTTTCTATCTATATCTATCTACCTGAGCGAGAATGGCTAACTATATCCAAAATAATAAAAGTGTTAGTATTACTGTGAGTATATGATACTCAGTCATATAAGTCACATGAGAAATAGAAACAAACAATACATACACATTCATACATGCCCAGTTGATGGTCTTGGCTGGGGATCAGGTTCCATCTCATCCTCCATCTCCTCCTGGTCTGGGTCGTCCTGCAGTAGTTCCTGGCCCAGCAAAGGAACTACTGGCCCTTCCTACTGTGTGCTCATGCCCTCATGAGCCACATCCTCCTCTGCTATGAACCTAAACTCATCACCAATAAGCTGCCTTCTCTTCTTGAGGGTGCTGAGCAGGGAGCCATAGTCTTTATCCATCTCTACAACAGAAAAAATTATAACAATTGATAGCCAGCAGTGTGTTATTCACAAATCCATACACAGAATATTCTAACCAGAATGACCAACTGAAGACAGCCCTCTCACACATTCCTGGTAAACAGGAAGCTACAGTACACAACCTAAAATCATGCATGTGTGATGGATGGGTAAGGATATCTGCTAAATAAATGGGAAAATCAACAAGTTAGAAAACTTATCTAACTAGCAGGCCAGTTTCCTGGCAGGTCTGAACAGTGTCTGCACTCTGCCTCACATTACTTCAGGCGGAATTGTCACAAGCGACAAAATAAAATTGATATTTAGCTCAAATGTAACATAGTATTAATAGCTAATGTTTATTTAGCAACTTTCACAGAAACTGCCAAAAAAGGTTGACATAAAAAGAAGAGGCTCGCTGATGACTGTCATGTAAATTTTTTCAGAAAAACTAGCTAGCACAAATAAATGCTTTGTAACTAAAAAGGTTTTACTATCATCCAGAAGCAAGAAAATTGGCCAAAAAAGTTATTTTTTATTTAGCTGAAAATGTACATAGTATTGCTAGCTAATGTTTATTTAGCAAGTTTCACAGAAATTTTTGCTTAAAAATAAAGGCTAGCTGCCTTTCTGATGAATGCTGGCAGTCATGTAATTTATTCCAGAAATAACTACCATTACTCGTACAAATTAATGCTTTGTAACTAAAATGTTTTGACTTTCAATTGACAATATTGACAACACATGTTAAACATGTTCAATTTTAAGCAGTCAATCAAACACTTGAGGCATCCTCTCTGGCTCCGCCAAGGAAAATGGATGATGATATTTATTATTCACACCCAGTAACCCCTTAACCAATTATATGTGCTTTTAGCTTCAACATAAGATAAAATGCTGCCTGCATGTGATTGCAGCCCAAACAATCGAGGCAGCTCCTATGACTGTCAGAAGCGGAGAGATATCTGCCACATCCAGAAACTACACAAAGGTGGAAAGACATCTTTAAAATGATGCGTCTTTAAAAAGTCGTTTAATGCCAAATGAAATATACTCTTTTATAGGTCTATCTGCTCTTTAAGCAGATGTTGCTGTTGAAGCGCTCAGGGCAAATCTGCACTGAAGTGCAGAGAAGGAGAAAGATGCTGATAAGTGCCATAGATCCAACAGCAACACTCTGCAGAGGTGAGTGGAACAGAAGTGATCTTAGTTCGCTGATCGCTCAACCGCTCGGCTTCAAAGAAGAAATCTGATTGAATAGATGCACGATTCCCTCCTTTTATACCCATATGTCCGGGGGAGGGACATGCAAAACCTGTCTGCCAATTTCTCATTGGCCTTTTCTCAAGTTCAGAAGTAACCGAGGCCTTCAAGAAAGTTGGCAGACAGTATTTGCATACCCTGCCCCCGGACATATGGGTATAAAAGCAGGGAAATACGTCGAGTTCAGTCAGGATTCTTCTGAGGAGCCGGAAATGGTCCGGCCACCACAGTGTCTCGGCTCAGCTACGTGGCCAGGAGCGCACAACGTCTCGTTCCCTCCATCAGGGAACTGAGGTTACATACGTAACCTAGACGTTCCCCGTCTGTCGCTCACTTCGACATTGTGTCGAAGAAGCGACACTAGGGGTCCAATTTAAATCACGCCATGCACTGAGCCGTGTACGTGTACTGCTGATACAGGAGCGGGCAGGTATTTTACGTGCAAAGGTGACCAGCTGTGTCAGACTGCACATACCCTTCCCCAATTTCCCATAAAAGTTGTCGGATTCCTTCTGGTTACCCTAAACGGGGGAACAAGGTGACGCTTGCCAACCCGGGAACGGGCCGAGCCTAGCCGGGCCACTTTTCTATCTTATGTTTTCTCCACATAGAGCAAGAAATGGCTGGGGCCCTTACACGCATCGAGGGAAGGGGGTCTTACCCAGTTTCCAATTCTTTCAGGGGGAAAAGACCCTGCGGAGACCACACCTGCCCAGGAAGGGGGAGGTAAGATTGGCGAATACATCACATGGGCCCCTCAGGTCACATGTGGAAACAATGGTACGGTGGTAGATCCACCCTCAAGGAGGGGGGAGTTGCTACAACATGGCGACTGGAGGGCAGCTGGGACTGCCTAAGGGAGATGCGGGTCCACTCGTAAGGGGACTGTACCGTGGAAAATACACACAGGAGGAAGTCCACGCAGGAGTCCTGACCTGTGGAGCACCTATTCCAGTACAGGGTAGATTTGAGTACCCGCAGTGGATTGGGTCGGCGAATTCCTCCGCTGAATTGCGGACCCACAGGGCTAGGGAGGAGTCATCCAGGGACCGAATGAATGGGATCTCCTGGGAAGCGCAGATTTTTACCTCGGTCGAGGGAAAGGGCGCTAGGTGCAAGAGATCTACCCGGTCAGTCCGTCAGCATGTACCTAGTTCTACCGGCTTGGGCCTGAGAAAACACGGGGCGATACTGACTCAACCCTGAGATTGTAGAAGATCACAAAGGTATTAGGTGTTGCCCAACCCGCTGCTCTACATATGTCTGCCAGGGAGGTGCCTCTGGCCAGTGCCCACGAGGACGCAACACTCCTTGTTGAGTGTGCTTGGACCCGCAAGGGGGGGGGGGGGGGGCACGGCCTGGGTGTGATAGGCCAATGAAATGGCATCCACCTTCCAGTGGGAAAGCCTCTGTTTGGAGACAGCATTCCCTTTCCGCTGTCCACCAAAGCAGACAAAGAGCTGCTCAGAACGTCTAAAGCTCTGCGTGCGGTCCAAGTAGGTATGCAAAGCACGTACTGGACACAGCAATGAAGGGGCTGGGTCTGCCTCCTCCCGGGGCAGCGATCGCAGGCTCACTACCTGGTCTCTAATGGGCGTGGTTGGAACCATGGACACGTAGCCCCGTCGTGGTCTTATGATCACATATGTGTCTGCCGGACTGAACTCCAGGCAAGTGTTGCTGACAGTGAACGCTTGCAGGTCCCCGACCCTCTTAATGGAGATGAGAGTGATCAGCAGTGCCGTCTTTAAAGAGAGGGCCCTGAGTCCATCTGATTCTAGCGGCTTGCGAGAACCACCGAGAGTTCCCAAGAGGGGAACAGGCTTGGCCGGGAAGGATTTAACCTCCGTGCGCCTCTTAGGAACCTGATGATTAAGTCGTGCTTAACCAAAGACTTGATGTCTACTGCGTTGTGGTGGGCCACGATAGCAGCAACATACACATTCAAGGTGGAAGGGGACAGCCTCTCCTGCAGAAATAAGAGCACTGATCTAACTGTGCACCTCTGTGGGTCTTCTGCCCGGGAAGAGCACCAATTTGCGAAAAAGCACCACTTCAGGGCGTAAAGTTGACTGGTAGAGGGGGCTCTGGTTTGGTTGATCGTGTCTACGACGGCAGGTGGTAGACCAGTTAGATCTTTTGTGTCCCATCCAGGGGCCAGACGTGGAGGTTCCAGAGGTCTGGGTGCAGATACCAGAGCATGGCTTGTCCCTGAGAAAGAAGGTCTTTCCTCAGGGGAATTCGCCAGGGAGGGGCTTTCGCGAGGAGTACGAGGTCCGAGAGCCAGGCCCGGGTGGGGCAGTAGGAAGCCACTAGGGTGACTTGTTCCTCATCCTCCCTGACCTTGCACAGCCCCTGTGCAAAAAGCCTCACAGGGGGAAATGCGTACTTGCGCAGCCCCTAGGGCCAGCTATGTGCCAGTGTGTCTGCCCCGAGGGGAGCCTCTTTTCGGGCATACCAGAGCGGGCAGTGGGAGGTCTCTCAGGAGACAAACAGGTCTACCTGTGCCTTGCCGAATCATTCCCAAATTAGCTTGACTGACCGGGGGTTTAAGCCACCACTCTCCACCGGGCAAGCGTTATTGTGACAGCGCGTCCGCTACCACATTGAGGTTGCTGGGGATGTCAGTGGCACGCAGCGACTTGAAGCTCCAAAGGAGGAGACTACAGGCGAGTCGTGACATGTGGCGGGAGCCTACACTGCCTTGGCGATTTATGTACGCTACCGCGGTGGTGCTGTCTGACCTGATTAGGACATGTTTGTCTCGAACTAATGAACTAAGCAACTCTAGGCAATTGATGTGCCAGTGCAGCAGGGCCCCTTTCCAACGGCCCGCATCTGAGTGCTCATTGCACACGGCGCCCCACCCAATCTGGAGGCGTCAAAAACAAACACAAAGACAATGTTAAGCTTAATTTAATGAACCAAATAGCTTTCAACTGTGTTTGATATAATATCAAGTGTTTTTCAGTAACTTTGGCTGGCAATGACAGGCAGACAATGATGATGAAGCATAGAACCCAAGTGCCATTTATTCATTAACGTGAACGAGAACAAAACATAAACATGAACTAGACTAGACTTGACTTCACTTGACTTGACATGACTTCACATGGAACAATGTTATACCAACATTCAACACATTCAAAACATTCAATACCTGAGCCTGATACATTGGAAACACAAGACTTAAATATAAAGACAAGGGTAACATCAACCAATGAACAGACAGAACTAAAAACAAGATAATAAGACAATGACCATTAACCAATGACATAACATAACTAATAACACGACTATAACCAATGGTAACAGGACACCTGAACATGAGGGAAACAGGATGATCACTTGACTTGACATGGAAACAGGAAATCGAATGACATGACAGGGAAACAGGAAATAAAAGACAAACACAAAACATGAACATAAACACATCCAGACGTGACATTTTCTAGTTCCAAATAACCAATTTAGCATGATCACTCAAGGATAATGTGTTGGAGTGATGGCTGCTAGAAATGGGGCCTGTCCAGATATGTTCAAAGACTTTTTTTTTTACATCAATAATGTCCTGATTATACTTTGTGATCAGTTGAATGCCACTTTTGTGAATTAAAGTACCAATTTCCTTCTGAAACAGCAAAATCTGTACATGGCCACCAGTGTAAGTCTTTTTGCACAACTGTTATGTCTAATAAAGAGACGTCCATAATGCTGGTTTTCCCCATTTATGTTAAAATGGCAATGAGTGGAGTTTGGATTTGCATGATCATGGTAGTGCCAACCCCTTTCGCTTAAGGCAGTTGTCATTTCTGGTTTGGGTATTTTGGTACACAGGATTCTTTACTCTGGGTGTGGTCTCCAAAAAAAAAAAAATTTAACTGCAGAACTGCGCAAGTGAGCTTACAATATACCTATACAAATACCAGCGATTGCTTGGAAAATATTGACATTACACATTCATAATCATAAACAAGTGATGGAGCGCCCAACATCCGGTGCAATGTGATTCATGTGTAAATCGTTTGTATTTTTCTGTTTACTATTTATATATTATGTCTTATTTAACATGCCAGGGAAGTTTTATTTGTACTGTTATTGGTTTACTGCTTTATAATTTTCTTTTAGTAAGGGCATTGTTTATCTTTGCGGGGGTATGGCACATACATTGCTTACTATAGCTAAACACTGGTTACCCTTTTCAAGTGTATTGCACAACCAATGCCCCTCCCCCTTATACATGTAATAAGCATTGGTTACTCTTTTCAAGGGTATTGCAAAACTGAATGCTTGCCCAACTTTGGGCTCAAATACATCAAGCATTGTTATCCTTCTCAAGGGTATTGCACTAACTATGCTACCCCACCCTCATCTCCTTAAAAGCATTATTATACTTTTCAAGGGTATTGCAGAAACGATGCTCCAACACCTTAATACTCATCTAAAGCATCATTAGCCTTTTCAAGGTTATTGCACAAATGATGCTCCCCCACCCTCATACTCCTCAAAAGCATAGTTATCCTTTTCAAGGATATTGCACAAATGATGCACCCCCACCCTCATACTCCAAGTGCCCGTCAGGACCCAACAGCATCATAAGCATTGTTATCCATTTCAAGGGTATTACACAAACTATGCTCCCCCACCCTCATACTCAAAGCATCATTATCCTTTTCAAGAGTATTGCACAAACAATGCTCCCCCACCTCATACTCCACAAGTGCACGTTGAGGCCCAACAGCATCATAAGCATTGTTATCCCTATAGGGTATTGCACAACATTGCCACTGTTAACAGGGCTCAGATGCACCACATAGCAGTGTTTACCATTCTGCAAAATTATTACACAAAAATGCTCTCTCTCTCTCTCTCTCTCTCTCTCTCTCTCTCTCTCTCTCTCTCTCTCACAAGGCTCAACATTTCATAAAGCAGTCTACACTTCTCAGGATGTGGCAATGTGGCAGGACGGAGGGCGGGGCCGGGTCGTGATTATCCACACCCAGTCCCATATCAGGCTAATCAAGCCTCCGAGATAAAGCCTGATGGCAGACGGTGGTGCGATGAGAGAGAGATCATTTACGGACATGTCCATCATGTGTGTGTAAAGTGGGTTAAGGGAAAGGAGGCGGCGAGAACTGGCTTGTCAACATAAATAATATTTTAATTATAAACTTAAAACAAAAGACACAAACACACACATGACGGACATGTCCGTAAATGATCTCTTTCTGTGAACTATCCCTTTAACTTTGGGTTATCTCCTATTCAAAACGCCCTTTTAACATTGGGTAAAGTAATGTTCATCATTTTGAAAGGGGTCAGCACTGTTTTTAACCCGGGGTTATGAAACTCTTTCAACCCGGGGATATGATTTTCTTGTACAACATTTCCACAGATTGATTGAAGCATAAAGCAGCCCAAATCTATGTGAACACATTGAACACATGATCACACCAGACGCAAGCCTCTGTCTTTTAGCATAAGATGCTTTCAGACTAATTGATCCAATCCTCATATTGCTGGCCCTCTCTATTGTCTACAGCATCTGCCATCCAGGAAAGAGGGGGGTCAGTTTTCTTAATACCAGAGAGCAATTACTCGTCCCTGTGATCCAATTTAGACAGAGGTAATTGCCTCACTGAAGCATAATGGAAGCAGGTAAGAACTTTTTAATGTTTTCTCTTGAGCGTGTTCAAGTCTGAGATGGATTTTTTAACTCTTAAAGTTCATGAAGTTGGAAAGCTTTTCCCAGAGCACTTTGGTCCGGAAGCTCTCTGAGCTTTGCAGTGAGACATGGGTGCCCTTGCGTCCACTGTTAGTCGGGTATCTGATTCTCTGTCAATCAGAGGCCTGCCTGGTGGAACAAGGTCCTGAGGTGGCGACTGGGTCGGTGCTCACAAATTAGGAATGCTGCGGCTCCTCTCCACTCTGTCAGAGGACTCAATGAGAATCTGTGACTTTGTCTTTGCAAACTATTTGTATAAGGTGCATATTTTTACTAGAATGATTAAATGAAATATTAGACAATGCATCTTACAACCAGCTAACAATTAACATTGAATAATTTGGCAATCATTAAAAGTGCAGTCAGTTGGAGCAAATTCACTTCACAGTTGCACCACTTATTCAATACCCACCCAATACAGGTCTTCACTAGGTGTTATCTGCACTTGTATAGTCATTGTCATTCTTTTCAGTGCAGATATGCCTCTTTGTAAATTTGTAATTTATAACTGGGCATATTTTGTGAAGTGTGTTAAAAGCAAGCGCACTTTCTGCATTTTAAAGAGCTGATTTAATTACCTGAATTAAAGTGATGGAGTGATGCTGTACAATCCCTGTAAAGTGTGCCAGATCATGGTAGTCTGCTGTCTCCTCCACAACAGCACTCATTTGACTCGTAAGATGGGGAATCGCAGTTTTCAAATGTTTTTCAGCACAGACTTTTTTTGGGTGTGTTTGTGCCATTATCTGATTTGCATAATTCCTTTAGTGAATTGAGTGCTGCACCAAAGTAGATTATTTTTACAAAAAACACTATCAGGGACCCCAATTCATTTTATAGTGAATTCCCATCAGTATGTTGTTTTTCTGAGATATACACTCACTAAACACTTTATTTGGAACACCTGTACACCTACTTATTCATGCACTTATCTAATCAGCCAATAAGCTGATATGGTGAGAGCAGTGAAATGCATAAGATCAAGCATATACAGGTCAGAAGCTTGAGTTAATGTGCACATCAACCATCATAATGGGGAACATTTTTGATCTCAGTGATTTTGAAAGTGGCATCATTTTGGTGCTAGACGGGCTGGTTTGAGTATTGTTGTAGCTGCTGATCCTCTGTGATTTTTACGCTTAACAGTCTCTAGAGTTTACTCAGAATGGTGCTAAAATAAAATAAAAACATCCAGTGAGCAGCAGTTCTGCGAATGAAAACAACTTGTTGATGAGAGAGTTCAACAGAGAATGGTAAGACTGGTTTTGATCTTGCTACGGTAACTCAGATAACCCTTCTGTACAATTGTAGTGAGAAGAATAACATCTCAGAATGCACAACACATCCAAACGTGAGGCAGATGGGCCACAACAGCAGAATACCACATCAGACACTTTATTAGAACCATAGTTATCCTAATAAAGTGCCAAGTGAGTGTATATTACACAGCAATGCCAGCATACCCTGCACTGGAAAAAATGTCTAAACAAACGTGCTTCATGTGGTAACATCTAAAGTAACTGGTAAGATTTAATATTATGTAGCATGACTGAATCAACCTGACAACATAAGATGACTACATCAATTGACAAAATAATATTTTTTAAAGGATATATCAGGTAGAAATAGCTACTTAAGGTAACAATGGCAGGTTACCACTTTTTACTCTGTGGACTGACAATGAGATTTAAAGGGGACCTATTATGCAACAAATACATTTTTGTTTGTACAAAAATATGAGTCGGCAATGTGTGTACACAACCACTCTACAATGTTTAAAGCCCACCCACTCCTCTTTCTTATATTTCTATTAATCAAAAACAGTGTGTCAATATTAATGGTTTTCGTTTCTGCTCTAAAGTGACGTCACATTAGAGCAGGCCTTGCCCACGATTGGTGATGGACTTTCCTGAGTGATCTACACACAGTCCACCATTTTTTCCCTCATCATAAGTGTTCTGTTTTTGGCTGTAAAAGTGAACATAAGATTCTTCATGTACTCCCAGGCATCAGAGCCACTGAAGACGCAGTGGACAAGTTTTGTTTTTGAAGGAAATGTGCCCCAAAACATTCAAAAATGTGTGTATGTTTGTGCAAATCACTTTAAACCTGGCTGCTTTGTGAATGAGTGTCAATATAAAGCAGGATTTAAAAAAAAAAAAATTATTCTCAAGCATGCATCAGTACCAACTGTTCGTGTTCCAGCTTTATATCCTGAAGATGTAGCGCACTTAATATTTTTTGAATGTTTGCCATTAAGTTACCATTGTCTCTGATTGTATTCATGGAGACCAGAGCGATGTCGTTTGTAAAGAGATTAAATGGAAAGAGGAGGCGAGAACCAGCTTGACAATATAAATAATAGTTTAATATAAAACTCAACCAAAAAGACAAACACACAGGTGTCGGACAGCTGTCCATAAATCTCTCTCTCTGTTACACTGCATTTTCCAGTCGGCCTTTATCCCTCTCTGAGGCTCAAATTGGACCAACAGGCTACGGACACCTCGGCTACAGTTTTAGCTCAACATGGCGAACAAGACGTCGAGGACAACAGCAACCTGTCTGAGCCTGAACTGGAGCCCGGGCTGGCTAAAGCATTTGAGGAATTGACAAAAAAGATCATCCTGCAAATCAGCGAAAAGCTGGATCCCTTGGCGAAGACAGTCGCGTCGCACACAACCGAGCTAACAAGGGCTAATAAGCGCCTGGACGAAGCAGAGGCCAGAGTGCTACAGCTAGAAATGGCTACTGAGCCTCTCGCTGCTAAAACACAGGCCCTAGAGGAGAAAGTCAAGGTCCTCGCAGACCATATTGACGACTTGGAAAACAGGGGACGGCGAAAGAATGTATGTATCTTTAATATCCCTGAAAACACAGAGGGTTTTTTTTTAACACTGGCTGCCAACTTTCCTCGGCGTGGATATGAAGGGTGGCCGTGTCAAGCTTGAGCGTGCACACCGCTCCCTCGCACCAAAACCCGGGGATGGCCAGCGGCCGCGCCCAGTCATTGTCAGGTTCCACTCGTTCCCAGATAAGCAGAGAGTGATGGCGGCAGCACGGCGGAAAGTGGCGGAGGGCGACATCACTTTGGACGGCAAGAGGATTTGTTTCTATAATGACCTTTCTGCTGCAGTGCTAAGGAGGCGAAAGGAGTTCGCGGAGGCTAAAAAGCGTCTCAGAGATATTGTCGCACAATACTCCATGCTCTACCCGGCGAAGCTACAGGTGTCGTTCAGCGGGATAAAGAAAACCTTCCTTTCACCGGCCGATGTTTTTTCTTTTGTGTCCAGTGTTGCAAATCAATATTGAGGAGCATTTATCTGATATGACGCGGTGGGTTATACAATGTGTGCTTTCACATAACTAACGTTAACTTATGAAGACTGGAAGTCAGTCCCTGTTGTGTTTAAGACTTCATTTATGCTCGTATTTAACCCACTTGCATGTTTTTATATTACTAATATTGGTTGTGAAAGGGATCTGCATTAAGATTTTACCACATATTTACTCGTGGGCGCTTGCTTTAGTCCCTACCACGTTTTTTATCAGTTCTGGCAAGTGGTTATGCGCCTTTTTCGGGCGCGTTTTAAGAAGGTGGCCCCCATAAAACCTGGGGGTGGTCTCCCCTCAAAAGAACTTTTATGTTATAGTTTTCTACTGTACTTTACAATCCCTTTTTTTTTTTTTTTTTACTATTGCTTACTGTTTTCATTTTTCATGTTTAGTGAGGTTTGGTTGGTTGTTATGCTCAGCACTGATCTGTTTTTTTAAAAAAAAATTTAAATATATTTTATGACGCATCCTCAGATTGTCGAAATTGCTTTATTGTTCAAGGTTTAACTGCATGTTATATTAATAATCTTGATTATGTCAAATAACAACGTCAAATTTTGTTCATGGAACGTGAGGGGTTTGCGAGGTAGGGTTAAACAGAGAAAAGTATTTGCTTTACTAAAAAAGGAGAAAGTTGATGTGGCGCTGCTTCAGGAATCACATCTTAATGATAGTGAGCATCTTAGATTGAAATATGGTTGGGTTAGCCAGGTTTACTTTTCTTCTTTTACCACCAGCAGTAGGGGTGTTGTAATACTTATAAGTAAGAGAATACAATTTCATTTAAAGACATGTGTCAAGGACACATATGGAAGATATGTCATTATTAAGGGTATCTTACAGGGAGAAGAAATTACTGTGATGAATCTCTACTGCCCACATAATTATTCTCCTGGCCTCTTAGCAAAAGCATTTTTAGAATTCACAGAAATATCATCATCTGTAGCTTTAGTGGGAGGTGACTTTAACTGTTTGCTTAACCCCCTAATCGATAGGCATCCCTCACGTAGCTCTGCTTTAACGAGCCAGGCCAGTGCCCTATCCGCGATATGTGATGAGATGAGCTTTCTCGATGTGTGGCGAACTTTACACCCAACCGGCAAACAATTTACATTTTATAACCCCCCTCATAAATGCCACACTCGTATAGATTATTTCTTTATCCCGAAGTCCCTCATACAATATGTCTCATCTTGTGAAATTGGGAACATTGTTGTTAGTGACCATGCTATGGTATGTCTGAAATTGACTACTGTTGGACATTTTGCAGGAAGTAGGCAATGGAGATTTGATTCACGCCTTCTAAGAGATGAGAAATTTGTATCTTACATGACCAGTGAATTTAAAATCTTTATGGATATAAATTTGCAGTCCACTGAAGACCCCTCTCTACTTTGGGAGACTTCTAAAACATATATCAGAGGTTTAGTAATTGGCTATTCTGCCTCTAAGAAACGAAAGCAATTAGAGCACCAGTCAAAGCTTGAGAAAGATTTAAAGGATATTAAGAGAACGTTAACGTCATCATCTGACCCATTATTATTACAAAATAAATGCGCTTTACAAGCCGCAGTAGACGCTTTGTTAACTCAACAGGCTAAGAGTGCTATTCTTTTCTCTAGACAGCGACTATATGAATCTGGTGATAACCCAGCAAATATTTATCTTACTTGACTAAAGTCGAGTCAGATCCTCAAATAATCACCTCAATAGTTGACACTGCCGGTACTCGTTATTTTGATAATAAAAACATAAATAATATTTTCAGAGAGTTTTACTCGCAACTTTATAAGTCAGATCTCCCTCCAGGGGCCTCGGTGGAAATGGTATCTTTTCTGTCTCAAATTATTCTCCCTACTATTTCCGAAGCTCAGAAGGCTGAATTAAATGCACCTATTACTAAAGATGAGGCCCTGTTAGCACTTAAAACATTACAGTCAGGGAAGGCGCCCGGGCCAGATGGCTTGACTGGCGATTTTTATAAAGAGTTCCACCACGTGCTGTTGGACCCTTTTTTGGCTATGTTAGAGCATTCTTTTACATCCGGCTCTCTGCCTCAATCTTTGAGAGAGGCAGACATCACAGTCATCCTTAAAAAGGGCAAGAACGCAGATCACTGTTCTAATTACAGGCCTATCGCTCTGTTAAACCAGGATCTTAAGTTACTTTCTAAGATACTAGCGCTCCGACTGGAAAAAGTTTTGCCTGTCATAATCAAGGAAGACCAGATGGGGTTTATCAAGGGGAGAAGCTCTAGCCACAATGTAAGAAGGCTCTTAAATATTATCAATATATGTCAAACTCAGAATATCGAAAGTTTAATCATCTCGACCGTGTCGAGTGGCCTTATCTGCATCATATTTTACATAAATTTAATTTAGGAGAAACATTTATAAGGTGGATTAAATTGCTGTATAATAACCCCTTAGCTTCAGTCATCACTAATGGTTGTAGGTCTAACAGTTTCTCACTTTACCGCTCGACGCGTCAAGGCTGTCCTCTCAGCCCCTCCCTCTTCGCCCTGGTGATTGAGCCCCTGGCTGTGGCCGTCAGGCGAGATTTATTAATAAGAGGAATTGGCACCGGGGACACTCAACAAAAAATTTCACTATACGCAGATGATATTTTATTATATATATCAGAACCAGCTACAACTATTCCTCGTCTCATCAAACTAATTCACCAATTTGGAACATTTTCGGGTTACAAAATAAACTTCTCGAAATCTCTTGCGATGCCTCTGGGGGCCCTCAGAGGAAGGACTAATTCTCCTGTACCTTTTCCATTTCGTTGGTCCCTGTCTGGTTTTGTGTATCTCGGTATTCATATCACCCCTATGTTTCATCAAATGTTTAAGGCTAACTATACTCCTCTACTAGATGCCATACAAAGAGATTTACAAAGGTGGTGCTCTCTTCCTTTATCTTTGCTTGGTAGGGTATCTGTTATTAAGATGAACGTTCTTCCTAGATTACTGTACCTCTTACAGATGATTCCCTTACTACTTTCAAACAAAGTACTGAAGCTACTTAATAGCTGGTTGAGTGAATTTATATGGAATAAAAGAAAACCCAGGCTTAAATTTTCCAAGTTACAGTTACCTACGTCAAAAGGGGGGGTGGATGTACCTAACTTCAGATTGTATCAACTGGCAGCACATTTGAGATTTGTAGCCGAATGGGTGAAGGAGGATCCCACCTCTGTCTGGTTATGTCTAGAAAAGTTACATACTCACTGTTCATTGCTCGGTCTTTTGTCCTGTAAGAATATAAAATCTGTAAGGACTTTGTGCAATAACAATCCTATAGTTGTTAATACTGTTAAAGCATGGTTTGCAGTGCGTAAATTGGAGGGAAGATCTTTAATGACTCCCTTGCTTTCCCCAATACAAGGGAACCCTGACTTTGAGCCAGGCATGACAGTTATAGGTTATGATATTTGGACACGCCAAGGATTTAAAAAGATGTGTGATTTGTTTGTGGGATCCTCCTTATCCTCATTTGAACAAATTCAGGCTAAATATAGCCTCCCTGGCTCTCATTTTTTTAGATATCTCCAAGTTCGAGACTTTATATTTAAAAAAAACTACATTTGCTTCTGAAGCCTCTTTATGTCCGGTAGAGAAATTACTGCTCAAATGTCCAGTTAAGAAGGTGATTACCTCTTTTTATAATGTGCTTAATCAGACATCTGTCATACTGGCAGTCTCAGACGCAGCACTAACATGGCAAACTGAATTGGGTGTAGCTATTGAGAAGGAGAAGTGGGATGTCATTTGTAATCAGACAAAACGGATATCTGTCTGTAATCGGGCCAGGTTGTTACAGTTTAAAATTATTCACAGACTGCAAATATCCCCTAGCAAAAGACATCAAATGTATCCTCAAACCTCTCCTGATTGCCTTAAATGCAAATCTGCGGTGGGTACATATACTCATTGTGTTTGGTACTGTCCTAAAATTCAGTTATACTGGCAAGATGTTCTGAAAGATATGAGCGCTATATTTGGGACTGCTTTGGCATGTGATCCTGTCTCGCTGCTCTTGGGATATAGAGACAGTAAAATCAGTCCTGGTTCAGGCAGACTATATGATATCCTCACCTATGCTGCACGCAAGAACAATTTCCTGTCTTGGATCAGCGACAAACCTCCTTCTACAACATCTTGGCATAAACTCATCATGGAGCTTTTTTCTCTGGAATACTTAACTTGCCTTCTTCATTCTACAAAAGGACGTTTCTTAAATATTTGGACTCCTTATCTTTGCTTCACTAACTCTACCGTTGCATCTATATTGAATCGTATCGCTATAGATTAGCCATTTTTATTGTGTCATATGTCTTGAATATTGTCCAGATCTATGTTGTGCTGAGCTTTGTTCTTGTCTGTTAAATTTAAATTTGTTCAAAAGAAAATAAAAATATTTGGAAAAAAAAAAAAAAAGGGACACTGGCCCTGCCCAAATATATGGCAAGTCCTGTGATGTCACAGACAAGCAATCAGATTGCAAACTGCTCAAAAGGGCGAGAAAGTCATACGTGTAATTTTAGAGAATTTGTTGCCCAGTTGAATAATTCTAATTGATTAAGATTGTCAATTTAATGTGTTAATAATGTGTGATTAATTACATAAAAAATTAACACTTTTAAAACAATGACACAACTGATCATGTCTTCTGACCATAAATACATAGCCAATACAACTAGAGTGAGATGCACCAAAAGCATAATCTCACAAATCATGAAGAATATCATGCAATATTACGTAAATGTCTACACCATTGCACAACAGAAAGCCAAAAGAATTTTGAATATTAAACTGCAAACTATCTTTATTTGGTGCTGATGGAACGCAAGTATATGGACTGTGAAAATAACCCTGTGTACCATAAGCAGATTGAGAGACTCAATTGTAAATGGACTGATGTGGATTGTAGGCCAGTAATAAACTTTTTAATCCAAATAAAGTTCACTTCCATGATTATGGTAATGCCAGGCAGCAAATTTAAAAGATGTGATGTATGATTTGATTCCAAGTGACTTTGCCCTGCTCGCGGGTATCTGCGTGTGTATGCGCAGTGCATTTTTCCCCTCTGGGCTTGTCGTAGGGAAGATGCATCATGAGCGTGTCGACTGCACTTATTGTCAGCATTTAGCTTTGTAAGCAATCTGCATCAAATAAATGAAGAAATAAATTCTATATCTCCTACAATCTGCATCCATTTCTTTGTCATTAAATGTTGTGTGACGTGAGCCAAAGCAATTTAGCTTTTTAGCATTTTCCCTATGCTGGCGCAGCGCTGTTTAAATTGAGTAAAGTTTATATATGTGCCTTGAAAAGCCAGATGCATTTACACTTGACCGAGTTTAGTACGGAACACATAGGTGGTTTGAGTGATCGGATTTACATCTTTCTCAAATCCGTCTTAGAGGGCATTTATACCTGGTCCTTTCATGATCGAATAGCAATCCGATAACAAAAAAATGCAAGAAGTGACCAAATGTAAAAAAAAAAACAAAACAAAAAAAAAACATATGATGTCTTTAAAGTATCTGAATATAATTTTTGAATTATATTAATAATTATTTTAATTGCTGTATATTGAATGATCTTTATTTGACAACCTCTGCAAAATACTGATACATGTGATTAATTGTGATTCATTTGGTTAATTCATTGCCATTTTATGTAATTAATTCAATTAAAAATGTAATGGATTTACAGCCCTAAAACACCGGATTAGTTAATATTTGGAGCACAAGTTGCCACAGTCTATGCTGTTCACAGTATGTTTTTCTCTGGCAATAACTGGTGTGTTTCGTCATTTTACAGTGTCAGCATGCAGGACTCAGTTGAAATCGTTCATCCCAGGAGAACATGGCCAGAGAGACCATGGCTATGTGTTTGTTCCCACATACCGGTTTGATATGGTCTCCCTGTGCAATCATAGATATTGCTTTCTGGATGGCGCAGTATCTAATGCAATCAGAATTCTGAGCTGTTGCTATGTTTGTCAACACTGTCCATTTCTCATACTCCAGCCATTGTTTGATAGAGCTTTTTTTTTTCAAAGGGCATCCAGAAAGGGTGGGACTGAATTACATTTACACTCTGCATTTCTCACTTGCTGCTACTCAAGTCAAGTCAAGTCAATTTTATTTGTATAGCGCCTTTCACAACATACATTGTTTCAAAGCAGCTTTACAGAAGATCAGGCATTAACAGACTATAAAACTATAATGTCTATAATGTCGATGAATCATCATTGAGTTATTATATGAAATACAATTGTTAATCGTGTTTAAAAATAAGTAATTAATTAATAATTGTTTTAATAACCCCAGTGAGCAAGCTGAAAGCGACTGTGGCAAGGAACACAAAACTCCATAAGATGTTGATTAATGGAGAAAAATAAACTTGGGAGAAACCAGACTCACTGTGGGGGTCAGTTCCCCTCTGACTAACATCATGAATATAATGTAAATATTACTTATGTATAGTTAAAGTCATGGTTTAAAATGATTAAACTAAGTAAGTGACCAGTGTCTTTGAAGTCCATCCTGGATTAACTGCAGAAGTTCACGTAGATGCAATTGTCCTTGTTATTTGGCTGATGAAGGCTTTTGTTGGCAATTATTAGTCTATGCATTCTATTTCAAGATCGTAGTCCATCAATTGACAGAGGTGATGCAGGCAGAGATCAGGAATGTGAAACGCAGTTCAACCTGGCCGGTAATTTCGGTGAGGTTCAGTGTGGTTCATCCTAAATCCAAGGTTCAGACAATGGCATATGAAGTATCCCATGTCTTATGGTTGGAGTTGGTATCAGTTCATCCTCTGAAGTCCATCATAATAGACTGAAGTGATGTTTGGCTGGCACCGGCTGCATTTAGTTATCATCATTTAGTGACACGTAGCAATGGAGTCCAACACGAAGCAGGAAGGGTGCTGGATCCAGCCGGTTCTGGTGACCTCAGGATAGGAGTCCCGAGGTTGAGACATGGAAACAAATAAAATAATATTAGCATAGATGCTATTCAATTTATTGCAGAGTTATAAATCATGATCAATATTTCTGGTTTCTAGTTCCGGTAGACCCAACTAAAGCAGCCTAATTGTGGGTTGGAGGATAAATTAAGTGTATGCTTGGTTAAATAGATGAGTCTTTAGTCTAGACTTAAACTGAGGGAGTGTGTCTGCATTTCGAACAGTATTAGGGAGACTATTCCATAGTTTAGGTGCCAAATATTAAAAGGATCTACCTCCTTTTGTGTATTTTGATATTCTAGGAACTATTAACAGGCCAGAATTTTGTGATTGTAATGAACGTGATGGAATATAGCGTGGTAGAAGGTCACTTAAGTACTGCGGAGCCAGAGCATACAAAGCTTTGTTCGTAGTTAACACAATTTTAAAATGAATACGGAATTTAACAGGTAGCCAATGTAACGATGATAAAATGGGGCTAATATGATAATATTTTTTGGTTTTCATTAGCACTCTGGCTGCTACATTTTGAACCAATTGAAGTTTATTTATTGATCTGGACATCCTCCCAGTAATGCATTACAATAATCTAGTCTTGAGGTCATGAATGTATGAATTTGTTTTTTGGCATCAGCAACAGAGAGCATGTGCCTTAATTTAGCAATATTTCTTAGGTGGAAGAATGCTGTTCTACAAACATTGGTAATTTGATTTTCAAAGGACAGATTGGTTCAAATATAACACCTAAGTTCTTCGCTGTTGAAGATGATGTAACAGTACATCCATCGAGAGTCAAATTATATTGTAGTGGCTTACTTTTAGAGTTTTTTGATCCAATAATTAGTACCTTGTTTTGTCAGAATTGAGTAGAAGGACATTTCTGGCAATCCAATCTTTTATTTCATTGATACACTCTGCTAATTTTGAGAATTGTAAAATCTCATCAGGTTTTGAATAAATATAAAGTTGTGTATCGTCTGCATAGCAGTGGAAACTTATTCCATGATTCTTGATATTATCTCCCAGGGGAAGCATATACATGGAGAAAAGCAGAGGCCCTAAAACTGATCCCTGTAACACTCCATATTTTATTTTTGTTTGGTTTGACAATTCCTCATTTACATAGACAAAGTGGTAGTGGTCTGCTAAATATGACCTAAACCATGCTAATGCAACTCCACAAATGCCAACATAATTCTCTAGCCTATTCAAGAGAATGTCGTGATCTATCGTATCGAATGCAGCACTAAGATCTAAAAGCACTAGAAGACAAATGCAGCCGCGATCAGTTGATAAGAGCAAGTAATTTGTAACTCTGATAAGTGCAGTCTCTGTACTGTGATGAGGCCTAAATCCTGACTGAAATTCTTTGTATATACTATTTCTCTGTAGAAATGAACATATTTGGGAGGATACTACCTTTTCTAGTATTTTTGACATAAACGGGTTATTTGAAATCGGTCTATAATTAGCCAGTTCTCCAGGATCAAGTTGTGGCTTCTTAATAAGCGGTTTGATAACTGCCATTTTAAAGTTTCTTGGGACATGTCCTAAGGAATGCGAGGAGTTAATAATATTAAGATTAGTTTCTGAAATTACAGGAGATACATCTTTTAAGAGCTTAGTTGGTATAGGATCTAACAAACATGTTGTGGCTTTTGAAGTTTCGACAAGTTTTGTTATCTCTTCATGACCTATGACAGAGAAGGATTGAAGTTGCACGTGAGGAAAATTATTAGACACTGTTTTCTGAGGTGCTATGACAGATGATTGCATAATTCCAATTTTATTTCTGATTATTTAAATTTCATCTGTAAAGAAATTCATGAAGTCATTACTCTTGTGCTGCGATATAATATCTAGTTCTGTTGAGGTTTTATTCCTTAACCAATTTAGCCACAGTACTGAATAAACATCTAGGATTGTTGTGATTATTTTACATGAGTTTACTAAAATATGCTGACCTGGCAGCTTTTAGTGCCTGTCTGTATCTACAGATACTATCCTTCCATGCACCACAAAATACTATCGAGAGTGCTAGAGAAGACTGCATTTATATTTTTTGTTATTTCATCAATTTCTTCTGGGCTTTTGGATTTATTGAGTGTATGAGATAGATCTGGAAGATTATGAGTGAAGCTATCTTTAGTGGGCAAAAGAATAGTTCTACCTGAACAATAGCGTGGTGTAGATTGAGTAACATTAGCTGATTACAGCATACAAGAGACGAGGTAATGATCCGAGATGTCATCGCTCTACTGCAGAATTTCTATATTATCAACATCAACACCATATGACAGAATTAAATCTAGCGTATGATTATGGCGATGAGTTGGTCCTGTTACATTTTGTCTGACTCCAAGAGAGTTGAGAATATCGATAAATGCTAATCCCAATGGATCATTTTCATTATCTATGTGAATGTTGAAGTCTCCAACAATTAAAGCTCTATCTACAGTAACTACAAGATCTGATAAAAAAAAATTAGCAAATACACCAAGGAAATCAGAATAAGGCCCAGGTGATCTATACATTGTAGCAAGGACAAAAGACGACAGAGATTTTTTATTTATATCTGACGGTGTCACATTAAGCATTATTATTTCAAAAGACCTACATTTATATCCTGTCCTCTGAGTAACACCAAAAACTTCACTGTAAATTGTAGCAACACCTCCTCCTCGACCCTTCAGACGAGGCTCATGTTTCTAACAATAACCTGGGAAACAATTCCTAATGTTCTTAGAATGTTCTCTTTAGGTTAATTATTTTATAACCATAAACTAATGTTCTCAGAACATTGCAGGGTGTTTTTTGTGGGATAACTTAATAATAACTTATACAGAGCGTTCTCGAATGGTCAGTTCTTACTGACTGACATTCATTTGTGGAATTCCTCAATAAATCATTGCTTCTAGATGTGTTTAAATAAATATGGTATGGTAATTTATCCCAAACAAATTAGGTTTTAAGGTAAGTGCTCTATAGAGTTATAAATCAGTTAAATTGACCTCCCTACCTTGAACCTTAAACCTAACCGATAGTGTCATAAAAGTAAATGTGAGATGAAAACAGCAACTTATGGTTTTTGAATTACATTTCATTAACCCTTAATTGCATGGGTGATTTGCTTATTATTATTACATACCTAGAATATATTGTGTTATATTTATCAGAGATGATACAACAAATAATAGACACAAAAATATTTGACTATAACTATATAACTAACAAATAAATAAATGCAAATTTCTGTCAAACACATACTGAGCTATACATAACACTTAAACTACACATATGTATTTTCTCATGTGCCTATTGAGTCTAAATAAATGTGCAAATTTCAGAAGGGACACCCAGATGGCAATAGTAATTTTAAAATTGGATGAAGTATCATTATGTAGGCAATGCCAGCGTTAAAAGCTGTGTTCAGAACAGCATTCTAACATACAGGGCTGTCGCAAGTAATTCTAGGTCCCCTGACTATATATTGCCCTGGGCCCCTTACCTATTAAAATAATAGAGTTTTGAATTTGTCGTGGTCCCCCTGTTGGTGCTACTTTAGTGCATGTCTGTCTTTATACTGCGGAAGTCGTTATTTGCAAAATGTTAATAAAAAATTATTGACATTTTATTTGTTTCCATTCCAAAACAAGCATAAATGCATTTTGACATGAATATACCGTGTGTGTGTGTGTGTGTGTGTGTGTGTGTGTGTGTGTGTGTGTGTGTGTGTGTATATATATAGATAGATAGATAGATAGATAGATATAGATACTGTATATGTATAGTTTCAAATTGCAGTTTCAAAATCTGTGATTATTCATGATGAACTATAAAAAAATTATGATAATTATTCGTGACTTAATATTTTAATTGACTATCAGCACTGTTTAAAACCAAATATAAATGAATAGTTTTTTTTTATTTTTTAGTTTAGTACATTTTTTAAAAGTTACTTTAATTGTAGTTGTCATTTATGATAATAATGCTGGCCTGTCCCTCATCCCTTCAGTCTGGATTGGGTCACCTCCCACCATTGTGTTTGCCTCTCCCTAATCTCTAAATGGCTTGTTTGCTCTGGCTCTCATTGCATGTTAGCTCGCCAGTGAAAGGCAGATGTTTATGCTGGATAGCAGCGCTAATGACTCCTTTGTATTTCTGAATGTTGTTTGGCCTCCAAACATGCCTCAATCCAGGGCCATAACCACAATATACATTGAGGGGACAAGACCCCAATAATCAAATATGGCCAGATTGTCCCCCCAATAACTGATATCCTTGTTGCTGTTCTGCTGCAGTTCATTATGCATCACTGTTTAATTGTTATTAAGTTGTTACAGGAATAAAATAATGGTTTAAAAAAGTTACATTTTTAGCATGCACAGTAGTCTAACACCGCTTGTCAATGTCATTTGAGATCAAATCGATGAAGGCGGGACTCAAATTTAAGAAGCTGAGCAGGAACCTCGTGGATTTTTCCAGTGCCCGCATACATCAGTGTCCGCAGTTCAGGTTAAGAGTGTTAGTGTCATGTAAGATGTCAGTATATAACTAAACATGCAATATTTGCCCACTATTTTATTTTATTGTACAGACCAACAATAATTTCCAATGGTGCAAACTATTTACCATTTGGCGAAATTTGCCGCTTTGAAAATAACATAAAAATATGTCATGTAGAGTATGTGATTCGTACGTCATTCGTAATGTGAAAATATTAACGGAGCAGATTTCCGTATACTTAAACATTTACCCTTATGTTGTTCAAAACCAACATGGTTTTACTTTTTCTTGGAACATAAAAATTGATATTTTAAGCAGCTCTATTTCCAGTGACGTCACTAGGATTGGAAGACGGGGGGGGCTTAGCCCCCAGGGTATTTGTAACTCGCGTTTGCAAAATCTTTGCACTCACATCTAGAGCTACACTTATGTCAACAACCAATCAAGAAACCAAGATGTTAACAAGTAAAACGTGACAAACATATCCTCTTCATCCATTTCTACACTGTTAAAGAAAAGTTACTGTAATGTTAGCTTTTAGACACATCAAAGCTGCATGGGGGAATTTACTTAGGCCAGACTTTGCTCCTGATGAGTTATTCTATAAGCAATGACTTAAATGCTATCTGTCTGCTCATGTAAATGTATGATAAAGTAATAGCATACTATATCTAATTCCTCTCTATATAAGATAAGTTGTCCACAGAATGCTATTTAATTACTCTAATTACTGTAACTGCGCTGTGGATTGGTTCAATCAGAGTGTAATTTCGCTGTGTAGTTTGGCTTGCATACAGTTTAACCCAAGAACCAGAATTTTAAGGTCATAGTGAAATTTGACAACACAGGTTTGAGCGTTTCTCAAATAAAGATGATTTATTCTGCCAAATGATTTATACAATGTATTGTAATGACCCGGCAGTCAGTGCTAGCAGCTGGGGGCATTATGGGTAATTGCTTGTTGGGAGTTGGCTTATGCGTTATTAAAGCAAGATGGTTGGGTTTTTGTGTTAGTAAAGTTATGTGTGTTCATGTTCAAGATAGTTTGGGTATTCTTGGTTCATTTACTGCCTTGTTATGCAAAAAGATGTCTCTCACCATCATGGAGAAGGGTGTGTAAGGGAGGGACTTGGTGATGGGGCTTTGTCTGTGTTGTTCTTGTTCTGTGTTCAGAATAAATAAGGAAAAAGATGAAAGTACTGCTTCCTGCTGGTGTGTTCTACTATCGAGACACTCATGGTCGTGCAGTGTATGGGATACGAGTGCTCGTATCGTGCCTTAGCAATTAGTTTAGTGATTACAGTATAAAAGTGAAGTTTAGTTCCGGTTATCTCCACCTTCTTCGAAATAACTGCCAGTTATTACAGTATGATATAAATCAACAACAAAAAGGCAGTATTCAAATAAAGGAAAATGAATAAATAGTGCCTAGACCTGCCAACAAATGCTTATTGTTAGAAGAAAACAAAACAATCCTTAGACCTATAGACCATTACTGACCTCAATCACACCGGCTCCCTCAGAATCAACTGGCCTGCCAATCTCCTGCGGCTGCTTCTCTTTCTCTCTGCTAAAATATCTTCAAATATCCATCTCATCTGCTCAATGAATTGAATGATACAACGGTAATAGCATTAACAGGGACCCTATGACATTTAGTTTTCAGTGACAACAACATTCTATGGGGATTGATACTGTTTTATATGACTATCATAGAGATAGGTTATATTATTGGCAAAGAATAAAGAGTTGTGATTAGCTTGCTTGTTCACTCTAGCTAGACTACAGTTTTCCATAGCAAACCAAAATATCCCCTTTCCTTTACCTCAAGAAAACGTAGCTAAAGGTAAGCAGGTAATTAAAAACAACTTCCAATTTCACTCTGTATCATGACACTTACCAATCTTCCTTTCACCATCAGCGTGTGTATCGGTGTGTGTGGGCGGGAGGGTGCATAGCGAGTTCAACTTCAGACCAAACTAGAGTAACGAGGAGACGAGATGAATCCTCCAGTTACTTGCAGCGCTCCGGTCTGCAACGCTCTGAAAGCTGCCACAGTTCACACCAATGCAACGAGACAGTGCGGTGCATCATCTTGATAGCACAACGACTCTTTGTACTTCTGTCCAACTTCTGACTTTTCGGCAATTTTTTGTAGCTGTATATGTATCATTTGTTGCGTCAAATTCTAAATATGAATGAGGATACGGTTATTGATAATCGAATTGTTATTGTTGTTCTTATTATCATTTAGGGGGGCTTAGGAACATTTTGGGGTAGCTTCAGCCCCCCTAAAATAGGCCTAACGACGTCCCTGTCTATTCCATAGAATAACAATTTATAGTGAGCAGGAGCTGTCAAGCTTCTAAAAGTACAAATACTATAAAGCACTATTAAAGGTTCGGTATACAGACATCATACCAGTAGTCCATATGACTTGTGCATTATATTCCAAGCTTTCTGGGGCCACACAACAGCTTTGTGTTGTATGGACTACTTTTATGTATATTAATAATAATTTTTTTCTCTTTTGACCTTGTCAGCAGTCGTCTATATGAACTGTTTTTGTATGGAAAAGAGCAGCATTTGGTCATTTTACTGTCATTTTACAGATACAGCAATGATGAAAATCTATGAAATTCTAATTATATTTTTCTTTTCTTTGATTCAGCACCAAAAATAGAAAGAAAGAAAAGATGACTAAAACAGGAAAATTGCTAGCAATGTAGACACAGTGGTAGTCTTATACTGTGTGAACTTCAGTGAGATTTTTTTTGTATCTTTTAAAACCATAAATTATACATTTTTGGGCCTTTATTGCATTTAAAGCCTTTATTTTATTTTTTTTTTTTTTAAATATTGCATTCAGAGCATTTACTATTTTAAAAGCCAAAGATGACCTCATCACAAACAACCACCCACCCCCAATGTTACAGACATGATTACCTCATGCCTCAACCCAACAACCCCCATCTGAGCTGAACCCAGGATGCTAACTAACTCACTCTTTTGAACCTCATGCAAAGATCTTTAACCAGCACGTTCTACTAGTGTACTCAGCCAATCAGTGGCTCATACTGAAAAATAATAGCAAAATTCAGAATAAATTTCATGAGTTTAAATGTGAATTGAAATGGCCACACCCCACAAGAAGTCGGAATGTCAGGTATAATTTACTGAATTGCAATTAAAAGAAATTCAACACAGAAAATATTATATTAAAATATTTTGTTTTGTACAAAAATAAAAAAAATTAATGGTCTAGAACCACAACTGTGTTGAAGGCTGTAATGGTTGTTGCTCAAGTTGGTTTGACCAGGTGTGTTGCCTGTACGGCAGGAGTTGTGCTGACTGCCCCCTACTGCCACAGATTCGCAAAAACATCAAGGTGGCAAATCAAGCTTGAATTTCTCAGATGGTAGAAACAACCTTTTTTAGAGTTTACGTATGGGTCTGAGCATGATTCATTCATTAATGAATGTAAAAAAAATAAAATAATAATCTCTAGAAAAAAATAAAATAAATATTCGGAGTGTCTATTTGCACCACGGTGTAAATAGCATCTGCCATACAGTGCAGCTATTTGCACCCCAATAGTCTGGTGGAACCTTCTGTTTTCATCACAGTGATTTGGTCACGGTGAATGTCGGGAGTGCAAAGAAGGGTTTGATCTGGAGGTGGGGTTTGTCAATCTCACTCGGCATCGCTTGAGTGTACATTGCATCACTGTATTACTAATGTATTAACCATGTTTATTTGATTTTTTCCAGAAACCATAGTTTAATGCAATCAACCATGGTGTTACCAAAATTACATTTTGTTAATATAGTAACCATAGTTAATTTTGAGGTTACTGCAAATTAACAACAAAATACCATGATGAAATTATATCTGCTGTCTTTTAACTGAAGCTGGTGTGATGCACCTCCTCTTGAATGTGTCATATTGTCTCTGACAGCAAATGGATGCGACACTTACTGCAGCACCGAAGAAAAGGTTCCTGGCCACTCCAACAACCATGACGGCAAAACACACGCAAGTCGTTTGCACTTATTTGGAAATAGTTTTAAAAAGTCACACATTGTATAAATATGCACTGAAGATGTATTATAAATTATTTATGCTATGGCAAGAAAATTAACAGGATGTGAATAAAGAGCAGCTTGAAAGAATTTTCATTATTGGGTGAACTATCCCTTTAAATATGAAATTGTGATAAAAGAAAACTAATGTGATTTCCAACTTTAAATATCTAAAAATTATTACTGTAAGACATGGAGACATGACAATGTACTGCAGAGCAGGAATTACCAAAATCCAGCAGATATTTGATTTTCTTGACACAGACATAGTTAATTGACATAACTACTTTGTAGTTACTTTGTCTGACTTCAAAGAAATTGATGGCAAAATTTTGGAAGAAACCGTACGGCACCTTAAATCATCAACCTGCGCCCTTGATGCACTTCCAACACCTTTTTTCAAAAGTGTGTTCAACTGTTTAGAAGCAGATCTCCTAGAAGTGATAAACTCCTCACTTCTCTCTGGGAGTTTTCCAAACTCCCTGAAGACTGCAGTTGTCAAGCCCCTCTTGAAAAAGAGCAATCTGGATAAGACCATATTAAGCAACTATAGACCGATCTCAAATCTTCCTTTCATAGGCAAGATCATTGAAAAAGTTGTCTTCAATCAACTGAACAAATTCTTGAACTCGAATGGATACTTTGACAATTTTCAATCTGGTTTCCGATCACATCACAGCACAGAGACAGCGCTCATAAAGATAATAAACGATATTCGCTTAAATACTGATACAGGCAAATTATCAGTACTGGTACTACTCGACCTCAGTGCTGCATTTGACACTGTCGATCACAACATACTTCTGGAAAGGCTGGAAAACTGGGTGGGGCTTTCTGGGATGGTCCTAAAATGGTTCAGGTCATACTTAGAAGGGAGAGGTTATTATGTGAGTATAGGAGACCATAAGTCTGAGTGGACGCCCATGACATGCGGAGTCCCTCAAGGCTCAATTCTTGCTCCACTCCTGTTCAACCTGTATATGCTCCCAATTAGCCAAATAATGAGAAAGAACCAAATTGCTTACCACAGCTATGCAGATGACACACAGATCTACTTAGCCCTATCACCTAACGATTACAGCCCCATTGACTCCCTGTGCCAATGTATTGATGAACTAAACAGTTGGATGTGCCAAAACTTTCTTCAGTTAAACAAAGACAAAACTGAAGTCATTGCGTTTGGAAACAAAGATGAAGTTCTCAAGGTGAATGCATAGCTTGACGCTAGGGGTCAAACAACTAAAAATCAAGTCAGGAATCTTGGTGTGTCTCTAGAGTCAGACCTTAGTTTCAGTAGTCATGTCAAAGCAATAACTAAATCAGCATACTATCATCTGAAAAATATTGCAAGAATTAGATGCTTTGTTTCCAGTCAAGACCTAGAGAAACTTGTGCATGCTTTCATCACCAGCAGGGTGGATTATTGTAATGGACTCCTCACGGGCCTTCCCAAGAAGACCATAAGACAGTTGCAGCTCATACAGAACGCTGCTGCCAGAATTCTGAGCAAAACCAGAAAATATGAACATATCACACCAGTCCTCAGGTCTTTACACTGGCTCCCAGTTACATTTAGGATTGATTTTAAAGTATTATTACTGGTATATAAATCACTCAATGGGCTAGGACCTCAATATATTGCAGATATGCTCACTGAATATAAACCCAACAGATCACTCAGATCATTAGAATCACATCAGCTAGAAATACCAAGGGTTCACTCTAAGCAAGGAGAGTCTGCTTTTAGCTATTATGCCAGCCGCAGCTGGAACCAGGTTCCAGAAGAGATCAGATGTGCTCCTACAGTAGTCACATTCAAATCCAGACTCAAAACACATCTGTTTAGCTGTGCATTTACTGAATGAGCACTGTGCCACTGTGTGTCCGACTGTTTGTACTGTGTTTTATTAGATTTTTTTTTTATTCTAAACTGTTTTAATTATTCTTATTTTATTATTCTTGTTTTTTTTTCTTTTTAATTTCTACTATGTAAAGCACTTTGAATTACCATTGTGTATGAAATGTGCTATATAAATAAACTTGCCTTGCCTTGCCTTGCCTAATTACATCAATGTTAGCTGGGTGAGATATTTGAAAAAAGAGGATCAATAGAGCTATGGTCAAGTGAACCCTAGTGACAAAAAAAGAGAAAACTGGGAAAGAACAAAATAAGCCAATGAGCTCAGAGTGGATCAGCCTGAGTTTCCTAATGAGACACATCAAGGACAGACGAGGAGCTGATGATGTCATTAGAAGTCAATGCCGCTTTATCCACATGCTTGCATCAGGTCTAGAAAGTCTCACAGGCTTTCAGCTAACTTCCCCCTCATTACACTGAGCATATCCCCATAAAATTACAAAATGCTGAACACATAGAAAAAAAAGAAGCCAGTGTAATTCAGAGATGCACTCTTCAGCTTTCTTCAACAATTTAGCGATGACCAGAAACCTTCCAGCCTGCAAGCCATTGAGTTCACTTGTTCCCTTTACAAAAAGCTTCACTATGATGCTGCGGTTTGCTAAGTGCTTTGGGGAACAATCCTAGTTGTGAACGAGCTGTGAATATGTGTGTAACACGTCAATGAACATTGACCGGAATTTATAGCCTCGGCTGATGTAGTCATTAGACGCACCTGTGGCCAGGCTATAAATGGATGCATCACCAGGTGTCGTCAGATCCTCTTCTTTCAGAGCGATTCTGTGTGTGTGTGTGTGTTTTACAAACCCTGTCAAAACTTTCTTTCCTCTGCTAGGAATTAGAATTTGTGAGGCAGTGTGAAGTGAACCTTTTCTCCTTTATGTTCTGTCTAGAAATATATATATATATATATTTTTAAAAGAAAGAGAGAATGACTGAAAGCAATAAACAATGCGTGTTCCTCTGTTCTCGCTCTAAAGCTGAAGAGGACACGCATCAGTTTTGCTATGTTTGGGTGGGGCTCTCGAATGGATCTGGCTGAGGAGCGAGAGACGGGTTCATCCCTTTCGCTCGCTCTCTCCCCAGATCCAGCTGATCCTCGTAAGCCTGAAGCGTGCCTCGGCGCCTCTTCGGTTCACGAGGACACTGAACCTCTGTAAATCCCACGCATAATAATAAAGCGGCTGTGGAATTAAGAGACAAATGCGAGCATTACGATCTGCTTTCGGGCAAAATGCTTCATGCTTGCCTCGCTTAATTCCGGGAGTCAACGCCCACATTTCATTCGTGGGGCTCTCGCATGGATCTGGCTGAGGAGCGAGAGACGGGTTCATCCCTTTCCCTCGCTCTCTCCCCAGACCCAGCTGGTCCTTCCCATGATCTCGAAGCGCGCTTCGACGCTTCTTCGGTTCACGAGGTGGGCAGGGCGCTGAACCTCTGTACATTTCACACACAATAATAAAGCGGCTGAGAAATTACTTGAGGTGATTACGCGAGATGTGGCCAGACTACAGCTAGACTGGCCACGCGAACAAGAGACCCTCCCCCAAACGCTCCAAACTAGAAGACCAATTTCTGTCTGGTGGCCAAAATAATTAAATAAATAAAAGAGGGAATGGAACTCTATATCAGTCCCTTCCTTTCTTCTATGATACTCCATAACAAGTATTTTCTTTATGGAATAAATTTATACTTCCTGTGTCTTCGTGCCCTCGACGTATTCAACTATCGTGGGTGCTGAAGCTCGGGGGTATTTGGTGATGCCGCCGGTAGAAGAGACACCTGCGGGTTTTCTCTCGCCTGGCTCGGCATCATCACTAAAGAGACCTACTCTACCCACAAAGCTGTTCAGGACCACCTCCACGCTTGTGTGGAAATCTTATCAGACAGCAGGTCAGGCTGGTGCTGCCCTGCACACTATGGCAGTGTTACAAGCGCACTAGGCTAAATCTGTTGAAGGACCTGAGTGTGGGCACCTCACTCAGGGGGAGGGGCCGTCGGCCACCAAGCCCCACCCTGGTCCTACTAGACGGGAGGCTCTAAAACAAAACGTGGCGAGTCATGCTCCCTCTCGTAAAGACTGGGGTCCAGTTTGTCACCCTCAGCAGCCCCCAATGAATGACCTCAGGGGCGTGATTTCTAAGAGTAAGAAACCCTGACGGTCTTGTACCCAGCCTTGTGGGGGTAGTTTCCCTCTGGACATCCCCTCAACAGGAAGTGTCAGAAATAATACCCATCTCAGAGAACCTGGCAGTGTGGAAGCTTCTGCCAGGTATTTCTATGTGGGTTCTAGAAACTGTAGAAAGAGGCTACAGAATTCAATTTGCTCGCCGTCCTCCCCGTTTCAACGGTGTGGTTCCCACTACTATGAAACTGGGACTGGCATGTCTACTGTGGAAAGAACTGTAAAATCTCTTGGTCAAAGGGGCCATAGAACATGTTCCCCTTCCAGAGAAAGAGTCAGGCTATTACAGCAGATACTTCCTGGTTCCCAAGAAGGGTGGGGGGTTGCGTCCGATTCTAGATCTTCGAGGCTTGAACCGCTCGGTGTTCAAGTCCTAGATGCTGACTATCAAGACGATTGTGTCACAAGCCCAACATCACTTTTGGTTGGTCACCATCGATCTCATGGACGCATATCTTCATATAGAGCCACAGCACAGGAAGTTCCTGAGGTTCGCTTTCGGGGGCGAAGCCTTCCAGAATCGGGTTCTTCCATTTGGCCTAGCCCTATTAACCCGCACATTCAGGAAATGTATGGATGCAGCACTGGCTCCTCTGCGATTCCATTTGGCCTAGCCCTATTAACCCACACATTCAGGAAATGTATGGATGCAGCACTGGCTCCTCTGCGACTCCAGGGCATCTGCATTCTGAATTATATAGACGACTGGCTGATCCTAGCGCAGTTCCAAGAACTGGCAGTTCAGCACAGGGATATCGTCTTGACTCATCTGGGGGTTATATGGAATTCAGTCACGATGCAGGCACAATCGTCTCCTACACGAATCGTTTCCATTCAGAACACCCTGAGCAAGGTCAGGTTAGGTCGAGGTTGCACTGCTCGTCAGTATCATTGAATACTAGGTGTCATAGCGCTGGTGTCCGCGGTGATCCCTTCGGACCTTCTGCACATGAGACCACTTCAGCTGTGGCTAGAAGCCAGGGGATTTTATCCGAGGGCCGGTCCCCTAAGGCAAATAAGGGTTACGCGCCACGTGCTTCATTCCCTTTCTATGTGGTTCAGACCCCGGTTCTTTCCTTTGGGTCCCACTCTAGGTGCGTCTTGTCGTCGCAGGCTGCTAATGACAGACGCCTCCCTGACGGGCTGGGTAGTGGCCTTAAGTGGTCGTCCAGCTTAAAGGGATAGGAGGGTCGTCAGTTCGGTTGTCACAGTAACTGTCTCGAGCTGATGGCCGTATTTCTGGCCCTGAAATACTTCCTCCTGAGGCTGCCATGTCTTGGTGCGGGTGGGCAGTTTTTCTGCTCCCGGGAGTCTTGGCAAGGTTCGCCAGCAAGGGTCTTGCTTCCTACTAATGGCGCTGCGCTGGCCGAACAAGATATGTTTCTCGAATACCTCTCCTCGATGGCTCACCTTGGGCGATTCTGAACAGGGAGGACCTTCTCATCCCTGGCCCGAATTGTGAAACCTTTCATGCTTGGCCCCTATGGGTACCAACTGAGGTTCGCAGGGCTTTCTCTTGTGGTTATCGAGACCATTTCAAGTGCTAAGGCTCCCTCCACTTGGAACTGATCTGGGTAGATTTTACAGGGCAGAAGATGACCTCTTCGCCTCTGTTGATAGCGCAATGTCTCCTCTACTTCTCCCTGAGTTGCCCAGTTCCCCCCCCCCCAAGTTCATATTACAGAACCAGCTAACTGCCAGTTTGCTTCAGTTCTGGATTTTCTGTAGAAAGAACTGTCAGCGGGCACTTGCCTCGCCACTGCGAGGTTCTATGTGGCCTCCACTTCGGTTTGCCACACCTTGGTGGGCGGGGTGCCCCCTAAGAGGCATCCTTGCTAGGACCTCTTCATAGGGTAAGACCCCCTTTTTAGACCTCTAGAGTCAGCGTTTGGTAGACTTCGACTCTCAAGATGGTTTTTCTTATGGCAATTACGTCTTTAAGGAGACTTGGGTACCTACAGGCTCTGTCTCTTTTGCTGGCCTGTTTAGAGTTTGCCCCAGCTATGAACAAAAGCATTCTTTGCACCCTCACCCTAACTACCTGCCTAAGGTACCTTTCGCGACCCATGGCCGCTTATTTTTTAAGCTTTCTGCTCCCTGCCGTTTGTAATGCCGGAGCAGCTAAGACTTCTCAGACTTTGTCCAGTCTGTACCGTTCAGACTTATGTCCACCGCTTTTGCTAGTGGTGTAAAGTCAAGGCAGCAATTTTTCACTTGGAAGCCATGACCGGGGGGGCGCTCACCTCCTGGAAGACTATGTCACTTTGGGTGAGAGACATTATTGCCTGGGTCTACGAGGCGTGTCAAGCTTTGCCAGTAGGTTTTAGGGCACACTCTACCAGAGGGCTCTCCTCCTCTAAAGCCTTGGCTAGAGGTCTCCCTCTGCAGCAAGTTTGTGATGCGGCAGGCTGGTCCTCTGCGCATACATTCATCTGGTTTTATGGTCATGTTACTAGATATTCATGCTACCCCGGGCTCTTATGCCGTTGGGTCACATCTACGCTCATGTCTAAGCAAGTTTGTGATGCGGCAGGCTGGTCCTCTCTGCACACATTCTCAGATCTTATGGCTTAAATCTTTCATGCCTGAACAAGTTTGTGATGCGGCAGGCTGGTCCTCTCCGCACACATTATTCAGGCTCTATGGTTTGGATGTTCATGCTACTCCGGGCTCTTACGACCCTGAGTCGACATCTGAAGCTCATGTATAAGCAAGTCTGTGATGCGACAGGTTGGTCCTCTCCGCACACATTTTTAGACTTTTATAGTTTGGATGTTCTTGCCACTCTGGGCTCTTATGCCCATGAGTCGACATCTCAAGCTCATGTCTGGTCAAGTTTGTGATGTGGCGGGCTGGTCCTCTCCACACACATTCATCAAATTTTATGGGTTAGATGTTTTGCTACTCCGGACTCTTACGTCCTTGAGTCGACATCTCAAGCTCATATCTGAGGCCTCTTGCATTCTTGTGAGCACACTTCACAACCGTAGGGGTCCGGACAGCCCCAGTGCGGCGGCGTGGGCATTGTGTTCCCAAAGCGCTTAACAAAGTGCAGCATCATAGTGAAGCTCTTTGTAAAGGGAACGTCTCGGGTTACATGTGTAACCCTTGTTCCCTGAAAAAAGCGGAACGAGATGCTGCGCTTCTTTGCCGCACTGGGACGTCCCAGGACTGCTCTTCAAAAAGAAGTATCTGACGACACATGGTTACACATCCATTTATAGCCTGGCCACATGTGCGTCTAATGACTACATCAGCCGAGGCTATAAATTCCGGTCAGTGTTCATTGACGTGTTACACACATATTCACAGCTCGTTCACAACTAGGATTGATCGTCAAAGCGCTTAGCAAAGCGCAGCATCTCGTTCTGCTTTTTTCAGGGAACAAGGGTTACACATGTAACCTGAGACGTTTCCAATGCTTACAATCATCCAACAATGAAAATTCAGTCTTTTTTCACTCTGATATCAAACTTGTATTACTTTATTTTTGTTTTTTGTTTTTTGTTTTTTTCTCAATACGGTGAAAGTGGTTGGTGACCAGGGGCTGTCAAGCTCCAAAAATTACAAAAAGCACAACAAAGTAGACTTTTAAGTGAAATGTTAGACATTATTCAATGCATATCTTTTGCTCGACTGTAGCACTCGAATCTTATTTACGTACACTCAAATATTTGGTTAAATGTTTTCTTTAAGACTTCAGTCATTTTTACCTTTGCAATGAGTATTACAGAAAGATCTGAGGAAACATGTTCTCTTGAGAAAAAAATTGGTAACATAAAAGTGTTAATACTCTGTCAAATTATTTTATTACAGTGTCATGAATATTTTTCTTGACCTCAACTACAGTGGTACAAATTGAATGTGTCATTAAAATGTCATTAAGTGTTAATGCTCTGTCAAATTATTTTATTACAGTGTCATGAATATTTTTCTTGACCTCAACTACAGTGGTACAAATTGAATGTGTCATTAAAATGTCATTAAGTGTTAATGCTCTGTCAAATTATTTTATAACAGTGTCATGAATATTTTACTGCAAGTTGAACTTGTCATTAAATGTTAAGTGGTATTACTGTCTCATAATTTTAAATACCTTAACAAAATGCAAAAGACTCATCAAAAACATTATACTTAACTTTATGTATGTGCACAATACATAAAAAAAAAAAAACTAACAGAACTTTTTCTTCCTCACACAGAGGGTTCTGACATGTTCTGACATAGAATGGAAAAAAAAAACACAAAAAAAACTTACAAAATATAATTACCTGTGCTTCCTCAAACAGAGGGTTACAAAATAATCTCAACACATATATTTAGTGTTTTGGAGTGAAACCAACAGTATAAAATAAAATTAAATAAAAATAAAACTAAAAATAAAATTAGGTGTGCTTATACATTATTGGGAGGAGTTGTCCACTTTTTTCTTTGCTGTGATCGTTTCAGCCATCTCTTCTGTTATAGCCCTCTTGCAGCGCTCTGCAAACTCAGAGATCTTCTCATTTACATTATCTGTGGGGAGCAGCTCCTTAAATGCGTCTGGATATGTGATTGCTAGCTCAGCAATTATAGCTGTTCTTGCTATTGTGTTGCGGTCAACATTAATCTTGGCGAAGACCTTTTTCATGGATCCAAACTTGGTGAATCTCTTGAGGGCATTCTTGTAGCGGAGGATGATTCCATCCGTTGTGGTCACTGAACAAAAAAATAACCAACACAAACAAATAAATAAACTAAGGCTTTCAAAACTATTAATTGTGATTATTCACACTTGCTGTTTGTAGTTACCTGTAATCATGATTAGGAAATTTTAATCAGTTGACAGTCCTAATTCATACAAATTTTAAAGAGTCACTTTTTCTCTAGATATGACTTATTTTATGAAGTCATATAGTGTCATCCTTGCAGTATTAGATGTAGGTTTAATCTCAGCTAACGTTCTTTAAGGTGCGATTTCTGGGCATATCCGGGACGCGCTATTGAAATGCAGGAGACTCCCGGAGCTTCTGGGAGTAGTGGTATGTCTGAGATGCTTCTGTAAAATGGTGAGTAACTTGTGTCTTCTGTGAGGTGTTTGAGGTGGTGGAACGTGAATTTTGGAAATTCCTGTCAATTGTCTTTCATTGTTACAGATATGTAATAGCAAATGCGATTAATCGTGTCAGCTTCTTTTCAGACAACAGCTGTGTGGCAGCGGGGGCGTGGTCAAGCGCCCGTCCGGAGAGGGGGAGCGGTAAGGGCGCTTGCACCTGAGCTAAAATATGTCTAACACCTGTCTCTAATTTCAGTGAGCACGGGGAGAGCGGCATAAAAGAGCCACAACACCGCCAGTCGGGGCGTGATGCCAGTCCAGTGTTGGCAGCCTTATTAAAGACTATTTAAGAGAAAATCATTTTGTGTTCACCTTTATGTTACCCCGTTCCCTGAGTAATTAAAGAAACCCTTACATTTGAGTTCACCAACCTGTCACCGTGTCCTTCTTCCCCTGTCCAGTCGAGACTCGCTTTACACGCTGATATAAAATAATTATACTAAACCTGCTGGTTCACTGTGGATTCTCCTTTCAATTGACATAATAAAGGCTTTAATTTTTGACATCACAGACTTTGGGCCCTATTTTAAGAATCTAAGCACATGGAGGGATGAAGGCGCAAGTGCACTTAGGGCATCCGAATCCATTTTTGCTATTTAACAACAAGAAAAATGGTTGGTGCGCCAGGCGCATGGTCTAAAAGGGTTGTTCCTATTCTCTAAATGAGTAATGGGTGTGCTTTGGCCTTTACGTGCAATAAACCAATCAGAATCTCATCTCCCATTCACTTTAAATGCCAGTTGCGCTTGCGCCATGGCGGATTCACTATTTTTGCTATTAAAATGAAAACTGCGTCAGGCTGAATCTAGCAAAAAGTACTCACGTCACGCCTGGCGCTGAATTGCGCCAGGTGTATGATAGGGCCCTTTGAATTTTTCCTCAATTGCCAGACTATTCAAACAGAATTTGTTTTTGTTTTTTTTGCAACAGGAGGAATGACCAAGAAACAGCACAATAAGCTGTGTCCTTTTATATCTAACAGACTACATCTAACATAACCAGCCTGGGTGGAGGATGCACACTGAATCAGCATGCAAATGAGTGTCTGTTCTTGTCTGCTTTAAAGGCTAAATATATGTTTCTTTATTAAACATGCAAGATAAATGAAAAAAATTGCTTTCATTTACCCATCCTCATTTATTTCAAAATCTGTATGAATTTCTTTTTTTCTGTGAAACACAAAATAATATATTTTGAGAAATGTCTGAAGTGTTTGTAACGTTCCATGTGGTCTCTTGTTTTTGTTCCTTCACTCTTAAGTTTCTGGCATCTGTCTCACTCCATATTGTCTAAGTTTTTGGCACTTATCTAATTCCATATTGCACTCTTATTTTGAAACCATTCTTATGTTCCTGTTAACCAGTCTTGTCATGTCCTGTTTCCCCTCCTTGTTCATGTGTCTGTTTTTCATTGGTTCATTGTTTGATTGCTTGTTTATCAGTTCTAGTTTTGTCATTGGCTTTAGTTTATCACCTTATTATCCTGTTTAGGTCCTGTTTATCCATTGGCTGTTGTTTCCCCTGTTCATGTATTTAAGTCCTCATGTTTCCCTTGTACCTTTGTCAAGTAATGTATTGTTGTAACCCTTACCCCTGCCTTATGTTACCCTGATGTTCTTGAGTCCAAGCCAGTCTATCTATGTTCCAAGTTCCTGTCTTGTTCCTGTATCACCACTATCTTCAATAAAGCTGCACTTGGGTCCTACTCCTCGCTTTCATCCTTGCCTTGACTGCCTCCCGATCGTTACAGTGTTGCTGTTGTTGTTTTTATTCCATATGGAAGTTAATGGCAACCAAAACTCTTTGGTTACCAATATTTCTCAAAATATCTTATATCAAGAAAAAACATATTCACACAGGTTTAGAACAACATGAATGAGAGAAAATGATGACAGCATATAAATTTTGGGGAAAACTATCCCTTTAACTAAGCTGCTTTTCACGCAAATATGAAAAATGAAAGACAGTTAAGTAATGGGCAACTTTAACATCTAATTATTTAGAAAATCATTGCATGTGCTTACTTCTTGAACGGCTGTGTGAGTCAGTGTATTTTTTTGACTTTTTCTTCTCCTTCTTCTTTTTCTTCTTCTTCTTCTTCTTCTTCTTCTCCTCTTCTGAGGATGAGGAGCTGGAGTCTGAGAATGAAGAGGAGGGGGATGGAGATGTTGAAGGTGAAGATGAAGAAGGAATGTGAGCAGTCTTTCTGAATCCTGTGAGAAAAGGTGAATGGGGCAGGTGGACAAGCAGAAAGATGTATAAATAAACAAAGCCCCATAAACTAAAAAGCTACCGTTCACAATGTAGGCCCAATTTTGGGTACTATCTGAAAGCAGAAAACCGTATCATAGAAGAACACAGATAACAGGCTTTGTTTTATTACAGATAACTTATATAATGCTCCAATTGTAGTTGATGATTAAAGGAACTTTCTGTAAAGTCTTGTTTTTGAAACCAGAGCAGAGAGCTATTGGAAGCACTTGTCATTGGATATAATCAAATCAAATCACATTTATTTGTATATCGCTTTTCACAATACAAATCGTTTCAAAGCAGCTTTACACAAGTCACAAAGTGTCTATGAAAATGTCTTTAAAATATTATTAATGTTTTACATTTGCATTACAGTATATGTTAACATGTGACGGACAGTTTTGATCCTTCTGTAATAATGTGATTAATAATTTAATTACTGCATTTAATAAACATGACTACATGAAGTTACTGACATCGAGTAGCGACGGCGAGAACTTGGATGTGTATGGAAACACTGAACAGGAAGTGGTCGATGTTGAAAGAGTTATTAATACAGTATGCGAGAAAGAGAAATGCATTTGGTCATGTGTGTTGTCCAATTGGAGATGGCCGTGAGACCTCTGCCAGCGTGTGCTATATGACGAATACAAGCAGTGTTGCGGTTCAACATAACTAAGAAATATAAATGTTGTAATATTCTAAGAAGGTCTATTTTGATGAAGGCGAGTCTAAACAGATTTTAAAGCCGTTCGATAGTGTCTTGCTGATGTAATCATTTGGTGTGAGTTTAACAGTTATATTTAATAAGCAGTTATTATGTGGCAATGTTAAGCAATATAAATTTGTTTCTGACTTCAGTTTTAACTTCTAGTTAGAGAGACAAATATTCCAAATATTTCACATAGCATTACCGTTGCGGCATGTGTATCATTACTGTGATTCAAAATTAAAACCATAGCTATATTGCCCCTCTCAAATTCATCAAATCAAAGGGGTTCTAAAGAGTAATGAAAATATTTAATTTAATATAGTTTAACTATAGTTTAATTGATCCCCCGGTGAGCAAGCCAAAGGTGACAGTGGTAAGGAACGAAAACTCCATTTAGCCATTTTAAAAGCATATAGGCATTTTAGAGTGAAGAGGAGTAACTCTATTCTATTTAAAGTCCCTGTGAACCGGAAGTAACAAACGACTTTCCCACAGTGTTCTGATGTATTTCCAAGTGAAACAGAATATTGAATAGAGGGCAGGGGTTTACTTCTGCTCCTCCTCCTCTCCATCTCTCGCTCATAGCAGACTAACGGTTTGAGGGGAGTTGCCACGCCCTCGCGACATAGCAGGGAAGGGAAGGATAAAGTATTTGATTAAAGATTATAAGGGTACATGATTTTTTTTAAATTAATGAAGTGGACAGATAAATCATTTATAATAAACACTACAATATTACATATAAAAATACGAATTGTAAAATTTGATTTCATGGTGACTTTAAAGCCACCTACAGCGATTGACAACTTAAATTTGAAAGACAAAATGGTCTTAACTACGTCTCTGCACCATTAAATCGGTAATTTCCAGTGGCTCCACAATGACAGCTCTTTTCTGCATGCCCTTCAGTGAGTTTGCACTTAAAATTAAAAATAGTTGCTACACTTTTGCTCTGTGTGCTGTGAGGAATGTACCAGATAGGAAGGAAAAGTTGATAGAGGCTCTATCAGAGTTTCTCTGTCCTCCATGACTTCCACAAACATTTAAAACTGCATGAATAATGGTAATTGTGTTGCTAATGTACCTGACTTTCCAGTAGATGAAGGAGCCCTTGGGACTCCCTTCATTTGTGAAAGCAGGAATTCCTTATCATTTTTTAGCTCACTGTTGGCCTCTTCAAGATATTTAATGCGGTCCTCAAGGTGTTAAATTTTCTGTCGATCCATCTTGGTCTGTTCTTTTAGTTTGGCCAACTCCAGCATTCCTGTTGGTGACACTGCACATTTTTTAAATATTTTTGTATTTTTAAATATTTTGGTGTGCTTAAAACAGAGTACATCAATTTAAATGCATGTCGCAAAATAAAAGCCAAGCACTTGCAAAAGAAACTGAGACAGAAATATATTATATGTATAAAATAAAATTATATATGAATCCATGATGTAATAAAATAATAATAATAACAAAAACATCAATAATATGAATTATTATTATTAGACACAATTTTGACACAATAAACTAAACTAAACTTTTTTGAACTTTGGTATGTAAAACTGTAAAATTACTTGTATTTGCACTGATTAGTGCAATTTTAATACTGGGACAACACTGATTTATTATGCTACAATATACAAAAACATTCAATATCTACAAAATAATAAAAAAATAGGAAATATGATGTGCCACAATCAGATGTCAAAACACATGTTGGGAATCTGCTAACAAAGTGGCTAGAACACATTTACTAATGGCAGCTTTTAATTTCAAGCACTGGTTGTTAAAGTATTAACACCAAAATTACTTACATAATTTACTCTGGGAATATTTGACAGTTAGTTTCTTTCTCTTTGGCACAACAGGGACCTCATCCACATCCACATCTTGTTGTAGGTCATCATTCGCAAAATTTGCATCATCCACAACATCTTCTTTACCTTCCTTGGCCTCCATCCCCCCACCACGTGCTCTTTTGCTGCAACGAGTTTTCATCTAAATAAAGTTGTGCAAAGCAAAGAAAATAAACAGCATGTCATGTCAGCTAACGTTACATTCGTAAAATAACAGTCCTGTACAACTTTGGGTAGCTGTGTTAAAGCTAACTTACATTAAATTGCTAAACCCTAATTTTACCCAGAACGTAAAGACTGATGATGTCAATGTTCCTAAATAAAATACAAATGTTACATGTTTAGCTTACCTCAAAAAGCGAACTTTGTGGGTAGTAGTTTCTCAGATGCTCCTTTATGTTGTCCGTGTGGTCTGTTTTACGACAATTAAAAACGCGGGACAGTCATGTAACTATATATATATGTAATATATATATATATATATATATATATATGTAATATATATATTATTTATATATTTTTGCACAATTGAAGTGGACCTGAGTGGATGAAGTCCACCTGTATTTATGGCCCGGAAGTCTGAAATTAGCATTAATATGTGAAATGATTTGGACAGTAACAATAATGTGTTTTATCCAGGTTTCTCATGTGTTATACTTATCAGCATTTTCTCTTCTTTTTTTGCAGGGTTTGTAAGCGTCACAAAAGTGCCCCACTTTCTGTGCGCAAAGGCTCAATATTCACCAATTCTCACACCCCTTTGGTGAAATGGCTTGAGTTTATGTACAGGTACAGTATTTATTTATTTATTTGACATGTAAAGTGCACAAAAATAATAAATACTGTAAATGTGTCATCATTAGCCAACAAGAATATTTTTCATCTGTAATCCCTGGAAAGAATGATACAAAATCACAAAATTTGTTTTTAATTATGCATAATAAGAAGATCATATACTATAACATATATCATATCATGCCTACAGAGAAGCAATTAGAAATGTTCAATATGCATTTCATTATAAACCATGTAAAACCTAAGCTTATTATATACTTAAAATGTAACATTTAAAATATAAAAAGATTACAGTTTGACAGGTTAAATACAAATACATGAAAGATTTGTAGTGTGAATATAGAGGTGCTGGTTTTGTTTCACAAAGGGTTGTTTGCTTTTACCCAGTTCAGTGACAGGAAATTATGCAGGCCAGGCCTTCAGTGCAACAGCAGTATATTTTCAAGTGATTCTAATTTGGTGTTTTAATAATTTTTCCTTCCCTACAGGCTTTCACATGGTTTACAGTTGAAGCAACTTGCCATGATCACTGATGGTATAGCAGGAAGTTCAAAGGCAAAAATACTCAGAATGACAAAAATACTCAGAAAGGTTGTTGCATTACTTATTAGTTGTCTGTAATCAATAAGTAAAACATTAGATTTCAATGTTTGATAAGTCAAAACCCACTGTAGACAACTGGATTCAGCATTGCTACATACTTATTTGGTGCAACCAACTTTATCAAATTCCAAAATTCCATACTAAAATTTTTACAAGTCTACTTGTGATGTGTTATTTCTATATTTGAAGGTGTGCATTGCTGCCCTCAAGAGACTGAGGATCAGAGGAATGAGAATTGGTGGTCGATGTCGATTTGTTGTTATCGACGAGAGCAAGTTTGCCCATAAACGAAAGGTAGGCTGTTTATTTGTATGCAGCTCTACTATAACTTTACTTCACATGTATCAGTTTTGTCATGTTAGTGCAGTGCCAGTCTGAGATTATGGAGAAAATACAAAAGAGAAAAAGGTCTGAGGAAAATATCTTGAAAATTAGGTTTTAGAGAGCGGGAAGGCCTGGAAAAAGGCTGATATATGTTAACATGGTAATATGGCTGCTGTGTATGTCTTTATAAGACACAACTCATCAGTCTTCTGTGTTGAGATTGCAATGCAAAAATGTGTATTATAAAGATGGTATTGTACACTAAATGAGCCAAAGCAACATCACAAACAGTATGATCTTAATTTCAAAAGAATGACAGGCTAGTATAAATGAGGCACATTGAATGACTAGAGACAGCAAAGTGTTAATATTGGGAGAAATGTAATTGCAGTGTTTAAACATGGGAGGGGGGGGGGGGAGAATGTTGTTCAACTTGAACACATACAATATATTAAGAAATAAATATACCCTTCATTTATAATCAGACAATAAGTCTGTAAACAAAATATCTTAAAATCAGGGTATTAAACAGCAATACAATCCAAAATATTTTTTATGTTGTACTATATGACAGCTTTTGTACAGAAAAATAGGAAAGTGAAGCAATATTTTGTTGTAAGGAAATTAAATTATGAAAATGGAAATATTTAAGAAATATAAATGCATTTGTACCTGTTGGGCAATTATTTGTTATAAAGCCAGATAAGAAGGATCAGCCTATTAACTGTTCAAAAGGACCGGATTCCAGTGATTGAAAAAAAAATAAAAAATACACCACAATCCTTATTAAATAATTTATCTTGTTTTCTTTTTTTTTTTTTTTTTTAGTACCATCGTGGCCGATGTGGCAACACTTGGCGTCGTGAACGCCAATGGGTATTCGGGATGCTAGAGGTTGATGGTATTTCCAGAAGACCCATTCTGAGACTCGTCAAGGACCGCTCAAGGCAAACATTTATAAGCCAAATTCAACGACATATCAGACGCAGAACATCAATTCTTACGGATGAATGGCGTGCCTACAAGGGACAGCTTTCCCAGTATGGATATCGTCAGTATTCTGTCTGCCATAAAAGACACTTTGTTGATCCAGAAACTAGTGCTCATACTCAGCATATTGAGCGTGCATGGCAGAATTACAAGTTGGAAATATGGCATCATAGAGGAAATCATACTCCTCAGTCATTGAAAACTCACCTCAAAATGATAGAGTGGCACCACTGGTTAGGTGTACGCCATTATGATGGTGTCTTAGGTAGACTTATCCATGATGTAAAAAAGCATGTCAAGAAAATATAAATGTGTGGGATGCTGTAATTACTGTAACTGTTTTTACAGTGATATGGACCAAACACAGCATGACTTAACCCACCATTGTACTGTTTTCATTAACTTTTGGGTAAAACACTCCAAATGCAATAAAGAATAATTTTATCAATTTTAATTATTAATATTGGATGATTGATTGTATTTATCTAACCTATTCATCTTTTTTAAGACATTTAAATTGTCTATTATCTGACCTGCTGTTGGAGGAAACTTAAAAAACATGAAATGAAAAGTATTCATGACACTGTTCTAAAATAATTTGACAGAGTATTAACACTTAATGACATTTTAATGACACATTCAATTTGTACCACTGTAGTTGAGGTCAAGAAAAATATTCATGACACTGTTATAAAATAATTTGACAGAGTATTAACACTTAATGACATATTCAATTTGTAACACTGGAAAAAAAAAAAAAAATAGTGGTCAGAAAAATATTCATGACACAGTTATAATGGCTTCATGACAGCCAATGTCAAAACCAACCACATGACAGTTTAATGTAATGTTAACCCATAAAGCTAAGTGGTTTCTTAAGTTTGATAATTAATCTGCTATGTCATGTTTATGACATTTATGACCGGTTATATTGTCTTGGTAATGTCAAGTTGTCATGCCAAAGACATCTCAATCAATGTCATATTTGCATTCAAAATGTCATAATTGAGCGAATGACACTTAATGACAGTTGTCATAAACATGCATAAAACCTCCTTCATATTAATGACATGTGTCATGTCATGATTTTGAAGGTGTCATGTCAGTCTTATGCACACCCCTTCAAGTAAAGTGTTACCAAAAAACCTACCTACTATGAGACCACAGCCCTACAACAGAATTACATTTTTCACTATTACGACATTGACTGTAATGTATTGCTGGTGCTGGCAAATGATGAAGAAATTAAGAACCCAAGTGCAGTTTTATTTACAATAGTGCAAACCAAAAACTGTAAATCCAATGTGAAAACATGAACTAGACGTAAACTTGACTTAACCCTTTCGCACGTACCATCACACTGGTTTGATCATTCCAGAGTGGTCCCTGTGGAGTACCATCAAACCGGTTTGATTAGAACGTTCGTGTCTAACGTTATTAACTGGCACATTTTAAAATTCAAATCTGCATTCCCGCTGTTTAGCTACTGCTGCTACAGAGGGGGATTGTTTAAGCAATGCCATTTACATGCTTAAAAAAAAGCTTAAACAATCTTTTCAACCACATGTTTGTTACAGGCATTCAAACTAACAAAAGACTACAAATTTACACAATGTATGATCGTGCAAAACTAACTGAAACTCACCATATCAGCTGCGGTATGGTTTAGTTGCAACATAGAGACTGGCTAAGCACATAATGTCTATAACAGCTGCTCGAACAGTCTTTTCAAATCACATGAAAATGATTATTGTACGTCGTATGCATTCAAACATAGAATACTTCCCATATAAGTTTACGGTCCATTTCCACACACCACGTATATAACAGCAGCATAAACGAGAAACTCACCAAATCTGCTTTCGAGTTGCTGCCATTGCTATATAAACAGTGACTGGTGAAACGCTTGTCATTTATGTCTAAAACAGCTGCTCGAACAGTCTTCATATTTATTGTATTAAAAAAATAAACAGAAGTATTGGAATCCAATTTTCCAGCGCATATCTACACATTCATGTCTATGACAACAGCGAGAAAAACAATCACATTTCAAACACAGTGCTTTATTCACATGAAATACATGTTGTTAATTATTTGTAATTGTGAATCTGTGTGAATATATATATTTTTTTTTTCAGACAGGCCTGCACTGCAATTTAAAAAACTTTATATATAAAAAAAAAAAAAAAAAAAAAGCTATGACCATAGCCTATCACTAGTCTTCCCATCCCCCCAGTGACAAGTGACATCACGGCACGTCACTTTTACCTCAGACTCGTATCGGAGCTCGTCATATATTTTGCACACACACACACACTTGAGTTAATTTTATATATTTACAGTTTTATTTACACAATTGCCACAGAAAACGATGTCTTTAAAAAGAAAACATATTACAGATGAGGAGATCAGAGAAATATTTTTTAATTCTGATGAGGAAGAGGGAAATTTTGACAATGAGGGAAGTGACACAGATGAGAAGATGCCCTCCAATCTTCAAGCCCTTGATGCTGAGGATGAAGATGCCCTAGTCACTGCTCCTACGCCTGTTTACACAACACCTAGGGAGGTGGAGGAGGTAAGCTCTTCCTGCTGGAGTTCTACCATTATTTTTACCCCTCCTGGACCTGGGGTTGCCTTTGATGACCGGACATGCGGCGTGCAAAACCCTCTAGAATCACCCAATGAAGTCCAGTGTTTTAAGATGTTCCTTACTGAGGAGCTAATTGAGGGAATTGTTGAGGAAACAAACCGCTATGCCTCAGAGCTGCAGGAGAAAACACCACCTGAAATGAAAGGCAAGATTGCAAAGTGGGTTTCAACAAATGCTCACGAAATGTACACATTCCTGGTGGCAGTTCTGCTAATGGGAATTGTGAAAAAAAACTCACTTCGGGATTATTGGAGTACAGATCCCATGGTCCTGACACCATTTTTCGGGACTTTGTTTTCCCAGGACCGCTTCCTTCTGCTCCTCCGCTGCCTACACTTCTCCAACAATGCGATGGCAGACATCAACGACCCCCTGCAAAAAATCTGAAACATTTTCACTGCCTTCACGTCATCTTTTCATAACATATTTGTGCCCTACAGGGATCTGTGTGTCGATGAGTCGTTGATGAAATTCAAGGGTATGCTGTCATTTCGCCAGTTCATACCAACTAAACGCCACAGATTTGGGGTCAAATTTTTTGTGTTATGTGCTTACCGGTTACGTGCAGAACATGATCATATACACAGGATCCACCACAGACATCCAGCACTATGAAGGCCTTGGAATCTCTGGGTCTGTTGTTATGACATTACTGGCCCCATACTTAAAAAAGGGTCACATCCTGTTCGTGGACAACTGGTACAGTAGTCCCACACTGTTCCAGCACCTCCTGTCTCTGGACACAGGAGCTTGTGGGACAATACGAGCCAACAGGAAGGGAATGCCAATATTCACCGGCAAAATGACAAAGGACCAGGTTGAATGTAGAGAAAATGGAACACAACTGGCAGTGAAATGGCATGACAAGAGGGATGTTCATCTTCTTACCACGGTCCATCCATCCACCATGTCAGCCACTGGAAAGGTTGATCACATCACCAAAGAAAGGAAGATGAAGCCTCTCTGTGTGCAGGAATATAATAAAAAGATGGGAGCAGTGGACAAGGCTGACATGATGAAAGGCTTTTTTGATTGTACCAGAAAAACCACCAAATGGTACAAGAAAGTCTTCTTTTACCTCCTTGACACTGCAGTAATGAACAGCCAACATTGTCCACCACCAACTTACGGGTGAGAAATTTGCATATCAGATTAAGAACAACATATAATTTACATATAAATAAACAAATAAGTTTATTTTTATCATTTTAATATTTATTTTTTCATGTACTCAATTAATGCATTTAAACAAACTAAAATTAACATAAAATAATAATGACCATGCTGTCATATTCCACACTCCTCCTCACTTCCTACCCATGTGCTCTGCTATCAATAGGAAAAGTCATCACATCCCTGCAATTCAGGATGAACCTGATGAGAGGACTGCTGGAAGAGCACAGTACACCTCGGTGTCCATCCAAAGCAGGCCACCCTGCATTGGACACTCCACTGCGCCTGACAGCTAGGCATTTCCCCTCCGAAGTCCCTCAGACAGCTTCCCAGGGCAGCAGGACCAGGCGGCACTGCAAAGTCTGCCTATCCAGCACTCGCAAGGCAAAGCAGAGACGTCTCACCAAATTTATGTGTGTGCCATGCAACACTCCCTTGTGTGTTGCCCCATGTTTTGAGGAGTACCACACACTGAAGCATTACTGATTTCTAAATAAAATAAGCACATATTAATTAAAAGTTATTGTTGTTATGACATTTGTATTAGTTATTGTTATATTTCCATTGTTATTGTAAATTGTGTATTTTTTTCCATATAATTAGTTTATTATCTAGGAAATGTGTGCATTGCTGGATTTTGAAAATCCATTTTCAAAAATGCAATGTAACTGAATGTAATGAATGCTATTTATTAGTTGTTATTGTTGCTTGTATTTATTAAAATATTTATATTGTTAATCATTATATTGATATTTCTTTAAAAAATATTATCTATAAACAAATGCATAATAAAATCATAGATCAATAAATTAAAGAAATCTTTGATGCTGGTACTGATGATTCTCTCTGACCAATCAGTGACCTGCAGGATTTTGACAGCACATTTAGTATCGGCTCGGCTCGCTTGGAACCTCAACCAAGGTGGTACTAAAAAAGTACCAGGTACTATCCACAGTGGAAAACCCCAAAAAGCAAGCAGTCTCGAGTTGTACCGTACAATGGAAAAGCCCCATAAGCATGTGGAGCACAGAACCATTCTGAAAACACCGTAACAATGGAGTAACTTAATCTAGAATGGACAGAGCAGTGCAAATAAACTTTGAAGTGAGCAGACTATTCATTTAATTAAATCGCAGCCTTTTGTAATTTAATAATCGCACAAGGTCATATCACGATTTTGATTTTATTTAGATTAATTGTGCAGCCCTACTTACTGCCGCAATATGTGATGAAGGATACTGGTATACCACATTCTCCTAGAATCGTTACAGGGCCTGTGGTACAGGGGGGCAAATAGGATGAGAATGACCATGATCAACTGCAAAATGAGCAAAGAGGAAGCAGAGTAGTAAAGTAGTAAGATACTCACTGTAATGACGCGGAGGCAGAGGCTGAATCCATTTGCAGATGTTTATTAAAATCCACAGTAAACTAGTTTGAATCGGCAGGCAGATATCCACAACTTAAGGCAGGCAGAGTTCAAACACAGTGAGACAGTCCAATCCGAAATGACAAAGTAGAGGGGTGATCCAAGAGGCGAAAACAAGACAAGGCAGGCAATGGTCATTCACAATATAGGCAAGACTATGACAATGGGTAAACGCTCAGTAAGGCAGGAGAAACTGGCAATACATCGCAATGGCCTGTTAGACAGGCCATGCTTAAATATTATGGAAACAGGAAATGAATAGTGAAGCAGAGGGAGTGGCACACAGTCAGTACTCGGGAGAGGGCTCCCTCTGCTGGCGTGACGTTACAGAATCCCCCCCCCCCCTAGGAGCGACTCCTGGCGCTCGACGAGGGCGTCCCTGTGGTCGCGGTGCTGGACGATCGGGTCTGGCTCGATGGAAGTCTCTGACAAGAGATGGATCCAAGATGTCATGGGCGGCTACCCAAGACCTCTCCTCAGGGCCGTACCCCTCCCAGTCCACCAGATATTGGAGCTGACCCCCTCTCCTTCTTGAGTCCAACAACTCCCTTACCGCGTAAGCAGGGGACCCATCAATGTCCAGCGGTGGAGGTGGCTCTTGACTCTCAATGTTGGGGTCAGCACCCGGGTGGACCGGTTTGAGGAGGGAGACATGGAAGGAGGGAGAGACACGATAATTAATAGGAAGCTCCAGCTGATAGGTAACTTCATTAATCTGTCTAAGAATTTTGAATGGGCCTACATACCTTGGGCTTAGCTTCTTGCTTGGTAGCTGCAACTTAAGATCTCGTGTGGAGAGCCAGATCCTTTGACCAACTTGGTAGGGAGGGTGTGGACGACGACGTCTATTAGCCTGGATCTCCTGGTTCCTGACAGCTCTTTGTATATGCACATGAGTGGAGTTCCACACCCTCTCACTACGTCGTATCCAGTCATCAATCGCAGGTACCGTAGAAGGTTCACCTGACCATGGGAACATAGGGGGTTGATACCCAAGCACACATTGGAATGGGGTGACACCAGTGGATGAATGTTTTAAAGAGTTTTGGGCATATTCTGTCCAGGGCAGAAATTCTGCCCAGCGATGTTGTTCACGACCACAATAAGACCGTAAATATCTACCAATTTCCTGGTTCAGCCTCTCCACTTGACTGTTGGACTGAGGATGGTATCCTGAAGTTAGACTGACATTGATATCAAGCTGTCTGCAGAAGGCTTTCCAGACTTGAGGTGAATTGAGTTCCCCTATCTGAGACAATGTCTTCTGGGATACCGAAAACTCTGAAGACGTGCTGGAATAGAGCTTGAGCCGTTTCCATGGCAGTGGGGAGGCCTTTCATGGGAACTAGACGGCAGGATTTAGAGAAGCGGTCAATGATAACTAGAATTGTTGTGAATTCGGTTGATGGGGGTAGGTCTGTGACGAAGTCAATGGACAGGTGTGACCAAGGTCGTTGGGGAATGGGCAGAGGTTGTAACAGACCAGAAGGTAAATGTTTGGGAGTCTTGGACTGGGCACAGATTGAACAGGATTTGACAATGTTGGCCACATCTTTTGCCATCGATGGCCACCAGAGTTTTGGGTTAGATTGAGGGTTCGTGTGATACCTGGATGTCCTGAGCTGAGTGATGTATGGACCCAATGGATGACTCTAGCACGAAGGTTTCTTGGAACATAATGCTTGTTGGGTGGACAACTAGGTGGTGTTGGTTCATTTTGTTGTCCCCTTTGGATTTCTTCCATCAGATCCCATGTGACAGGTGCAATGATTATTGAAGGCGGCAGGATGGGTTCTGGTTTGGATTCTGTTTGGGGATGGCTATGGAGTCTGGATAGGGCATCTGCCTTGCTATTTTTGCTTCCCGGTCTGTACGTTACGGTGAACTGAAACCTAGTGAAGAATAGTGACCAACGTGCTTGACGGGAATTGAGTCTCTTGGCACTCCTGACATATTCAAGGTTTTTATGGTCGGTAATTATTTGAAAGGGGTGAGTGGAACCCTCCAGCCAGTGCCTCCATTCTTCCATTGCTGCTTTCATGGAGAGAAGTTCCTTGTTGCCGACATCATAGTTACGTTCGGCATCAGTGAGTTTCCTTGAGAAGTATGCGCATGGGTAGAGCTTGCCTGGTTGACCGTGACGTTGTGAGAGCACTGCCCCAATTCCATTATCTGAGGCATCGACTTCAACTACAAACGGTAAATTTGGATCTGGATGTTTGAGGATGGGTGCTGTCGTGAAGCTGTTCTTGAGTTTAGTGAAAGCTTTTGTGGCATTTTCTGTCCATTTTAATTTTGAGGGCTTGCCTTTCAGCAGAGATGTCAGAGGGGCTGCAATGGTGCTATAATTGCGAATGAAGCGCCGATAAAAGTTGGCAAATCCTAAGAAGCGCTGTAGTTCTTTGACTGTAGTCGGCTGGGGCCATTCAGTGACTGCCGTAACTTTAGAGTCGTCCATTTCAACACCTTGGTGACTGATGTTATACCCCAGAAACGAAGTTTGTTTAACATGGAACTCACACTTTTCAGCTTTTACGTAAAGCTGGTTCTCAAGCAACCTGGATAGTACGGTTTTAACATGATCTTGATGTTCTACTTCAGACTTTGAATAAATGAGGATGTCATCAATGTAAGCAATAACGTACTTGTTGAGGATGTCCTTGAAGATCTCATTAATGAACGACCGGTGCATTGGCTAGTCCGTACGGCATGACCTGATATTCGTAGTGCCCCCTAGAGGTCAAAAAGGCAGTTTTCCATTCATCCCCTTCTCGGATTCTAATGAGGTTGTAGGCGCTCCTGAGGTCTAGCTTAGCGTAAATGGTAGCTTCACGGAGTAGTTCGAGAGCAGAAGGTACTAACGGTAGAGGGTAGCTGAATTTAACTGTGACATTGTTCAAACCTCGATAGTCGATACAAGGCCGCAATCCTCCATCCTTCTTTTCCACGAAAAAGAAGCCTGCGGCCGCTGGAGAAGTGGATGGACGAATAAAACCAGAGCTGAGCGCTTCTTCTATGTATTCTTCCATAGCTAGAGCTTCGGGATGCGATAAGGGATAAATCTTACTCTTGGGGGGCATTGCATTGGGCAAGAGGTCAATGGCGCAATCCCAGGAGCGATGTGGTGGAAGAAGGGTTGCCTTGGTCTTACTAAAGACTTCTTGGTATTCTTGATAACAAGATGGAAAAGAAACAGGTTTAGAATCAGGACTTTCAATACTTGTGGTTAAACATGGCTTGGTATCTGTGGTGTTGAGACAGTGTGTTATGCAAAACGGTGACCAATGCGTAATTTCGCCTTGCTGCCAAGAGATGACTGGGTCGTGAACTGCAAGCCAAGGGTATCCCAGGATGATTTCATGGCGAGGGGAATCAATCACATAAAATGAAATGATTTCTGAATGAAAAGGTCCAACTTGGAGTTGTATTGGCAGCGTTTGTAAGTTGATGCCCTCTCCGATGGGTTTGTTGTTAATAGCATTAATTTTAAGAGGGGGGTCGCAAGGTTGTGTGGGGATGTTTAATTTTTTAACAATGTCTTGATGGATTAGATTTAAAGCGGAACCGGAATCGATCAATGCTGTGAAATCAACAGAGTTCTTCTTAAAAGTAATCTTGACACTGATAGTGAAGAATTTGGTGATGAGAGGAGGGATGTTGTTAACACTCATCTGGCTAGTAGATTTAATAGTTTTTCGGGCTTTGAGTGGACACACGGCGTTGACGTGGCCTGCGTTTCCACAGTAGAAACATAAATTGTGTATTAAACGTCTGGATTTTTCTTCCACAGAGAGTTTGGTAGTTCCTAGCTGCATTGGCTCCTGGCTAGATTGAGCAGTAGTTGAAGGAGGATTGGATACTTGGGAGGTTAGATTTGATACAGCGATTCTTTGTGGGGGTGTCCTGGATTTAGCGGGGCTGTTGCGCATGAGGTTATCTATTTTGATAGCGAGCGTCACAAATTCTGAGAATGAACAGTTTTCTCCTCTGCAAGCGACTCTACAAGAACTCTACAAGTTCTGTTTGTAATTCGATATTCAAACTCCGTTGGAACATGGCCTTGAGCACAACATCATTCCATCCACTCTGAGCAGCGATCGTTCTAAACTTGATTGCATATTCAGCCGCTGAACGTCGGCCTTGATTGAGTTACAAGAGTTGGGTTGAAATATCCATACCCCCTGCTGGATATTCAAACACTTCTTTGATCTGTAGAACGAAGTAAGTAGATGAAGTTTTAATCAAAGGATCTGTTTCCCAAACAGCTGCGGCCCAGTCAATAGCTTTGCCAGTCAACAGAGACATTAGAAAAGCGCATCTTTTCTCTTCAGATTCAAATTCATCACTCTGGTGTTTGAAAAAGAGCTCAACTTGTCGTAAAAATCCCTTACAACGATCTGCAGAGCCGTCAAATTTATCTGGAAAGGCAAAGCTTACCTTCTTGGGTATTGACGGTGGTAATGAATGGAGATATTGTGTGAGGTATTCGTTGGTAGCCTGTAGTCTACTCAACTGTTCTTGATATTTCCTGAGAACGTCACTTTGATAAGCAAACGTTTGCTGTAGATCAGAAACTTCTGCTGGAGTCATCGTTGGCGAAGTATTCTGTAATGACGCGGAGGCAGAGGCTGAATCCATTTGCAGATGTTTATTAAAATCCACAGTAAACTAGTTTGAATCGGTAGGCAGATATCCACAACTTAAGGCAGGCAGAGTTCAAACACAGTGAGACAGTCCAATCCGAAATGACAAAGTAGAGGGGTGATCCAAGAGGCGAAAACAAGACAAGGAAGGCAATGATCATTCACAATATAGGCAAGACTATGACAATGGGTAAACGCTCAGTAAGGCAGGAGAAACTGGCAATACTTCGCAATGGCCTGTTAGACAGGCCATGCTTAAATATTATGGAAACAGGAAATGAATAGTGAAGCAGAGGGAGTGGCACACAGTCAGTACTCGGGAGAGGGCTCCCTCTGCTGGCGTGACGTTACACTCACAGAGTACATGAGAGCTGTGCAACACTCCCATTTGCGTTAGCCCATGTTTTGAGTACCACGAACTGAAGCATTACTGAGAACTGTGAAATAAAATAAGCAAATGTTAGTTATGGTTACAGTTCCATTGTTATGTATTGTAAATGGTGTATTTTTTTCCTTGAAATTGGTTTATAATCCATTAAATGTGTGCATTGTGGGCTTTCATTTACCACAAATGGAATTTCATTGAATGTTATGAATGCTTTATAGTAGCTGTTATGGTTATGTTGCTTGTATTTTTTTTTAAATATTTATAGTGTTAATCATTATATTGTTATTTATATATAAAAAAGTTGTATTGTCTATAAACAAATATATATAAAAGCATAGATCAATAAATAAAATCAAATTTTTTAACTCTCACAGATGCAAATATGTTTTTTATACTGTATACACAAGACAGATCATAATCACAGAGACTTTCAGTCATAACTAAATTTTGTAAAATGTGTATTTTGCCTTTGCATTAGAGTATATTGCTGATGAATAACAGATCATGCTACTTTCAATTGCAACCCATTCCTAATATTAGCATTAGAATAGACTATAGACTAAACCTCACACAACAGCTTTTAACCAAAGTGAACACGATAAAACATTAGATATGTGCAATATGCCTACAACATTACACAAGCAGTGAGCAGCATGAGCTATTACGTAAATTACATCAAACTACGATAAATACACATCATAAAAATATTATTAATGAATTTATCATGGTCTACACGTGTTTGCAAATAATTTTCAACAATTCTCAATCGAAAAAGACTAAAAATGTACTCACCAGTAGCAATCCTGTAATGCATTGTCAGAAAAGTTGTACGTGGGAGTGAAATTCAAAGCCCGAGAAAATAAATAAATAAATGTCAATATAAACCATTGGTTAAAACATTTATTATACATGTTTTAAACCAACAAGGAAGGGTTTAATGTGAAGGAAAAAAGTGAAACGCTTACCTATACTCTGTTCACCAGCTCCAAGCATGACAACACAGCGATGAACCGTCATGTGACTGCCCAGAGTATCACGTGACAAGCTTGGTGCATCACACTGGAATTTAAAATTTGCTACGTTGTAAAATAACTGCCGGAAAAAAATTCATGCTGGGGGGATCAGTTAAATAATTTAGAATTTACGTACGAAAGGGTTAAACATAAAATGACTTGACTATGAACTACGTTACACATTCACATACAATACTTGACAAGAGATAATGGCAAACATGAGGGCTTAAATACATAGACATGTGTATTTAAGCCTGGAGCGTGGAGCAGAGGCTTGCTTGTGACATGGCATGGAGCAGTCTGGGGCTTAGTGGAGACATGGCATTGAGCAGACTGAAGATTGGTTGTGACCCGACATCGCCACCACCCTCCATCTGGTCCTCACCCACCTAGATAAAAAGGACTCATATGTTCGAATGCTGTTCATAGACTTCAGCTCAGCATTCAACACAATCTTTCCCCAGCACCTGATTGGAAAGCTGAACCTGCTGGGCCTGGACACCTCCCTCTGCAACTGGATCCTGGACTTCCTGACTGGGAGACCTCAGTCAGTCCGGATCGGGAACAGCATCTCCACCACCACCACACTGAACACTGGGGCCACCCAGGGCTGTGTGCTCAGTCCACTGCTGTTCACTCTGCTGACTCACGACTGTGCAACATTGCACAGCTCGAATCACATCATCAAGTTCGCCGATGACATGACCGTGGTGGGTCTCATCAGCAAGAACGACGAGTCAGCATACAGAGAGGAGGTGCAGCGGCTAATGGACTGCTGTAGAGCCAACAACCTGTCTCTGAATGTTGACAAAACAAAAGAGATGGTTGTTGACTTTAGGAGAGCACAGAGTGACAACTGAACATCGACAGCTCCTCTGTGGAGATCGTCAAGAGCACCAAATTCCTTGGTGTTCACCTGGCGGAGAACCTCACCTGGTCCCTCAACACCAGCTCTATTACCAAGAAAGCCCCACAGCATCTCTACTTTCTACAAAGGCTGAGGAAAGCACATCTCCCACCCCCCATCATCACTACATTCTATAGAGGGACTATTGAGAGCATCCTAAGCAGCTGCATCACTGCTTGGTTTGGGACTTGCACCGTTTTGGACCGCAAAGCCCTGCAGAGGATAGTGAGGACAGCTGAGAAGATCATCGGGGTCTCTCTTCCCTCCATCAAAGACATTTACAAAAAACACTGCATTCGCAAAGCCTCCAGCATTGTGGATGACCCCACACACCCCTCACACAAACTCTTCACCCTCCTGCTGTCTGGCAAGAGGTACCGAAGCATTCAGGCCCTCACGGCCAGACTGTGTAATGGCTTCTTCCCCCAAGCCATCAGACTCCTCAATACTCAGAGACTGGTTTGACACACACACACACACACACACACACACACACACACACACACACATGTCCTGAGTTGCACTTTAATTATTGTCACTTTATAACTGGCTACTACCTCAATAACTGCTATGTCCATAGAACAATATCCCATAGTATGTTATGTTTATATTTGGCATTTTTAGAAACTGTCATCTTTTGCACTACTGTGTACTGGTCGGCGCTGCACTGTCTCTCACTGTGCCTATTGTCCTGTTCATTGTTAGTAATTTATTGTACTGTCCATACTTTTTGCACACGTTTGCACGTGCACTTTATATGGTATTTTATTTAGTCTGTGTAGTCTCATGTGGTTCTGGGTTTGTCCTATGTTGTTTTATGTAGCACCATGGTCCTGGAGGAACGTTGTCTCATTTCTTTGTGTACTGTACAAACTGTATATGGTTGAAACAACAATAAAAACCACTTGACCACTTGACATGGCATGGAGCAGTCTGGGGCTTAGCTGAGACATGGCATGGAGCAGACTGAGGTTCGGCTGAGACATGACATGGAGCATTCTGGGGCTTGGCTGAGACATGGCATGGAGCAGTCTGAGGCGTGGCTGTGACATGGCATGTAACAGGCCTAGACGTGGTTGTGACATGGCATGGAGCAGTCAGAGGCATGGCTGTGACATGGCATGTAGCAGGCCTAGACGTGGCAGTGACATGGCATGGAGCAGGGCTAGGCATGGCTGTGACATGGCATGGAGCAGGCCTAGGCATGGCTGTGACATGGCATGGAGCAGGCTGAGACGTGACAAGGCAAAGAGCAGAATCAGGCGTGACTGTGACATGGCATGGGGCAGGCTGAGGCGTGACATGGCCTGGAGCTGGTTCTGGCTTGGCTGTGCGAGGTATGTAACTAAGAGTCCTGGATGACTGGAAGAAGACCTCAGTGGTCGTGAACGTGAGCAGAGTCTTGGGAGTGACCTCTGTGGTCATGGGCATGGACTGAGTCACAGGAATGGCTCACTCTGTGGTCGTGTACATGGGCAGAGACTTGGAAACGACCTCCGTGGCCGTGTACATGGGCAGAGACTTGGAAACGACATTTGCGGTCGTGTACATGACTTGGAAACGACCTCCGTGGTCATGTATATGGGCAGAGACTTGGAAAAAAAGTCTTTCTACTTCTCCTCCTCATCCTCCTCTTCAGGGAGGCCAAAGTTGGCATCGCAGGCTCTGGGACGGACGAGGCTGGCACTTCTGGCCCTGGGACGGATGAGGCTGGCTATGCTGGCCCTAGGACGGACGAGGCTTCCAGCTTCGTTGGACGTGGCAGGTGTGGGTGTTGGCAAGCGTGGGCATTGGATCGTTGGCCGTGGCAGACGTGGGCGTTTGCTAGTAGGCCGTGGTTTGCATGGCCATTGGCTCGTGACCATGAGGTGGGATGCTGGCTCGTTGTCTGCCGCCCCCACAGTGAACGTAGAACCAGAAATCTGCAGGACAAGATCGATATACTGAGCCAGACTGAGGGAACTGCGACTGACAGGCATAAAAGTTGAGATTGGCTCTTTTAGTCCAAAATGGAAACAGTCCTTGAGAGCCACCTCATTAAAATCCACCTGCCAGGCCAGATCGCAGAAGTCCTCCAAATAACAATTCCTCTGATGTAGGTGTAGGAGCTGTACTGCTGTGTTCATTATGCCGGTCAAGTATTCTATAAAGTATTGCTGGTGCTGGCAAATTACGAAGACGATGAAATGAAGAACACAAGTGCAGTTTTATTTACAATAGTGCTAACCAAAAACCGTAAATTCAATGTGAAAACATGAACTAGACATAAACTAGACTTGACATAAACTAGACTGGGCTTGACTTAAACAGAACATGACTTGACTTGACTATGAACTACGTTACACATTCACATACAATACTTGACAATGCAAAACATGAGGGCTTAAATACACAGACATTGGCTAAAACAATAACAATTTAACAAATGAACAGACAGAACTATAAACAAGATATCAAGACTAATAAACTAAAACCAACGACAAACTAGAACTGATAACAACATAATGAAACAATAAGCCAATGAAAACAAGACACGTGAACATGGAGGGAAACATGACAAAGGAACCACATGACATGAAACAAAAGACATGAAGTACATGAACACACACATTAAACATTACATTGACCATGTTTCATACACCACAATAATAATCATAATAATGATAATAAAAACACTGCACACTCATTTGAAGCTCTTTATTTACACCTATAAAATTATAAACAGGTTTTGCTTGATGTGACTTTTTTGCTGATATTCTTTTGACAGTTATTAAAGGGGCCAGATCATGAAAAATCAAACTTCATTGTATTACACAAAGATACTGTATTTTTCAGAATTTAAAACTTCTTCCCCTGTCCAAATAGACCACATCTTTACACTGAAATAATTTCTCATTCTGAAACCCAAATCATTTTCATATGATTGCCCATATTTAAACATAAATAATAATTATTGGCTGTTCAGAAACTTGGCTCGCCCAATCTCAGTGAGCTAACATAAGCAAAAGAGATAATATATCTGTACACTACAAGAACTAATAAGAGTAAATTAAAATCTGTGAAATCTTTTACGGTTTCTGGCTGTGTAGCACCTACAGCTCTGCATATCCTCCTGAGGAATTCCTACATTAGAAATAAGCTGATGAAGTTTTTATTTATTTATTTATTTTTATTTAATTTCACTTTAATCTTCTAGGGATTGTGGATGGTGATCAGACTTTTGAAGCTCCAAAAATCACAGACAGTCAGCATAAACATCATCCATATGACAGCTGTTAAATTCATGCAAAGATAAATATTACATTTAATAAGTACATTTTAACTATAAACAATCACTTCTGGTCAGCAGCAGCATATGCATTCACATGAGTGTTGAGTTTTGTTTCTATTTTTTCTTAAAATGAGTTCCACTGAAAAAAGAAAGTCATATCTTAGATGGCATGAAAGTGAGTAAATGATGAAAGAATTACATTTTTTTGGTGAAATATACCTTTAACAGCTTGAGCAGCACATTTTTGTGAATACTTTTCTGAATCTGCCACAATGTAAGCCTTAGTGCTTGATTTTCAATGAGGCTGTTATTTAATTCTGCCTTCACATGCTAGCATAATTAGCATAAACAGAAGTTTTCTTCTCTGAAGTTGCACATGAATGCCCCCTCAAGTCAAAATTATCTGAGATTTGGTACCCCAGTTTCAGAGTTGGGAGTAGACACAAACTTTCAAAGAGAACGGTTTCTGTTGTGAATGATAGGTCTTATTAGTTTTTCTAAATGCAGCTACCTTTTATTGTTTTCATTTGTGTTGTTTATATATTTAAGCACAAAAGTAACCATTTGGTGCATATTGTACATTTTTTACACAGATAAAATAGCAAGTATTTGACCAAAATCCCATTGTCGTCATCAAGTTGACTAATATTACAGTGTCAAAATGTACATCCCCTACGACATTTTCAAGCATGAACCTGCCTTTCTCTATGTTTCCGACATCAAAGCACTTGAACATGACATACTCGTAATTATACCTTCAGAAGGATGATTTAGATAGCATGTGAAAGCAGCATAAGGATGTGGCAGTTAAAAACTATATTTGCCTCGACGGTAATCCCACAACTAATTTCACATTTGAAGGGGTTGTTTCTTCAAAGCACAGCAGCAAAAAACCACCTGTTTTCTTTACTTTGCTCTTATAAGGGTCTTATCATTAGCTACCTTGCAAGTTTGGCAATATTACACTGTATGCATGGTAGATAATTTTGAGCCTGTGTAATATCTTGCCCTCACATTACTCCCCTCCTCTTCATCCTGCACCAAGGCTGGGGAGCTCATGGGAGGTGGGGGAGGTTAGAAAAGATGAGAGGAGAGCAGGACTGTTGATTAACAGAGCTCTATGGTTATGTAACTATTCAGGCATACTTCTGCTGCTTTTGAGGGAGCACATGTTGTGCCACACCTGGGGTGGAGGGTGGGTGGGGGCACATCCACAGTCCTGATCTGAGGGTCTCAACCAATTAACTTTCTATTACCGTACAAATGTTTTGCTGTAATGAACTGTGAACAAGACAGTACATTGCAATTGCCTGTGCATTTGAGATGAAAGAATGAGTGTGCAGAACTTTGTCTCAAAAGAGAAACTTTGCTGTAGCAACCTTTATCATGCACCACCAAATGCTTGGTGAAATTCTCATTTAGATTCGGAAGATTCCGTTGAAGCTTTAGCAAACTTCAGGTTTGAATGACACAATTTTCTGCCACTTGTTGTTACTTTCATTTTTTTTAAATTATTTTTTTTGGTGGCATGACAGTAAAAATAAATGTCCACTTTTATTTCTCATAAAAAAAAAAACTCCTGTGGTGCACGGAAGACAGAAAATGCGTATATCATGTTCCTGTCACTTTGTCTGTCATGTTTTTAGTGGTGACAGGATCCTGACACTCATGTTCTGTGTTTGTGTTTTCATGTTCGGAGCGTGGTGTCTGGGTCCTGACTCTGGGTCCTGTTCTGGTTCGGGATCCAGACACACTGGATGCTTTTATGAATGCGTGGCATTGGGTTCGGTCCTCTTGCTGTGTTGTGTGAATGCACATGGCTGTATGTTTCCTTCATCACCATATACACTTGTGTCTGTTTTAGTCTCCTATATTAGCACATGGCTTTGTGTTTGTCTGCCATGTGCTTCCCTGACTCCGCCTCCTAGTTACCCTTATCACTCTCCTTAGTTTAGTCCTTGTTATGTTAATTGTCTTCACCTGTTCCTCATGTGCCCTATCTTTATATATTATGCCCCTTTTCCTCTTGTGCTTGTCAGATTGTTTTGTTCTGATATTCAGTTGGTGTTTGATGTGCTGCCGCCAGTCTGGTTTGTAATTTGTTTAAGTTCTTTGTTGTTCAGTTTTGAGTTTTTTTTTGTTTTTGTTTTTTCCCTTGAGTGTTTTGTTTTCCCTATTTGTATTGCTTTTTTTAATCATAATTTGTCTCCTTTAGGATAAAAGTTGACTAGAACTTCTTTGTGTGTGTTGAACTAAGAATAAAGAATTCATTATACAGACTTCAAAGAATTTTTGCCTTGCTCTCTAACCATACAACACTCAAGTTTCCCGTCTGTCGCTCACTTCAACTTCGTGTCGAAGAAGCGACACTAGGGGTCTCTCTTGAGCGCCGAAAGATGCCTCTGATCTATGAAAAACGGCCAATGAGATTTGGCGAACAGTATTTGCATACCCCGCCTCCGGATACGGATATAAAGGCGAGGGAAATACGCTCGTTCATTCGGTCATTTTCTTCGGAGCCGATGATCGTGTGTATGCATGACGCTCTGCTTACTGTTGGATTTACGGCGCACTTCAGCGGCTTTTCTCTTCACTGCCGGCGTGCAGTTTGCCCCTGGGCGCTTCGACAGCGCGGAGTTAAAAGAGTTGAAAGAGTGATTTTCTCTGTAAAAGAGTTTATTTCTCTGAAAGAGCATTACACAGCGGCGTTGAACGTCCTTTTCAGGACGCGTCTTTATAAAGATGTCATTTCCTCCCCTGTGTAGTTTCTGGATGCGGTGATTTCTCCCCACCTCTCTCGGTCATAAAAAGCTGTCTTGCATGCCTGGGCTGCGATCACACGCAGGCAGCGTTTTATGAATGGTACATGTTCTCAGTGCGAGAACATAGCCATGGCAACATTGCAGTCGTGTGGCTTTCTTTTGTAATGAGAGAAAGCCACTTCAGCCGCCCCCCGTGCCTCACCTCCTTCCTACGGGATTGACGCAGGCGCTGCGGGCGATGAACACGATTTGGGGACAATGACGGGCTCTGTTCACCGGGTAAACCCCCTTGAAACTCCCGCCTCCCCGGCACGCTTGTTTGCTTCCGTCTGAGCACGGGATGAGCATTCTCTCCAATGGTTCATCTTCTCAGTGTGAGAACATGGCCGTTATAGCATTGCGGTCGCACGGCTTTTCTTTTGTAATGAGAGAAAGCCACTTCAGCCGCCCCCCGCGCTCCGCCTTCTTCCTACGGGATCGGCGCAGGCGCCGCAGGCGATGAAGGCGATTTGGGGACTATGACGGGCTCTGTTCACCAGGTAAACCCCCTCGAACCGCCTGCCTCCCCGGCATGCTTGCTTGCTTCAGAATTGGATGACATCACCGCTACATCGGAGAGCGTTACAGCGGCATCGGATGCTGATCACTCGCCTGGGCTGCCACCTTCGGGTCTGCCGCCCAGCCTGAGCCTGACGCACGGAGATCCGCTATGCTTTCCCGGGCTACTTGATCGGTCCCGCGGGCAGGTGCGCCGCTCACAGCCACGCCCCCCCCCCCGGTTCCTTTCTTCTCGGACGTGCATGACGAGTTGAGCAAAGCCAAGGCTTCTTTGCTCCTCCGCTCTCACTACCCTCGCGGTGGAACGGCCCCAGACCGCTTCCACTCTGCACGCCACGGCCCTTCCTGCAACCAACACCAGGCCAAGGCACTTCAAAACTTGCACCTTGGGTAGTCCTGTTCTTGATGTGCTGCAGGAACTGCGCTGGATGACCAACCGCGCCCCCGGGCCGGCACTCGAACAGGCGATGGCCACCTTTTGTGGTCCCAGCTCTGTCCATTCGGCGCCACTGTTGATGACTCTGCCCAGCAGTCCTCAGCGGTGAAGCAGACGGAGGCCACTGCACATCCTGCCCCGCCGCAAGCCTGCCGCCATGGGCCATGCCCCATCTGCTCGCCGAGGGCATCCTCCTGCGGCTATGAAACACTCTGCTCCGCCTCAACCAAAGCGGGCCCAGCTCTCAGCCCCAGCGTCGAGCACTCCGCAGGAAGCAGACGGCCCCGTCTCACGGACCCCCTCGAGGACCCGGAAGGCTCCCAGGCTGTCCGTAGATGCTCAACCCAGGGACCAAGATGTTAGCTCCGGTGGTGGTAAGACCGCTCCGTCCCCGGTGGAGGGCCGGGAGGAGAATTTTTTTTTGAATTACTTTTCACATTCTCATATTCTCTGTAACGAGCTATTTCCTTTTGTCTCTGGGTCACCTGGCCCGCAAATGCCGTTCTCACGGCACTCTGCCACCAGATCTCAGCAGTCCCGGCTTCCTGGACACGGACCACCCGTCTCCCCACGACTGCCCACCGGCCGGCCGGTTCCGATGAGTCTAGAGGACGCCTATCCGGGACCTCCTCCTCAGTCGCTAACCCACCCCCTGCCGGGTGTGCGGAGCAAGGTAAGGGCTTTGAGTCTTTTCTCAGCACTCCAGCTGCGGGTCGCCCTGTCGCTGCCCAACGCTGCCCAACGCTGCCCTACCTGCTCCGCCCCGCTGCGAAGCCCTGCCGGGTACGTCAAAATTAATCGTCCCCTTGGTGCCCCTAGAGCAGAGGTTGGACGCGTGGCTTTCACTTCCCAACCCGTCTCGCTGGCTGGCCCGGACCATCTGACTCGGTTATGCAATTCAGCCAGGCCCCCGCCCTCCTTCATGGGCGTCCGCTTTTCCGCAGTACACGGCCAATACGCCCAGTCCCTGCGCGTGGAAATCGCGACTCTTCTGGCCAAAGATGCGATAGAGCCTGTCCCTCCAACCGAGATGAAGAAGGGTTTCTACAGCCCTTACTTCATCGTACCCAAGAAAGGCGGCGGCTTACGACCAATCTTGGACCTGCGAGTTCTCAACCGAGCGTTGCACAAAATCCCATTCAAAATGCTCACACAGAAGCACATCTTAAACTGCGTCTGGCATCTAGATTGGTTCGCAGCGATAGACCTGAAGGACGCGTACTTCCACGTCTCCATCCTGCCCCGACACCGCCCCTACCTGCGGTTTGCATTCGAGGGCCAGGCGTATCAGTACAAAGTCCTCCCCTTCAGCCTGTCTCTGTCCCCTCAGGCCCAGGTAGACCCCTCTGCCTCCCGAGAGACCTCCCACTGCCCGCTCTGGTACGCCCGCTCAGAGGCTCCCCTCGGGGCAGATGCACTGGCACACAGCTGGCCGGTGGGGCTGCGCAAGTACGCATTCCCCCAGTGAGCCTTCTTGCACAGGTGCTGTGCAAGGTCAGGGAGGACGAGGAGCAAGTCACTCTCGTGGCTCCTTACTGGCCCACCTGGGCCTGGTTCTTGGACCTTGTACTCCTCGCGACAGCCCCTCCCTGGCGAATTCCCCTGAGGAAGGACCTTCTTTCCCAGGGACGGGGCACGCTCTGGCATCCACACCCAGACCTTTGGAACCTCCACGTCTGGCCCATGAACGGTACACGGAAGATCTAGCTGGTCTACCACCCACGGTCGTAGCCACGATCAAACAAGCCAGAGCCCCTTCTACCAGGCAACTCTACGCCCTGAAATGGCGTCTGTTCGTGAATTGGTGTTCTTCCTGGGCAGAAGACCCACAGAGGTGCGCAGTTAGGTCAGTGCTCCTGTTCCTACAGGAGGGGTTGGAGGGGAGGCTGTCCCCGTCCACCTTGAAGGTGTATGTCGCCGCTGGTGCAGCTCACCACGACCCAGTAGACGGCAAGTCCCTGGATAAGCACGACTTAATCGTCAGGTTCCTAAGAGGTGCCCGGAGGCTAAACCCCTCCCGGCCAAACCTCTTCCCCTCCTGGGATCTCTCGGTGGCCCTCACTGGTCTTCAGAGATCCCCCTCCGAGCCGTTAGAATCAGTTGGCTCAGGGCCCTCTCTTCAAAAGATGGCCCTGCTGATTGCGCTCGCTTCCATCAAAGAGGGTCGGGGACCTGCAAGTGTTCTCTACTAACGACACTTGCCTGGAGTTCGGTCCGGCAGACACACATGTGATCCTAAGACCTCGACCGGGCTATGTGCCCAAGGTTCCTACCACGCCCTTCAGAAGATCAGGTTGTGAACCTGCAAGCGCTGTCCTGGGAGGAGGCAGACCCAGCCCCCTCACTGCTGTGTCCGGTACGTGCTTTGCTTGCCTACCTGGAACGTACCCAGAGCTTCAGATGCTCTGAGCAGCTCTTTGCCTGCTTTGGGCGACAGCAGAAAGGGAACGCTGTCTCCAAACAGAGGCTGTCCCACTGGGTAGTGGACGCCATTCAGTTGGCCTATCACACCCAGGCCGTGCCCCCCCTAAAAGCGGGTCCGAGCCCACTCCACTAGGAGTGTGGCGTCCTCTGGGCACTGGCTAGGGGCACCTCCCTAGCAGACATTTGCAGAGCTGCGGGCTGGGCAACACCTAACACCCTTGGAGATCTTACAATCTCAGGGTTAAGTCAGTCCCGTCCTGTGTTTTCTCAGGTCCGAGCCCGTAGAACTCAGTTCACGTCGATGATCTGACCGGGTGAAATCGCTTGTTCCAGTGCCGTTTCCCTCTGTCGGGGTAAAACAGTGCGCCTTCTTTCCCAGAGGACCTAGGTCCCTGGTTGATTCCTCCCTAGCCCTTTGGGCCCGCAGCAGTTCAGCGGAGGAACTTGCTGGTCCAGTCCACTACGGGTACCCCAGGCTACCCCTACTGGAATAGGTGCTCCACAGATCAGGCCTCCTACGGGACTCCTCCTGTGTGTACTTCCGTGGTACGGTCACCTTACGAGCTGACCCGCGTCTCCCTTAGGCAGTCTTTGGCTGCCCTCCAGTCGCCATTTTGTAGAAACTCCCCCCTCCTCGAGGTTGGATCTACCACCACGCCATTCTTCCCACATGTGACCCAAAAGGCCATCTGATGTATTTTGCCACCTCTACCTCCCCTTTCGGGTGGGTGTGGCCTCCGCAGGGTCTTTTCCCCCTAAAAGAATAGGAATTCGGGATAAGACCTCCTTCCCTCGATGCGGTAAGGGCCCCGGCTGCTCTTGCTCTATGCCGAGAAAACATAGAGAGAAAAGAGGCCCAGCCAGGCTTGGCCCGTTCCCTATTTGGGAGCATCACCTTGTTCCCCCCTAGGGTAACCAAAAGGATTCTGACGCTTTTTCGGGGCATTGGGGAAGAGTACGTGCAGCCTGAACACAGTTGGTTGCTTGTGCACGTAGAAATACCTGCCCGCTTCTGTGTCAGCAGTACATGTACACGGCTCAGCGCATGGTGAGTTTTGAAGTGGGCCCCTAGTGTCGCTTCTTCGACACGACGTCGAAGTGAGCGACAGACGGGGAATGTCTCGGTTACGTATGTAACCTCCGTTCCCTGATGGAGGGAACGAGACGTCGTGTCTTCCCGGCCACGTCGCTGAGCCGAGCCGCTGAGGTGCCCGGAACACTCCCGGCTCCTCAGAAAAATCCTGAATGAACGAGCGTATTTCCCTCGCCTTTATATCCGTATCCGGAGGCGGGGTATGCAAATACTGTTCGCCAACTCTCATTGGCCTTTTTTCATAGATCAGAGGCATCTTTCGGCGCTCAAGAATTCATGTCAATGAAATTGACTAGAATTTATAGCCTCTGCTGGTGACATCAATTGGATGCACCTGTAGCAGGGCTATAAATAGATGCGTCACAGGTGCATCGTCAGATCTTTTGTCTTCAGATCACTCTGTGTGTTGTGCTTCTCAAGCTGTCAGAACTTTCTTTCCTGTTAGGAGTTAGAATTTGTTAGGCAGTGTGCAGAAAACCTTTTCTCCTTTCCAAGAATAAGTGTGAAGCAAAGCAAGCAGCATGTGTTCACATGTTTACACTCTATGGCTGAAACGGACACGCACCAGTTTTGTTTTGTGTGTTTGGGGGAAGAGCATGCTGCTCTTGTGTTGGGGTGGGGCGAGTGCGAGCATTGCGATCTGTTTATAGTCAAAATGCTTCACCCTCATCTCGCTTCGAAGAGCCAGCACCCACTCTTTCATCATGGGGCTCTCGCATTGATCTGGCTGAGGAGCAAGAGACGGGTCTGTCCCTATCGCTCGCTCTATCCCCAGATCCAGCTGATCCTTTTCGTGAGCCTGAAGCGTGCTTCGGCGCTTCTTTGGTTCACGAGGGCGACGCTGAATCTCTTGAGTCTGCGGACTTTGAGCACCCACCTCTGAACATTCCACGCACAATAATAAAGTGGCTGAGGAATTACTCGAGGTGGTTACTCAGGCTGTGACCAGGCTACATTTAGACTGGCCATGTGAATAAGAGACCCCCAAATGCTCCAAACTAGAAAAAAAAGAAAAAAGGGGACCGCTATATCAGTTCCTTTCTTTGATGACCTTCATGACAAGCTTTCTCGTTCATGGAGGAATCTTTATACTTCCTGTGTCTTTGTGCCCTCGATGTTGACATATTCGACTATATCTTAGGTGCTGAGACATGAGGGTATTTGTTGATGCCACCAGTAGAAGAGACACTTGCGGGTTATCTCTCGCCTGGCTCGGCATCATCAAAGAGACCCACACACTCCACAAAGCTGTGCAGGACAACCTCCATGCCTGTGGGGAAGGCTTATCAGGCAGCAGGTCAGGCTGGTGCTGCCCTACACACTATGGCAGTTTTACAGGCATACCAGGCTGATCTGTTGAAGAACCTGAGTGCGGGCAACGCGGTCGACGTAGAGGCTTTCTCTGAGCATCGTCGAGCCACGGATCTGTCTCTCTGCGCAACCAAGCAGATGGCTTGCGCCATTGGCCGGTCTATGTCTGCTTTAGTCAGCATGGAGAGACATTTATGGCTCAACCTTGTTGGGCAACAGAGATAAGGACAAAGTTTTCCGTCTCGATGCCCCGGTTTCGCCTTCTGGCTTATTTGGTAACACTATGAATGTAGTTATCACCAGGTTCCAGGAGGCAAAAAGCCACGAGGAAGCCTTTGGGCAATTCCTTCCTCGCCGCACTCAGGGGGAGGGGCCGTCTGCCACCCAGCCCCACCCTAGTCCTTCTAGACGGGAGGCTCAAAAACAAAGCGTGGCGAATCGTGCTCCCCCTCGTAAAGACGAGGGGCTGGTTCATCGCCCTCAGCAGCCCCCAAAGCAAGACCTCAGAGCAGTTATTTCTAAAAAAGGAAAAAACCCTGACGGTTTTACACCCAGCCTTGTGGGGATAGCCCCCCTTGGGACGGGTCACATGAAACATCCACCTGTACCCTCCCGATACCCCCACGAAACTGCTCCATTCCAACCGCCTCTGGTGTTTCGGGAGTTAGCAGGTTCCAGCGAAATGTTGGGTGTTCCGTGCTTCCTGCCGTAGTCCAGGACATGGGACACTTGACATCCCATCAACAGGAAGTGTCAGAATCGATACCATCTCAGAGAACCTGGCAGCATGGAAACTACTGCCAGGTGTTTCTATGTGGGTCCTAAGAACAGTAGAAAAAGGCTACAGAATTTAATTTGTTCGCCATCCTCCGTGTTTCAACGGCGTGGTTCCCACTACTGTGAAACCAGAGTAAGCATGTTTACTATGGAAAGAACTACAAAATCGCTTGGTCAAAGGAGCCATAGAACATGTTCCCCTTCCAGAGAGAGAGAGTCAGGTTACTACAGCAGATACTTCCTGGTTCCCAAGAAGGATTGGGGGTTGCGTCCGATTTTAGACCTTCGAGACTTGAATCGCTCCAAGGGCGTTCAAGTTCAAGATGCTAACCATCAAGACGGTCGTGTCTCAATCCAACATCGTGATTGGTTGGTCACGATCGATCTCATGGACACGTACTTTCATATAGAAAGTCTGCCACAACACAGGAAGTTCCTCAGGTTCGCTTTCGGGGGTGAAGCATTCCAATATCAGGTTCTTCCATTCGGTCTAGTCTTATCACCCCGCACATTCACGGAATGCATGGATGCAGCACTGGCTCCTTTGCGACTCTGGGGCATCCGCATTCTGAATAACATAAACGACTGGCTGATACTAACACAGTCACAAGAACTGGCATTACAGCACAGGGATATCATCTTAGCTCACCTGGTTTCTCTGGGGTTGAGGCTCAATGCCAATAAAAGCGTCCTCTCTCCCACTCAGAAAACTACCTCTCTGGGGATCATATGGAATTCGATCACAATCCGGGCACAATTGTCTCCCGCTCGAATCGAGTCCATTCAGAACACCCTGAGCAAAGTCAGGCTAGGCCAAGGTTGCACTGTTCGTCAGTATCAACGACTACTAGGTCTCATGGCAACTGCGTCCTTGTGATCTCTTTGGGCCTTTTTGTACATGAGACTGTTTCAGTTGCAGCTCAAAGCCAGGGGATTTCATCCAAGGGCCAATCCCCTAGGCTGATAAGGGTTACGCGTTGCATGCTACGTACCCTTTCTGATAGCGCCATGTTGGCTGAACAGGATATGGTTCTCTGATATGGCCGCTCTATTGGCTTGCCACGCCTTGATTGACAGGGTGCCATTGGGGAGACATCCTCTGCTCGCTCGCTTTGTTCATGGAGCCATGCGACTGAGACCTCCTGCTAGGATCCCTTCATGGGACTTAGCAATAGTCCTTGAGGGTCTGGTTGAGACCCCCTTCGAACCTCTAGAGTCAGTGTCTGATAAACTTCTGACTATCAAGATGGTTTTTTACTCTCTATAAAGAATTGGGGATCTACAGGCTCTGTCTGTCTTGCCAGCCTAATTAGATTTTGCCCCAGGAATGGCTAAAGCAATTTTGCACCCTCATCCTGTTAAGTAACCCGAGACGTTCTTTTCATAAGGCACACATCAACTAACTCCCTCGTTTTTAGTCCTGATTATGAAAAATGAAGTGTGTAATTCAAATTTTATATGAGAAATAAACATACGAATGTATTACTTATACTTGTCTCTGCATATTAAGTGGGTATAAGATAAAGTATTTTAACATCAAGCAAATAACACATCAGCTTTAGGGGAGTCACTTCAATTATATAAAACAGTTGTGAATCTCTTAATTAAAGTGAATTGTGTTTGAACAGAACCCCCCTTACAAAAATTGAGAGTTCATGGTAAATTTGCCGCAAACTTGTGTATAATTCACCACTGATCATTTTCACAGTAAACTTGCTGCAAATTGTCCATTGTTCCCAAAAGTTTGCCAGGTGTTCACCACTAGTGGTGAAGAATTGCAAACTTCTGGGAAAAGTTTGCATCCTATCATAATAATGAGTGGCAAACTTGTGGCATATTTGCAGCAAGTTTAGGTTTTTTGTAAGGTAGAACTCTACACAGGACTGATAACTGTATTCTACTGCTGTGTGAACATGGTCATATATTTTTCTGTTTTTTTTTTCCTCTGGCTCTCTGTCTCTATCTCTCTCCCTGTCTCTTTCTTCCCTGTGGGTTCATTGTGCTGAGTGGGACAGTATCTGAATCAAAAATCAATCAAATCAAATCAATCAAATCACTTAATTGTCACACTACTGTGTGCACGAGTGCAACTGTAGGTGAAAGTCTTGTGTGCGGTTCCGAGCAACATTGCAGTAATGACAGTGACGAGACATAAACCACTTTACAATAAACAACATATTTACACAACACAATTTACATAACAAATGTACACATAATTACACAACAATTTACATATCAAATGTACACAATACACACAATGTAGAATACACATACACTAGATAAGGGTATATAAAAATATATATATACACTAATTGAATTGAAGACCTTTGAAGTAAGATAGACAGAAGAGAGGATGAGAGAATATTGCAAAGAAGAACTACCTCTAATACTGACTGTCTCTATTGCAATAAACGGGAAAGGTACATGTTACAAACAGAGCACTATTGTAAGTAACTTTCCCTGAATTTTAGGTTGTGTTCACACTTGGCAGGTTTGTTTTCGATTAAAACAAACTCTGTTGCAATTGTTCTGTTAGTGCGGTTCGTTTGAACAAGTGTGAACACTGCCATCCGAACCTTGGTGTGCACCAAACAAGTGGACCAAGACACCCCCGAATAGTGGGTCTCAGTCTGCTTCAAAATTACCTCTGTTGCAGTTCGACTGATATATGAAGGCAGCATGGACCAAAGACATCTAAATGAACCAATAACAGGAAATAATTTGCCTTTAATACTGACCTCAAGCATACCTGGTTCTTCTCATCATAGGAGCTATGTTGCCCATTACAGTTCAGTACAGTCGTCGGAAATGCCGTCAGCTGTCCTTACAGCATATCTTCGTTTGTGTGTGCAACTGAGGAATTCCTAGTGCTGTTTTGAATCCTTTACACATTTTATTAGCTCTTTGTTAGTTCTCAGCTGGCAAAAATGTCACCTACATATATCCAATGAGTGCATTTAGCCCAGCAACCAGCATTGTTCTAGATGTTCTGCAAGTTCCGTTGCAAAATATACTTCATAAAAGCTGTGCAATCATGATGTGAACCTGTCGTTATGCCTTTTGTTTTGTATCTTTAGGTTCGGTGTTAAAAATGCCAGTGTGAACGCTAAGCGAACCAGGACTAAATGTATCATTTTCATTTTTGGTTTGGACCACGAGAACCAAGAGAACAGAACTACAAGTGTGAACAAACCCTTAGCCTTAAATTACATAGAAGGTCTTTGCCACTTTGCACGAATATGGTACATGATGTCCCATTGCTTTTTTCAAAACATTAGAGCTACAAATCCCATTTTCCTAAATCCATAATTGTAATAATAATAAATCCCATAATTTTTTTTTTATAAAATTCCAGATTATTATTTTTTATATTTTTTATTTTTTGGTGAAATATTAGATAAATCTAACCTAAAATTAAACTAGCATGAGTGGTGAACAATCTGACTAAATTAAATTCCAGGATCCTCAATTTATTGCATGGCCCATCTCTAACTGTCAAGGCAAGGAAAAGTGGCTCCATTTTGAATGGATAGTGGAAAGGACTTCTCATTGGTTCACCAGTGCTCTATTACTGCTGACTTCTCAACCCCACATCCTAAGGTTGAACTAAGATGGTCGTAAAAATTATTTCAGAATCATATTTAGACTGGAGTTTGCATGTTCTCCCCGTGTCTGCGTGGGTTCTCTCCGGGTGCTCCGGCTTCCTCCCACCATCCAAAGACATGCAGGCTAGGTTAATTGGTGTCTCCAAAAATTGCCCTAGGTGTGGATGTGAGTATGAGTGTGTGTCTGTATATGTGTGGCCCTGCGATGGACTGGCGACCTGTCCAGGGTGTACCCCGCCTTTCGCCCAATGTTAGCTGGGATAGGCTCCAGCCCCCCGTGACCCTGTACAGGATAAGCGGTTGAAGATGAATGAATGAATATTTAGACTCAATCATTCAATACAATGGCAAGAATATTTTTAAAGTGGTTTAGATAAGAAATACTGCATAGATAAAACTTTAAGAGCACAGATCTAACTGTGTGCTTTATAATATGCAAATGAGTTCCACACAGATAAGGGAGGGTGGACCACACTGTGTGTCCCCCTCGGGTGTCAGCAGCCAATTATAACCCTGAAACAGGAAGGTGCCAAATTGGAATCTCCTCCACATCGGGAAGGTATAAAGCATCCTTACAACAGCCACACCTTTGCTCAGAATCTCCAGCCTGAGTGGTAGGAGATGTAACAGAATACAAAACACATGTTTGCTGAGTCTCCGCTCCAGGAGAAAATAACAGTTACACTCAAAAATGATTTTCCAGCTAGTGAGCCAGGAGGCAATAGCAGAATATGCAACATCAAAGGTAATGAAAGATACAACTTTCTCAGTCACTGCACAAGAGACACTAACAGAATGACCATCCAAAGTGCTAAGTCTCTGCTACACAGAGAGAGAAAGAGAGAATAACAGAGCATCCTACATTCTTAGTCTCCATTTGAGTGACAGTAGAACATCGACAAAGTATCTTCTTGTATACCATCTCTTCAAATGAATCTGCATGTACCCAGAAAAAGAATCTATAGCGATATAAGGGCTGTATATCTGCGTGTTCCAGATTGCAAGAACCCTCTTGGTGCTTCCAGGAAATCAAGTTAAGTCAAGTTGTTTTTATTGTTGTTCAACCACTTTCAGTTAGTACAGTACACAGCGAAATGAGACAACGTTCCTCCAGGATCATGGTGCTACAACATTGGACTAACACAGAACCACATGAGACTACACAGACTAAAGACAAAAAGTGCACGTGCATACGTGTGCAAAAAGTACGGGACAGTACAAAAAATTACTAAAAGGAACAGGACAATAGGCACAGTAAGAGACAGTACAGCGCACCAGTACACATTTGTTATTGAGTAGTGCAAAAAGATGACACTTTCTAAAATGCTAAATGTAATCAGAACATACTATGAAATAGTGTTCTATGGACATAGCAGTTATTGAGGTAGCAGCCAGGTAAAAAGTGACAATGAATTAAAGTGCAACTTTGGATATGTGCAAAAGTTGGATGGTGTACAGGTGTACACAGGTGTGTGTGTGTGTGTGTGTGTCATTCCAGTCTCTGAGTATTGAGGAGTCTGATGGCTTGGGGGAAGAAGCTGTTACACAGTCTGGCCGTGAGGGCCTGAATGCTTTAGTACCTCTTGCCAGATGGCAGGAGGGTAAAGAGTTTGTGTAAAGGGTGTGTGAGGTCATCCACTATGCTGGTTGCTTTTCGGATGCAGCGTTTTGTGTAAATGACTTTGATGAAGGCTGAAAAGATCCAGCGGAGACCACATCCTGACCAAAAGGGGAGGCCAACATGTGGCAATGCGACACCACCAGCCACACATGGAAGAGGTATGGTGGTAGGTCCTGCCTCGAAGGGGAGGAGCTCTACAAACACAGCGACCGGGAGCAGAGAGAGCTCTGTCCAAGGGAGAAGTGAGTCTACTGACAGGGAGACTGCATCGCGGAAAATACATCACAGGGCTTTCCGGAGTAATCCGCACCTTTGGAGCGCCTATCACAGTATAGGGTATATTAGTACCTGTAGTGGGTTTGGCTGCAAACTCCTTCACCGAATTTGCAAGCCACAGGTTTAGGGAGGAAGGACATCCAGGGTCCACGACTTCGTGAAGACGACTGGGGGTAAAAGCTCACGTTTTCGCTTCAGGGGAGGGGATAGGCACTATACGCAAGCGATACACCAAGCCAGCTGTTCCGTATTACCAAACTCTTCCTGTTCGTACCCGAAAGAACATGGGACAAAACCGGCTCAACCCGGAGTTTGAAAAATCATGCAAAGGTATTGGGTGTTGCCCAGCCGGCTGCTCGGCCAATGCGATGGTGTCCACAATCCAGTGGGCAAGCCTCTGTTTTGGAGACAGCGTTCCCTTTCTGCTGTCCACCAAAGCAAATAAAGTGCTGCTCAGAGCGTCTAAAGCTCTGCGTGCGATCCAAGTAGATGTGCAAAGCATGCACCGGACACAACAATGATAAGGCTGGGTCTGCCTCCGCCAGGGGCAGCACTTGCAGGCTCGCCACCTGATCCCTAAAAGGGGTCATGGGAACCTTGGGCACATAGCCCAGTCGGGGTCTCAGGATCAGTTGTGAGTCTTCCGGACCAAACTCCAGGCACATTTCGCTGACAGAGAATGCTTGCAGGTCCCTGACCCTCTTGACACTCGCAAGTGAGTGTGGTCAGGAGGGTGGTCATTAATGAAACATCCTTTAACTGACTCTAGGGGCTCGAATGGGGAACTCCGAAGGCCCAGCAGGACCACGGAAAGATCCCATGAGGGAAAAAGGCGTGGCCTAGGAGGGTGGTACCTCTCAGGAACCTGATGATCAGGTCGTGCTTACCAAGGGACTTACCTTCAACTGCGTCGTGTGCTGCTATAGAAGCTATGTACACCTTCAAGGTGGAGGGGGACAGCCGCACCTCCAGCTCTCCTGCAGGAAGGAAAGCACTGACTTGACTGTGCATCTCTGGGGGTCTTCGCTACGGGAAGAACACCACTTAGTGAACACACACCACTTCAGGGAATACAGCTGCCTTGTAGAAGGAGCCCTGGCCTGAGTGATCTTTTTTAACACTGCGGGCGGTAGACCACTTCAGTCTTATGTGTCCCATCCAGGGACCAGACTTGAAGGTTCCAGAGGTCTGGGCGTGGGTGCCAGATTGTGCCCCCGTCCCTGAGAAATAAGGTATTTCCTCAGGGGAATTTGCCAGGGAGGTGCTCTCACGAGGAGAGTGAGGTCCGAGAACCAAGTCTGGGTGGGTCAATACGGCATCACAAGGGTGACTTGTTCCTCGTCCTCACTGACCTTGCACAGGGTCTGTGGAAGTAGGCTCACTGGGGGAAACGTGTATTTCCACTCCGTCGTTGCATGCCAGAGCGGGCAGTGGGAGGATTCCTGTGAGAGCGAATCTGCTATGGCGTTGAGGCTGCACCAATTATGTCACCCAAGGAGTGAGGAAACCACCCTTTTTGACAATAAGGGTACCGCAGCCTGTTCGGGTGCGGCAAACACAACACAAAAGAAAACAAAAGATTTACCTTTCGGCCCTCCACCAGAGGATGTAATGTTCTGGGTACCAGCTCCGTAGCGGACATCTCTCTCCTTGGGTCTTCCACCTCAGGGGCGGTTAGGAGCCTTCCGGGTCCTCATGCCAGGCTGTGAGGCGGGGGGTGTCCACTTCCTGCGGGGGGCTATAAACTGGGCTTGGGCTGTGGCGGAGCCGCCTGGGCACGGTGAGCCTCTGTTTGTTTCTGCTCCACAGAGAACTGCTGGGCAAAGTCCTCAACGCCGTCACTGAATAGGCCGATCTTGTGAGGATCGCTGTTTGTGATGCTCAGCTGATCTGTCATCTCAGCCTCCTACCAATTAGGCACTACATATAAACACCATTCAGAACACACACCTGCTATAGTCTGCTGCACAGATGTTTGCTCTGGACGTTTCTTCCGGCATTTGGCCCTGTCCACCTGCAGCAGTCCGCATGGCCCTCTGCTCAGACGGAAGCTTTTATATCAATTAAAATTCCTCCATCGGTGTTACTGGGATTGATCAAAATCTGCTGCTGCAGCACCTCATTATTTCTTAAAATTTAGCAGTTATAGCGACCACCACTTTAATTACAATCTTAATTTTAGCATGAGGATGCTGCTGCAGCAACACCCGCTCTGGCAAACTTACCCATGCTAAAGCTGCCAGTGGCTGCATACTGCTTCTGTTCTTCAAGCACAAGGCCAGTGGTGGTGGTACATGCGCTGCATTGTGCTTTGCATCTCAACTCACTTATTCCACTCAAATGTTCTCCTCTCCTCAAAGCCTGAATTAAATCCATCTCATTTTAATCTCACAGACAAGTCGCCCTTATTTCTGTTTGCCATGTTGTTGGTTATTTTAAAAGCAATATTTTGAACAGTGGAGCAGAAATATACTTTTAAGATGCTTGGCTATAGTACCTAATTGCTATATAGTTACTTAAAGTGACATCTGTAGTGTGCACAGGTTGTTTAGATCAGTTTTACTATCAGATATAATTAATAATTAATGTTTATTAATTATTAATTAATAATTAAATTAAATAATAGAATTTAATTCGTTAAATTCTATCCTCGGGGCACCACTCTTTTACAAGAGAAAAATGATAGTAGGTGACTGATCAAGTCTCATAAAATTCTACCCTGAAGATTGAGTATCTTGATTGATAATCAAAATAATCAAAAAGGGGAAGAAGCTTATTGAATTATTGCCATACGAATCCAACAGTAATCTGGTTTCAGTTGGCTTCTACCAACAACAATTTAACAATCCTGAAGTAATACGGGAGTTCTTGACGTGGCAGAGGCTGGCTTCAACACAATATTCAAACAAAACAACTAGGAGTACTTATTAAAATATAACAAGATTTATTATAATCAAACAGCAATGAACACTGTCAATACTAGATGAATATAATGCAAAACATAAAATGGAAATCCTAACTAAATTGTGGAGCTATATGCTAGTGTGTGTGTGTGTGTGTGTGTGTGTGTGTGTGTGGATGTGTGTCTAGGTTCGGTAACAAAGACACAAAATGGCGGACTAAATTCCACCTGTGGGCAAGTTTCAAAATGGAGGATCAGTTCCAAAATTAGGACCGAAGTTTCAAAATGGCGAACTGAATTCGAAATGGAAACTATTCTCCCAAAGGGGGGATTAGACCGAAAGGGGCGGAGCCAACGATCATTTGAAGGTGTGGGGAAAGAAAGATGGCTGGATCAGTTCCAGAACAATAGAGCTTTTACCACGTGTGGGTGGTAAATGAGCAGATACGCAAAGAACTGAAACAGGCGGGAGAATTTGGAAAACACCAGCCTGATTCGACCAAACCGTGGTGCTGCTAGCTCTGTGAATTTCAGTGAGTGTGAGAGAGAGAGCGAACAAACAGGTGCTCATGCAACTTAACAGAGGATACACGCTGGTAACAGCATGATTGAATCGTTAGTTCAGATTACTCATTAAAATAACATTTCACCCAAAAATGACGATCTCATGAATCGATCGTAGTTAACATACAAATGTAAACAAAAACATAAACATTCAGCAATCAAATACATAGGATTTAGTTTTATAAGAAAAGTCACAGTTTCTAAACTAAATCTGCCCAGATATCAAGTCTTACTTGGGAAATCCTGTGTGATTCCTGTGTGATTTCAGCAGGGTTGTCCGTTTGAATTCCTGTTGCAATGAGCGGTCAGGAGAAAACGATCTGGATTTGGTCCTCTGTCTTACGCTCGTCAGCGAAAAGATGCGTATCTGCGTTATTTCTCGGGTCCGGTGATGGAGAGAAATGCAGGCGATGGTCAACGTTGATAGAAAACGATTGAAAAGGGAATCTGGTCACCTTTTCCGTATTCTAAACAAAGTCACTGATGTTTCACGGTGAAAATGAAATGAACCGGTTGTAATACTACACGACTGGAACAAAGCTAAATTAATCTTACTCTACCGTGGCCAAATGGTGAGGTTAGAAAAACGTGGTCTCTCTTTGTCCAGAAGGAGGATTCCTTTGTGTAGATGCGTCTCTTTAGAGCACAGCTCGTGCAGTTGTAGCCCGCGAAGCTTTAGCAGAGAGAGAGAGAAATCAAATCTGAGCGCTAGTTTTGTTAAGAAGATGACATCATCGGTCCTAGGCAGCTTTTGACCAATGACGTTTGAGATAGAGTCCATGGGCGGGACTTCCGTCCGGCTGTGAAGCATTCTGGGAAACTGAGTTCAATGTTTCACCTTTGATCATAGAACAAAGGGCCATGCTGTCTCTGCTGCCATTTTCAGTTGGGCAAGGCCCTACATCCCCCCTTTTGGTCTTAAGGTCGGGGTTCCTACCACAGTCCTTGAGAGCAACCCAACAATTGAACAGTTTCCAAGTCCCTGAGAACAACTCGAAAGTTGTTCAGTCCATGTGTCCTGAGTCCGGAAGAGCTTAGTTCCTGGAAGTATTAACAGTTCATAAAGACTTTTGACATCTGGGCAGTCATAGTAGACAACATCTGGGCAGATGAATTCTAACTAGGCTAACTAACATAACTTTATCACAACATAACATTTCACATCAGTAACACTTCAAACATTGCAACAACCCTTTGTTATCCCTGAGTTTTCAATGATTATGAAAAGGAAACCAGAAGAGATTGTTACGGTTAGTAAGGCTTTTCTTGGGATGAGTTAGGAACAGTTAGTGGTAGAGGGGTAGACAGGTTTTTGAAACGCTGTGGAATGAGTGTCATTGCATCCAGTCTAGTGTGTAGTGTTTGGATGTGTGCAATACCTGCCATGAGGTTCCAACCACTAAAGGAAAAGCCTGAGGGCGATTAAACCGATGTAGTGTTCTTGGTACGATGACAATTTGCTTATGACCTAGAAATATAGTTGTCAAGCCAGTCAGTTTGAGACTGAACTTTACTAATTTCTTCCCTTCAGCATGGATCTGCTGTCAAAGGGTGTCATGGTGAGGTTGTGACCTCTAAATGCGTCCACGATCTCAATTTCTGCATCATGTTTGTCGACGTTGAGATGATGGAGGACAATATCGTCAATGTGCACGGTGGCTCCTTGGGGAACCGTTAAGAACACAGTTTGGTAGCCTTAGATTAGTGGCTGTATCATGGCGGTCGTATGACAGTAGGCCTTTGGTGGCTGGTGTGTTGACAAGCCATCGACTACCCGCCCTTTCTACCCTAGTTTCTGTTCCTTCCTTCTGGACATTTTAAGGATAAATCTTAATTTATCTATTTAGTCACTGCCAAGGCTGTATGCCAGATGTATCTGAGAAGATTGCACAACGTTGGTAGTGGCAGATCTAAGGATTTGTTCAGCCATGTTTAAGGGAACCAAGTAGGTTGGGATCCTTCTATCACTCAGGCTGTTAACTGAAGTGCTGATTTCCCTCACAAGGTCATGCATTAGATCTCTTACCACTTAAACATGTTATGTCTGATCTCACAACTTCTGACAAATCAAATCAAAATCAAATCAAATCACTTTATTGTCACACTACTGTGTACACGAGTGCAACAGCAGGTGAAATTCTTGTGTGCAGTTCCGAGCAACACTGCAGTAATGACAGTGACAAGACATAAACCACTTTACAATAACAACATATTTACACAAAACAATTTACATAACAAATGTACACATACTTACACAACAATTTACATATCAAATGTACACAATACACACAATGTAGAATACACATACACTAGATAAAGGTATAAATATATATATATACACTAACTGAATTGGGAGAATATATTGACAGAGTGATGATTAATAAAGTGCAGTGCTGATTGTAGATCGTGAGAGATCATGTGTTCAAAAGTCTGATTGCTTGGGGGAAGAAGCTGTCATGTAGTCGGGTGGTGCGGGTCCTGATGCTGCGATACCGCCTGCCTGATGGAAGCAGTGAGAGCAGCCCATGATTCGGGTGGCTGGAGTCTCTGATGATCCTCCAAGCTTTATTCACACACCGTCTGTTATATATATCCTGGAGGGAGGGAAGCTCACCTCCGATGATGTTTCTGGCCATTCGCACCACCCTTTGCAGGTCTTTGCAGTTGTGGGCGGTGCTATTGCCGTACCAGGCGGTGATGCAGCCAGTCAGGATGCTCTCTACAGTGCTGGTGTAGAACCGTGTGAGGATGTGGTGGTTCATTCCAAACTTCCTCAGCCGTCTCAGGAAGAAGAGGCGCTGGTGAGCCTTCTTCACAACGTCCTCAGTGTGGACGGACCATGTGAGGATGACAAGTCATCCAGAGCATGCAAAGTGTTATTCAGAATAGCAGAATGCATGTATACAGTATGTTACCTGGCAGGGTTTTGTCCAGCCCTGTAATTGTTCTTGTTAGAACAGGAGTTTCTTTACCTTGTGTTGAGTGGTATTAGTGTTAGTGTATGCCAATGTTGTGAGTAAAGCATGCTACGCTTTACTATGGTGGACACTATTGTGGTGGGTCCACCCACCTTTGGAGTGCAGACTGTTCAAAGGGTTTGGTCTGGTTTGACTGGACCCACTTGTGCAGTGGTGTCTGTGTACATCGGTCACGTACTGATGTGGAGTATATGCGGTTGCAAAACTGATGTCTTCCGGACGGTACATCATAAATGGCCAGTATGCAACCTGTTGGAGGGTGTGGTAGGTAGCTTTGTAGCTCCTGTGACCTCCAAAGGGAGCATCGTGGGCATGTAGCAGCATCACCCCCCTTATGGCCAGTCGGAACGACCCGCCAGGGTGGACCTGGACCATGGGGAACATGGATTAAAAGGACTCTCTCAAGTTTCAGGTGTTGTTGTACCTGACAGAGAGCTCTCAGCTCTTTTGAGTCCTGTAGAGAGGGTGTTAGGAACTTGTGTGTCTGAGGTTCCATCAACTGCTGTCGGATTGTCTTGATCACCGGGTTCTGTTTCTGCATGACTCTCAAGTCTGTATTGCCCGGTTGTTGACCCAGTTTCACAGTCTGTAGGCAGCTTTGGGGATTTTCCTCGTTCTCCTTGTCATACCTCTGTGCCAGGGTGGCACTGAGGCAGTGGGAGGAGAAGCATGCCTTGATGCGAATCTCCAAATCCTTGTCTGGGTAGATGAGGAAAGGGGCTGAACAGATCTTGGCTTTCGGTTCTCTGAAAGCCTGCTCTTGCGGGTCTTCCCTTTTAAATACCATATCCTTCTGGAGGAGCTCGGTAAGGGGCCTGTTTTGTGTGTAGCTGACAAGGCTCACATCACAGGGCTCGGTCTGTAGTGCTTTCCCAAGAGAGAGCATTGCCCAGGCGAATTTTCCTACAGTCTTCTTGCATCTTAGGCTGATTTCAGACCCAGTGTCCAGTAACGCACGGAAGTCTATGCATCTCCCTACCAACACAGAGGTGTAGATGCATTTGGCATTAACCTTGTGGACAAGGTCTCCCAAAAATGTAATGAGCAGAGCATGGGTTTTGTGTATGACTGCCACTGGGAGTGTTGGAGTCTTCCCAGTGTTCTTCCCCCAGCCTACGAAGTAGACTCTGGTGGTTGAGGGGGGAAGGGTCTGGCCTAGTCATTTAGGCAGACTGTCACCATTGGCCCCCTTGTGGTCATCGTCTGGCCCTTTGGGGGGACAGCGAGAAGCATCGAAGTGCTTCATCACGTCCGCTAGTTGTTTCTGGAGGAGGCTGACCTTCTGCTCCAGATCCCACTCTTTGGGAGGCCCCAAACGATTCCCTTTGTTTCCATTCCAATGTCTGGGGTTTTTCTCAAACCCTACATTCCTTTTCTTTGGAAAGGGATAACGTTCTTGGGGGTCTTGCTGAACCTGGGAGTAACCCTTGTGGTCATTCCCTTGGTTCCTCCAACCCCTTTGTGGGTGGTTGGGCACGCGTTTCGGGACTGCTGCTTTGCTGCGTACTCTGGGTTGAGGCAATTCAGAGCCCTCAAGCTCTAAGTCTGCTCTCTCTGAAAACTGGATGTCCAGGACTCTGACATCGTCGTCTTGTTTATCAGTCGGACGCACGACTGTTTCCCATGTCATCTGGGCCATCTTCCTAATCTCCTGCATGGTCTGTTTACCCGGCTTACACATTAGTGTAACGTGGGTTCGCACGCAGGGGTGGAGATTATGGAGGAAGAGAGATCTGAAACCTCGTTCTTCTTCCAGACCTGGCTCATGACTACCTTGGAAGTATGCGTTTCTTAAACACCGGTAATACTCCCTGGGAGGCTCCAACCGCTTCTGTTGGATGCGGATGGCACTGAGGGTGGCTGATGTTTCATCAGTGTATGGCGAGTACTCCTCGCTCAGAACCTTGCAAAGCCTCGGGTAACTGTCCCGAATGCGCGGCGGTTGAGTCTCAATGAAAGCATGGACAGTTCTGGAAGTTGTTTTCCAGATGAGCTTCAACTTCTCGCGCGACAAGGCATGAGGCAAATCGGCAAGACAATGTTCGATTTCCCTGAGGTAATCGTTGACATTTGAATCTTGGCTCGCTGGGTCGAAGCGTTCAATGTCCTTTGCAAAGGAGTCAAGCTGGTGCATGCGCAGACCTATGGCTTTGTCCCGCTGGTGTCCATCTGACTCGTCAGAAGATGAGTACCAGTGCCTACCCTTATTGCCATGGCGTTGGGTGAGACCACTTCCTCCTCCTGGTGAGGGAGGCACCCTGCTGGGGCGGGGTCTGACAGATGCCTGAGGGGAGGATTGCCGGAATGGGGTCTTGCCCCCATAACGTGGTGGACTCCTGTCTGGAACAGGGATGCGCTCTAGCTCCGGGAGTTGATACGACGGTTTTTGAATACTACCTGAACCAGGGGTGGGGTATTTCGCCGTAGTACCGGTCTCGGAGTCTTCTGCTCCACTCCTGTCAGAGGTGGAGTAGCGGAGCACTTCTTGAGCCTTGGCCCGTGCGTCTCGGCTTTCCTGCCGGACTCGGTCGTCCGCGGCTTCTCGGCTATCTGTTTCAGCCAACTGAAGTCTTCCTACACACTCCTCCAGCATCGTATTCGGGGTCTGGAGGTCTTGGTGTAAGGCACGATTGCGTGCATCAAGCCGACTCCCACGGGCAGTAAGTGTCTTTACCTCACCCTTGAGGGATGCTATCTGCAATTGGGCCTTGTGGTGGTAGAGCAGGAAGAGTCTGCCAACTGCTTCCTGGACAGTGGGTACCTTCCCTTTAGGACCGTGTGCACTATCAACCACGGCTGCCATTTCAGCATCACACTGGGATTGTGTTTAGCTGTTAAGCTCCCCCCTTTCTTCTCTAGGAACAAGGAGGAGATCAGCGACCCAGTTGGACAGTGAGGTTTCCTCACTTGACCAGGGAGCTTCAGCTCCGGACGCTGATGGGGACTGGGAATTCATCTCACTGATTAGGCAGGTGAGAGGGTGACGTCCAGTGGACCCCTATAGGAACTCTTTGAGAGTTCAAAAATTTGATGCTTGAGTGCAGTTTTGAAAGTGAAGACTGACAACACCTGTTGCTCTGTGGAAAACAGTGACGCACCAGTCGTTATCCTTGGGAAAGAATGCACAGGGGAGGACCACTTACCTGTCACTCAAGAGCAACTACTTTGTATTATGTGGCAGCGGGGGCGTGGTCAAGCGCCCGTCCGGAGAGGGAAAGCGGTAAGGGCGCTTGCACCTGAGCTAAATTATGTCTAACACCTGTCTCTAATTCCAGTGAGCACGGGGAGAGCAGCATAAAAGAGCCACAGCACCGCCAGTTAGAGAGAGAGAATGCCAGTCCAGTGTTGGCTATGAGAGAGAGCCCTTGTAAAGATTGTTTTGTGTACACTGTTTTCCCAAATATTAATTAAAAGCTTACCTTTTGAGTTACACCCCTGCCTCTGTGTCCACCCTCCTTGTCAGTCTTCTGAAACGCGTTACACTGGTGCCGAAACCCGGGATTACTTCCAACGATGGAGAAGGGTCACCCCGTAGAGTCCTCCCAGCTGGCCGAAGTCCTCCAGTCCCTCGCTACCCTCCATCAGAGCCACCAACAGTCCCTGCTTGAGCTCAGGCAGGACCAAGATCGGCGGTTCTTCGAGATCATGCGGGCTCAAGCAGAGGATCGCCGCGTCATCCGGAGCCTGCTCAGCCAGGAGGCCTCACCAGTCACAGCCGCGACCCCGGACGCCCGTGCCACGCTGCCGCCACCCACGTTACAGAAGAATGGGGGCGGCCGACGATACAGAAGCCTATGTGGATTTGTTTGAGAGAACGGCGGAAATCAGGGGCTGGCCGCAAGACCAATGGGCAGCCCGCCTCATTCCTCTCTTATCCAGGGAAGCCCAACTCGTGGCGCAACAACTGCCGACAACAAGCCTCCTGGCCTATGCCGATTTAAAGAAAGCCATCTTGCAGCGGGTAGGTCGGAGCCCCGAGGAAAACCGACAGCGCTTCCGGGGCATGAAGCTAGAGAAGTCCGACCGCCCGTTTGCTTTTGCCCAGCGGCTCCGTGATGCCTGCCGGAGGTGGCTGTTAGTGGGGGACCGCGACGTCGCTGGAAGCTGCCGTCCAGTTGGCGGAGGACCATATCGCGGTGATCCCGAGGGCGGACGAGCCCTCTTTCTCTCTCTCTAACTGGCGGTGCTGTGGCTCTTTTATGCCGCTCTCCCCGTGCTCACTGGAATTAGAGACAGGTGTTAGACATAATTTAGCTCAGGTGCAAGCGCCCTTACCGCTTTCCCTCTCCGGACGGGCGCTTGACCACGCCCCCACTGCCACATATTATAAACTATTTCTCGAACTGCTAATTAGGTGTTAACACTCACTGTATCAGTCCAGACTACTTTTTTAGTATCTAGTGACTGAATCTTTCACACCAAACAAATTAAAGGAGTAGTGAATTAGTACCAAACTAGCAACCACTAACACAAAACTTGCAATAATTCACAACCACAAACCGGCCTTGTGCCTTAGCAGTTTGGACTTCCTGAGAAAAGTGAACCAAGAGGGAACCTCTGGCTACTCTTAAACAAATTGTTTTATAGTTATTTGCAAAAATATTGGAGAAAGCCAACAATTATCACGCCTCACACAGGGCACCAATTTATGTAGTGCGCACAGGTTTAGTAGCCGGTTTGGTTATAAGCAATAATTAATAATTATCATAGATAACTATCAATTAATAAAATCAATAGAACATTGATTAGAATCAATGTTAGCTTTTAATCCTTTAAATCAATAATCATAAAATCTAATAGAATATTAATTATTACAATTAATTCAACATTGATTAGACTTAACACTAGCTTATTGATCCTTCAAATTAAAAAATCATCGAAGATAATTGTCAATTATCAACATCAATAGCATATTAATTAGGATTAATGTCGACGGGGCACCACCCTGGAATCAGGGACTAATAACCAAACAGTATAACAGTCTCAATGTTAGATTGTTCTCTTAGGAAAATCGATGTCCGTAGATCATCAAGATTAAAAAGGGAACAACGAAGGGTTGAATTCGAGCACTGGCATCCCCTGCCAGCCTTTGACACAAAACAAACCAAAACACTTCTCTTTTAAATATAACGAAGTTTATTGAAAATATAATATCAATTAATAATCAATACAATGCAGTCAATAAACTTCCGACATTCAAACTACAAACTAAACAGTGACAGTAACACCTGAGAGGGTGGTGTGTGGGTGTGTGTGTGTGTGTTTGTGTGTGTGTGTGAGAGAGGAGTGACGCACACAAAATGGCGGACGTGACTCTTGTGGTGAGTACGTCACGTGAGATTTCCGGCCAGAGAGTATGGCCGCGAATGTGGGCGGAGAGAAGCCGGTTAATGGTGTCTGCCCGTTTCCAGCGTGTCTTCGCTTGCTCGATAACCTGGGGACAAAGCCGAGCTTTATCACAAAGTTATACTAGCGAATGGTTGTGAGGGGTCGCGCGCGCGCGCGTGTGTGTGTGGTTAGTACGAGAGAGAGAGAGAGAGAGAGATTGATGTGGCGGCGTTGAGGCCGGTTTCGCGATCGTGGGAGAGAAGGCAACTGTTAGTTTACCACTCAGAGACTCGGTGAACGGCTCGTAACCCGTCCCGCGAACTCTGGTCCTTTGATGGATAAACACAGTATGCCGGTTTCATCCGCGATGGCGTAAACACACAACAGTCCAACGTGGTTGGATTACAACACAGCAAACTCTAATTTATGATAACAGTATGTTGCATTAATACCTTGAGTATTATTAGCAGCAATGAGCGGACTCTGCGGTCCGTAAACTGTACAAAACAATAAACTTGATCCACAAGAATAATACACCTAAATATTCTATCTCTGCCCAGACGTTAACCTCTTACTTGAATCGCGTGGGGACGCATGTAGAACGTGTGTTCATCCGTCGTTCGACTCCGACTCGGTTCCTCGAGTCTCGGGTGATGACGGGAGGCCGTTTCCTTGCTTTGTCGGCGGGCGGTACGGCGGCCGATTCTCGGCGGGCTGGCGGAGAAATCAGCGACGTCAACTTGATTGAAGAGGGAAGAGAATTCTTCTTTCTTCACTTCTGCAGGCAAACGGATGAAGATTGCTCAGCGGATTGCTCGGCACTTTCCTTCGGATCCGTTAAAGTGTTCGGTTGAACACAATGTTCTCAACTCGTCCAGCGAGATGGAGATTGTATTGCCGCAGTTTCAAGTTGCACGTTACTTCCTTGTGCAACGAGGCAACACCACGTCTATACACGGCAGGCAAAGTCACTGGAAGCGCCGAAGGAATCGATTTCCGATGCATTTCTACTCCTGATGACATCATAGTTGAGGTGCGTTCTGTTGAGTGCCTCATCCAATAGGTGTTGAGAGTTCGATCCTTTGGAATTTCACACAGTTGTAAAGTGAGCAAGGCTTCTTGGGATTTGCAGTTGGCTGTGTACTCCCTTTGTTTGATTTTGGCATGGTTTTTATCAGCAAGATTTATGACTTTGTTTTTGTGGGCCTCAGTCAGGCTTTATGACTGTGTTAGGCCTGCCTTTGTCTTGCATCTGAATACATGAGGCCAAATCTTTCATGATTTTGCACTCCGCACAAAGCTCAAAGTAAACATGTCAATCAGTGCCAAATAATTTGGCTTTGCAATTTCCTTTTCATTTTCAAAAGCTTCAGTTATTTTGCAGAATGCATCACAAGCTATCTATAAGCTGTATGTATAAACAACAGCACCATTTCTCAAATGGTTTCCACATATTTATTAATGAAAATAAATACTGAAGGAAAACTTAAAAAATGTGTAGTTAATTAATTGAATCACTCACAGTTATGTTTGTAGAAGAATATACTGAGCTTCAAACCATACGCATAAGCTAAATAAATATCAGAAAATTACTTTTATAAATAAGTACTTTGCTTTCATCATGAAGAAGGCACCTGAAACACAATGTAAAAATATAGTAATTAAATGATGTTGTATAGCACGTACATGTGCAAGTATATGTCCTGATCACACCATAGATGATGCAGAAATTTAAACCAGCAAACTTTCATTTAAGTTTTGTCTTTGAATCTTCTGCTTAACAAGTATAAGGAGATGAGAACAGTATCTCTTTGCTACAAAAAATCCTCCTTTTTTCACCTGCTTTGACCCTCTGGTCTCCATTGTGGCTGCCTTATGCACTTAAATTAGACTTAATAGTGTACATGATCTGTAAAACAAGGTTTCTGAAACTAAGACTCTGCTATCTATGCTTCATATACAAACATAGGCAGACAAATAACAGTGCAATCTAAGCTCCTTTTCTCTATCTGCTATGACCCACAGGTCAGTATAGCGGCCCTAATATTTACAGACATCTCCAATAACGGCCCGATAGCCATTGAGTCCATTATGCCTTTATTTACCAATAATAAACTCTAATAATTAATGGTAATTATAATTATTATATTTATATTTATTATTATATCATTTGTATTATTATTTTATTATTATTATACAATTTTATATATATATATATATATATATATATATATATATATATATATATATATATATATATATATATATATATAAAACCTGTTGAAGCTCATGCCTCCCCACCCAAGGGATAAATATGTTAGATAATTATGTTTAGTATAAAGAATATATTGAGTCTAGTCAGAACCAGAAGAGTTTGTTTTATCAAGATTATGTACTTACTGCAGATGCAAGAGAGGTCCAGAAGGATGCCTGTGTATTACAGGACTCAGGCAATGATACCGTCATCCTGATGTTTTTGGATAATATATATTTATTTTGCAGGAGATGTATGTGTAGTAAGCTAAATCTACCTTTATAATTGTTAGTTTACATACTTCATCTCTGTATCTAAATGCTATAACCTACATTAAATATTTTAGTGTTAACTGAACAACTGATCCTGTTGATAGATTTAATTTATTGTTCTTGTGGGCTGAACAACTAGTGCTGACCCGGATAGTCGACTAACTATTAGTCGATGAGAAGAGTCTTGGTCGACCAAGTTTTGATTGGTAGGTTGGTTGAAAAAAAAAAGTAGAGTAAAGTTAAGCAGAGTTAGGGTTATGCCTGCACAATAAAGCAAGACACCTTGATTTCAAACATTGAACTTTATTTTACAACAGTTGACATCTCTCTGGCAAAAAACCTCATCCATGCATTATATACAGGTTGGTCGTTGTCCGTGAAAATACATCATGTGTGTGAATACATTTGTTTTGTTCCCTCCTTCATTATGTGTATATATATATATATATATATATATATATATATATATAATATCTGTGAATATTCTTGCTTTATTGATCTTGCATTGAAAATTAAATTAATTTATTTAAAAAAATGACAAATTAAATCAAATACATTTCTATATTCAAATTGCTCTCCAAACAAAACAGTAAAGCAAATAAAATAATTAAGTGATAAAAAAATGATATATGACAAGTAACCACCTTTCCATTTAACGTCAGGCAAGTATACCCATCTAAACAATCAGGCGGAAAATTGATAACAGTAAGTATAGTGATGATAATAATCACTGAAATATAAATGTTTTGAGGTGAACACGTTTTTGTTATATTTTATTTATTTTGTATTATTTTGCATTATTTTACAGGCTGCAGAGTTGCGTTCACAATAAACTTTTCTGTGGAAATAAATTTAACTAAACTCAAAACACTTCATGAAGTTTGAGGTCATATCATTTGATATATTAGCATAGACAGCTTTTCTGTCATCTTTTGTTAATATAATAAAGAGTGTTATATTATTGTCATATTAATTTGATAACAATAATAATAGTATAATATTAATAATAATAATTTAATAGATTAATGGGAAAATTAGCCAAATATCATTGGCGATCACTCTGACCATCGTCGATCTCCAAGATCATTGTCTGTCAACACAATTTTAACGTGCATTTCTCTCCATAAATTAACAAAATGTTTAGACAGTCTCTTCCTTGTTTTTCCGGCAAATTCTGGGTCATTACTACTTTTGCCGGTGTCACTGCGGCTCGCTTTGTGCTTGCGCTTGTAAAATGTATGGTTTAGTATTTCTCTATGATGTAGAACCGTGCTAGCGTTCATATATATATATACACACTTAACAGATTCTGATCATAACATTGCTGTTATAGATAAAACTTTTGTTTCACATGATTATTAGGATAACCACAGTATTATTAGGATAACCAACCAGCTCCACAGTAAATGATGGCACCGTGGATGGCCGCCTCGGTGTTCCAATTAATTTGTTGTAATTCTTTTGTTGAAGCGCATAGATAAAGTTACATCATATATCAGTTTCATGATGTAACAGAGGATATGTGCATTCCTACTAGGACTTATTTAATATACAAAAATGACAAACCATGTTTTACAGAAGTACTCAGGCAGATTCGTCAGGCCAAAGAGGATGCTTTCAGAGGTGGGGATAAAGTCTCGTCAATCAGGCCAGGAACACACTGAATAAGGGAATCAGAGTGGCTAAAAGAAGATACTTTGAGAAGCTGAAAAATAAGTTTTCAGCTAACGACTCTGCATCAGTGTGGAATAGCATGGAACAATTTATGGATTACAAGACTCCTGCCCCCAACACTCTAGGGGACCAACATCTGGCTGATGACTTGAATGTGTTCTACTGTAGATTTGAAAGTCCCAATCTCACACCCCACACCTGCTCTGACATTCACTTCACACAAACACCAACACCTCTTGCAATCCCCCTCCTTTCGCCTCCTGCTACTCAACCCACACTTAAGATCTGTAAATAAGAGGTGTGCCATGTCTTCCAAAAACAAAAGACAAGGAAAGCACAGGGACCAGACAGTGTTTCAGCCACTTGTCTTAGATGCTGTGCTAACAATCTGGCCCCCATCTTCACACTGATCTTCAATAGATCAATGGAGCAGTGTGAAGTCCCTTGCTGCTTGAAATACTCAATCATCATTCCTGTCCCAAAGAAACCCAAAAGCAGAGGACTTAACCCTCTGGGGTCTGAGGGTGTTTTGGGCCCTGGAGAAGTTTTGACATGCCTTGATATTTGTGCTTTTTTCAGTTGCTTAAAAACATATTAATGGCTAACGTCTGATAACACTGTATTCAGCACAAACTGGGCTACAATAATATGTGAGCAACATGTGTGTAAATGTTTGTATTTTTGAGAAAATAATGTTTATGCATGGTTTTTGAAAAAACAAACATTTTAAGTAATTGAAATAAGGCCATATAACACATACTAAACATTTGTCCACAAGACTTTTGAGAACTGGATCTTGTAGCCTAGAGTTTTTGCTACAAACAAACTATAAACTACAGATGTGAAAAACATCCTGATCACTCATTCATACAAAACAATATAGTAATTTAACTTTTTTACAGATTCTTTTAGTGTTAGAAAGGTCATATGCAAGGCAGCGTGAATGATCATGAATATTGATTGTAATTCACACACGAGGAGACAAAGACCCCTCCCCTGGGCCCATCAATGAGGAATGTGACAGAAAGAGAATGAATGTGAGGAGACTTAATGATCAAAATAAAGTTTTAAGTTAAAAGAAGTAACCTGACTATATGTTCCCCGTCTGTCGCTCACTTCGACGTCGTGTTGAAGAAGCGACACTAGGGGTCTCTCTTGAGCGCCGAAAGATGCCTCTGATCTATGAAAAAAGGCCAATGAGAGTTGGCGAACAGTATTTGCATACCCCGCCTCCGGATACGGATATAAAGGCGAAATACGCTCGTTCATTCAGTAATTTTCTTTGGAGCCGATGGTCGTGTGTATGCAGTCAGCTGCGAATGACACAACTGATCCTGCTTCTGATCCTCTGACGCTCTGCTTTGCTGTTGGATTTACGGCGCTCTTCAGCGGCTTTTCTCTTCACTGCCGTCGTGCAGTTTTCCCCTGGGCGCTTCGACAGCGCAGAGTTAAAAGATTTGAAAGAGTGATTTTCTCTGTAAAAGAGTTTATTTCTCTGAAAGAGCATTACACAACGGCGTTGAACGTCCTTTTCAGTACGCGTCATTATAAAGATGTCATTTCCGCCCCTGTGTAGTTTCTGGATGCGGTGATTTCTCCCCACCTCTCTCGGTCATAAAAAGCTGTCTTGCATGCCTGGGCTGCGATCACACGCAGGCAGCGTTTTATGAATGGTTCATGTTCACAGTGCGAGAACATAGCCATGGCAACATTGAGGTCGTGTGGCTTTCTTTTGTAATGAGAGAAAGCCGCTTCAGCCGCCCCCCGCACCTCGCCTCCTTCCTACGGGATTGACGCAGGCGCCGCGGGCGATGAACGCAATTTGGGGACAATGACGGGCTCTGTTCGCCGGGTAAACCCCCTCGAACCACCCGCCTCCCCGGTACGCTTGTTTGCTTCCGTCTGAGCCCGGGATGAGCATTCTCTCCAATGGTTCATCTTCTCAGTGTGAGAACATGGCCGTTATAGCATTGCGGTCGCACGGCTTTCTTTTGTAATGAGAGAAAGCCACTTCAGCCACCCCCCGCGCTCCGCCCTCTTCCTATGGGATCGGCGCAGGCGCCGCGGGCGATGAAGGCGATTTGGGGACTATGACGGGCTCTGTTTGCCGGGTAAACCCCCTTGAACCGCCCGCCTCCCCAGCATGCTTCCTTGCTTCAGAATTGGATGACATCACCTCTGCATCGGAGAGCGTTACAGCGGCATCGGATGCTGATCACTCGCCTGGGCCGCCACCTTCGGGTCTGCCGCCCAGCCTGAGCCTGACGCACGAAGATCCGCTATGCTTTCCCGGGCTACTTGATCTGTCCCGCTGGCAGGTACGCCGCTCACAGCCACGCCCCCCGGTTCCTTTCTTCTCGGACGTGCATGACGAGTGGAGCAAAGCCAAGGCTTCTTCGCTCCTCCGCTCTCACTACCCTCACTGTGGAACGGTCCCAGACCACTTCCACTCTGCACGCCACGGCCCTTCCTGCAACCAACGCCAGGCCAAGGCACTTCAAACTTGCACCTTGGGTAGTCCTGTTCTTGATGTACTGCAGGAACTGCGCTGGATGACCAACCGCGCCCCCGGGCCACGGAGGTCAGAAGCGCCGGCACTCGAACGGGCGATGGCCACCCCTTGTGGTCCAGAAACGCATCTGTGGACTGGACCTGGTCGAAATGCGGGAGGTAGACGAGGCACGCCTTCTCCCACACCCCCGTCTCCCAGCTCCGTCCATTCAGCGCCACCATTGACGACTCTGCCCGGCAGTCCTCAGCGGTGAAGCAGATGGAGGCCACCGCACATCCTGCCCCGCTGCAAGCCTGCCGCCATGGGCCATGCCCCGTCTGCTCGCCGAGGGCATCCTCCTGCGGCTATGAAACACCCTGCTCCACCTCAACCCGCTCAACCCAGGGACCAAGATGTTAGCTCCGGAGGTGGTAAGACCGCTCCGTCCCCGGTGGAGAGCCGGGAGGAGAATTTTTTGTCGAATCAGTTTTCACATACTCGTATTCTCTGTAACGAGCTATTTCCTTTTGTCTCTGGGTTACCTGGCCCACAAATGCCGTTCTCATGGCACTCTGCCACCAGATCTCAGCAGTCCCAGCTTCCTGGACACGGACCACCCGTCTCCAGCCCCACGACTGCCCCCCCCCCGGCTGGCCGATTCCGACGAGTCTAGAGGACGCCTACCCGGGACCTCCTCCTCAGTCGCTAACCCGCCCCCTGCCGGGTGTGCGGAGCAAGGTAAGTGCTTTGAGTCTTTCTCAGCACCCCAGCTGCGGGTCGCCCTGTCGCCGCCCAACGCTGCCCTACCTGCTCTGCCCCGCTGCGAAGCCCTGCCGGGTACATCAAATTAATCGTCCCCTTAGTGCCCCTAGCGCAGAGGTTGGACGCGTGGCTTTCACTTCCCAACCCGTCTCGCTGGCTGACCTGGACCATCTGACTCGGTAACGCAATTCAGTTTGCCAGGCCCCCACCCCCCTTCATGGGCGTCCGCTTTTCCGCAGTATATGGCAAACATGCCCAGTCCCTGCGCGCGGAAATCGCGACTCTTCTGGCCAAAGACGCGATAGGGCCTGTCCCTCCAACTGAGATAAAGGAGGGTTTCTACAGCCCTTACCTCATCGTACCCAAGGAAGGCGGAGGCTTACGACCAATCTTGGACTTGCGAGTTTTCAACCAAGCGTTGCACAAACTCCCGTTCAAAATGCTCACGCTTAACCTGCGTCCGGCACCTAGATTGGTTTGCAGCGGTAGACCTGAAGGACGCGTACTTCCACGTCTCCATCCTGCCCCGACACCGCCCCTACCTGCGGTTTGCGTTCGAGGGCCAGGCGTATCAGTACAAAGTCCTCCCCTTCGGCCTGTCTCTGTCCCCTCGCGTCTTCACGAAAGTCGCAGAGGCAGCTCTTGCCCCGCTCCGAGAAGCCGGCATCCGCATACTCAACTACCTCGACGACTGGCTCATTCTGGCTCACTCACGAGAGTTACTATGCGCCCACAGAGACCAGGTGCTCAGGCACCTCAGCCGTCTGGGGCTTCAGGTCAACTGGGAAAAGAGCAAGCTCAATCCAGTTCAGAGCATCTCTTTTGTCAGGATGGAGTTAGACTCAGTCTCAATGTCGGCATGTCTCACCAACGAGCGTGCCCAGTCAGTGTTGAACTGCCTTGCCGCCTTCAGGCCAGGCACAGCGGTCCCCTTAAAACTTTTCCAGAGGCTCCTGGGGCATATGGCGTCCTCCGCGGCGGTCGCGCCGCTGGGGTTGATGCATATGAGACCGCTCCAACACTGGCTCCAGACCCGAGTCCCGAGACGAGCATGGCGCCACGGCACGCACCGGGTAACAATCACCCCCGCCTCCCGTCAGACATTCAACCCCTGGACAGACCTCTGTTTCTTACGGGCTAGAGTGCCCCTACAGCAGGTGTCCAGACGCGTCCTGGTCACGACCGACACCTCCAGATTGGGTTGGGGTGCCGTTTGCAACGGGCACGCAGCCTCAGGCCGTTGGAAAGGGGCCCAGCTGCGTTGGCACATCAACTGCCTCGAGTTGTTGACCGTCCTTTTGGCCCTGCGGAAGTTTCTCCCGTTAATTCGGGACGAACATATCCTAGTCAGGTCGGACAGCACCACTGCGGTCGCGTACATAAATCGCCAAGGCGGCGTACACTCCCGCCACATGTCACAACTCGCCCGTCGTCTCCTCCTTTGGAGCCAGCACCGACTCAAGTCACTGCATGCCACTCACATCCCCGGCAACCTCAATGTGATAGCGGACGCGCTGTCATGACAACGCTTGCCTGGCGGAGAGTGGAGGCTTCACCCCCACTCGGTTCAGCTGATTTGGGAACGGTTCGGCAAGGTCCAGGTAGACCCCTCTGCCTCCCGAGAGACCTCCCACTGCCCGCTCTGGTATGCCCGCTCAGATGCTCCCCTCGGGGCAGATGCACTGGCACACAGCTGGTCGGTGGGGCTGCGCAAGTACGCATTCCCCCAGTGAGCCTTCTTGCACAGGTGCTATGCAAGGTCAGGGAGGACGAGGAGTAAGTCACTCTCGTGGCTCCTTACTGGCCCACCCGGGCCTGGTTCTCGGACCTTGTACTCCTCGCGACAGCCCCTCCCTGGTGAATTCCCCTGAGGAAGGACCTTCTTTCTCAGGGATGGGGCATGCTCTGGCATCCGCGCCCAGACCTTTGGAACCTCCACGTCTGGCCCCTGGACGGTATGCGGAAGATCTAGCTGGTCTACCTCCATGGTCGTAGCCACGATCAACCAAGCCAGAGCCCCTTCTACCAGGCAACTCTACACCCTGAAATGGCGTCTGTTCGTGAATTGGTGTTCTTCCTGGGCAGAAGACCCACAGAGGTGCGCAGTTAGGTCGGTGCTCCTGTTCCTGCAGGAGAGGTTGGAGGGGAGGCTGTCCCCGTCCACCTTGAAGGTGTATGTTGCCACTGTCGCAGCTCACCAGACCCAGTAGACGGCAAGTCTCTGGGTAAGCATGACTTAATCGTCAGGTTCCTAAGAGGTGCCCGGAGGTTAAACCCCTCCCGGCCAAACCTGTTCCCCTCCTGCGATCTCTCGGTGGTCCTCGCCGGTCTTCAGAGATCCCCCCCCCCCGAGCCGCTAGTATCAGTTGGCTCAGGGTCCTCTCCTTAAAAAGACGGCCCTGCTGATCGCGCTCGCTTCCATCAAAGAGGGTTGGGGACCTGCAAGCGTTCTCTACTAACGACACTTGCCTGGAGCTCGGTCCGGCAGATACTCATGTGATCCTAAGACCTCGACCGGGCTATGTGCCCAAGGTTCCTACCACGCCCCTCAGGATCAGGTAGTGAACCTACAAGCGCTGCCCCGGGAGGAGGCAGACCCAGCCCCCTCACTGCTGTGTCTGGTACGTGCTTTGCGTGCCTACCTGGAACGCACCCAGAGCTTCAGGTGCTCTGAACAGCTCTTTGTCTGCTTTGGAGGACAGCAGAAAGGGAACGCTGTCTCCAAACAAAGGTTGTCCCACTGGGTGGTGGACGCCACTCTGCTGGCCTACCACACCCAGGCCGTGCCACCCCCTCTGTGGGTTCGAGCCCACTCCACTAGAAGCATGGCATCCTCATGGGCACTGGCTAGGGGCACCTCCTTAGCAGAGATTTGCAGAGCTGCGGGCTGGGCAGCACCTAACACCTTTACGAGATATTACAATCTCAGGGTTGAGTCAGTCTCGTCCCGTGTTTTCTCAAGTCCGAACGCGTAGAACTCGGTACACGTCGACGGTCTGACCGGGTGAATCGCTTGTTCCAGCACCGTTTCCCTCTGCCGAGGCAAAACAGTGCACTTCTTTCCCAGAAGACCTAGGTCCCTGGTTGATTCCTCCCTAGCCCTTTGGGCCAGCACAGCAATTCAGCGGAGGAACTTGCTGGCCCAGTCCACTATGGGTACCCCAGGCTACCCCTACTGGAATAGGTGCTCCACAGATCAGGCCTCCTACGGGACTCCTCCTGTGTGTACTTCCGCGGTACGGTCACCTTACGAGCTGACCCGCGTCTCCCTTAGGCAGTCCTTTGCTGCCCTCCGGTTGCCGTGTTGTAGCAACTCCCCCCTCCTCGAGGTTGGATCTACCACCGCGCCATTCTTCCCACATGTGACCCAAGAGGCCATGTGATGTATTTTGCCACCTCTACCTCCCCTTTCGGGTGGGTGTGGCCTCCGCAGGGTCTTTTCCCCCTAAAAGAATAGGAATTTGGGATAAGACCCCCTTCCCTCGATGCGGTAAGGGCCCCGGTTGCTCTTGCTCTATGCCGAGAAAACATAGAGAGAAAAGAGGCACAGCCAGGCTTGGCCCGTTCCCTAGTTGGGAGCGTCACTTTGTTCCCCCCTAGGGTAATCAAAAGGATTCTGACGACTTTTTTGGGGCATTGGGGAAGAGTACGTGCAGCCTGAACACAGTTGGTCACTTGTGCATGTAGAAATACCTGCCCGCTTCTGTGTAAGCAATACACGTACACGGCTCAGCGCATGGCGAGTTTTGAAGTGGACCCTTAGTGTCGCTTCTTCGACACAACGTCGAAGTGAGCGACAGACGGGGAACGTCTAGGTTACGTATGTAACCTCCGTTCCCTGATGGAGGGAACGAGACGTCGTGTCTTCCCGGCCACATCGCTGAGCCGAGCCGCTGAGGTGCCCGGAACACTCCCGGCTCCTCCGAAAAATCCTGAATGAACGAGCGTATTTCCCTCGCCTTTATATCCGTATCCGGAGGCGGGGTATGCAAATACTGTTCGCCAACTCTCATTGGCCTTTTTTCATAGATCAGAGGCATCTTTCGTCCCTCAAGAGAGACCCCTAGTGTCGCTTCTTCGACACGACGTCTCGTTCCCTCCATCAGGGAACGGAGGTTACATACGTAACCTAGACGTTTCTTTACATAAAGACTTTACTTAATTATAGACCTACACTACCATTAAAAGAAGTCTTCTCTGATCACCAAGGCTGCATTTATTTGATCCAAAATACAGTAAAAACATTGATATTTTGAACTCTTTTTACAATTTAAAAGAACAGTTTTCTATTTGAATATATTGTAAAATGCAATTTGTGATCAGCATCATTACTGCAGTCTTCAGTGTCACATGATCCTTCAGAAAACATTATAATATTCTTATTTTCTAATATAGACATATTTACATCACATTTGGCACATTTACACCCAAACACAAATTTGCTAGCACAAGCTTTGTTGATGATAATGAAATTTAATAATACAATAATAATTGCATCTCTTCAAAATACAAATGTTCATCAGAGTCCCGCTCTTCTTCTGAGGAAAATGTTAACTCTTTCACTATCTAGGATTTTCCTCACCTGTATATCGTGTGACCTTCCAAACGTGCATTACCGTATGAATAGTGCCCTCTGCCCATGGGTGTGATCACATTAGGGTTTAATTACAGATACTGCACATGCGTAAACCTTCACAAAAGCTTACTGGGATAACTCCGTCGAATTGATCCCCAATCCTTGATTTTCTTCTTTCACATTTGTTCATAAACCTAAATTTTAAACTTTACAAACGTGTGAACATATCTCCGATACTAGTCTTTATAAAAAACAATCAGATTTCTTTGATATCGCTACTTATATCCAACTTTCCGAACTTCCGTTACTATTCTTAGCCCGCTAGCACTGCACGTGTGGTCTCTCGCCTATCGATCGTCTTACTTACACCTGTATAACTGAAAGCTATAATTCGCCATTATAGCACATCTGCTATAATGGCGAATATAGTGGATGTGTGTCTAACTCTACCTCTGTGTGCAGGTGAAGACACCTTTGAACTACATTCGGTGCAGTTGGAGCTGGAATCCGTCGAGAGGCAGATCCACGACCTGCTGGAGAGACAGGCCGAGCTGCGAGATCGGCGGTCCGCGCTTGAAGCATCACGCGCAGATGCTCACAGGTCAGTGGTTCTTAATTTTTTGACTCCGACCTCGTCTACTCCGTGTGTTTCTCTGCACAGGACGCGATCCTCCCTGGCTTCATTCACTCCGGCACCGACACATCACCATGGACCCTGGGTGATTCCACGGCGGAAGACGCGAGCCAGGACCAGACCAAGGACCTCCCCACCCCTCCCGGCTTTCGAGATCTCCACCCGGAACCGCTTCTCACCTCTTCGCGAGTCGGAGCGCGACGACGCCGTGATCATCGGCGATTCGACCGTCCGTCATGTCCGCGCTCTCTCTGGCAAAGGTAAGGTGCGCACTCACTGCTTTCCTGGTGCTCATGTTCTTGATGTCTCTACGCAGGTTCCCGAGATCTTGAATGGTGACGAGCGCGTCGGAGCTGTCGTGCTGCACGTGGGAACAAACGACACCAGGCTGCGGAAGACGGAGGTACTGAAGAAGGACTACAGGAGCCTGATCGAGACGGTACGCAGCACTTCGCCAGAAACAATGATCGTCGTGTCTGGACCGCTTCCCACGTACCGACTAGGACAAGAAAGGTTCAGTAGATTATTTGCTCTAAATGAATGGTTAATGTCATGGTGTAATGAACAGAGACTGCTCTTTGTTAATAATTGGAATCTGTTTTGGGAGCGACCTAGGCTCTTCCGTCCTGATGGCCTTCTCCCCAGCAGAGTCGTAGCGGCTGTTCTGTCGGACAACATCTCCAAGATGCTACACACCATATGACTAGTAAGTCAAAGTCCAAATCACAGTATTTGCTGTCCCAACTTAATTGATATAAGTACCAATGTAGAACATTATATAGAAACTGTGTCTGTTCCTCGTTTAGTAAAGCCAAACAATACATCTACTGTAGGATCTAGGAAAAATCTAATTGTAATTAAACCAGAAAATCTCAATATCAGTGAACAAAAACAATTTCTAAAGCTAGGTCTTCTAAACATTAGATCGCTCACACCTAAGGCGGTTATTGAAAATGAAATGGTCTCAGATAATAGTTTTGATGTATTTTGCCTTACTGAAACCTGGCTTAAACCAAATGATTATTTCGGTCTAAATGAGTCTACTCCGCCAGGATACTGTTATAAGCATGAGCCCCGTCTGATTGGTCGTGGCGGCGGTGTTGCAACAATTTATAGAGATATTCTTAATGTTACTCAGAAAATAGGTCACAGGTTTAATTCGTTTGAAGTACTTGTGCTAAATGTTACACTCTCAGATGTAAGAAAAAAATCCCTATTATCTCTAGCCTTGGCTACCGTATATAGTCAAGTCAAGTCAAGTCAATTTTATTTGTATAGCGCCTTTCACAACACACATCGTTTCAAAGCAGCTTTACAGAAGTTCAGCATTAACAGACGATAAAAATGTAATGTCTATAAAGTCGATAAAGCATCATCCTTGTGCAGGGCTCCAAACTGCGACTAAAAATGGTCGCATTTGTGACCAAATAAATTTATTTGTGAGTGTAATTTCTGTCAAGGTCGCCATTGGCGACAGTAAAAGTTTACTCCCTTTTGATTTTAAAATTTGCATTACATTTCCCGAGATACATAACAAAAGTTTATATCAAAGAAATAGCGGGGAAAACGGAGTTCATTGCAGGAACTAACAATTTCAAAAAAGAGACTGTTAGAAAACACGGTGACAGTAACAAGCATAAAAATGCACGTGATCACATAATTGCGAAGAATGCTCCACAGACTACACTGTTAGCGAGCTGCGGGACGAAAAGGAATGGATGGAGTTAAAAAATTTAAAATATTTGGCGCCTGTTTTTCCCCCTGTAGGAGCCATTGGCTCCTTAATTGTTTTTTTTTTTTTTTGTTTTTTTGTTTGGAGCCCTGTTGTGGAATTAGATAAGATATGATTCTTTATCGTGTTTAAAAATAATTAAATAATAATTGTATTAATAACCCCAGTGAGCAAGCCGAAGGCGACTGTGGCAAGGAACACAAAACTCCAAAAGATGATTGTTAATGGAGAAAAATAACCTTGGGAGAAACCAGACTCACTGTGGGGGCCAGTTCCCCTCTGGCTAACATCATGAATAATGTAAATAAGAATGATTTATAGTCAAAAAACATGATTTAAAAAATTATTAAACTTATTAAGTGCTAAGGGTCAGTATTTAGACAGTGAATGTGTTTGAACTGCAAGATTAGTGACCAGTGTCTTTGAAGTCCATCCTTGATTAAATTCCAGAAGTTCACTTAGATGCAATTGTCCTTGTTTGGCTGATGAAGGCTTTTGTTGGCAATAATTAGTCTATGTATCCCATTTTAAGATCCTTGTCCATGGTGATGGGGCATCTGAAGTCTCCGTGAGAGGCTGGATACAAACTGGAGCTGACGAACGCTATTTACCTCGGGACTGGCGTCCCGAGATAACAGCAGAAAAGCAGATGGGAAATAATTAGCATAGCTGATGTTCATAATATTAATGCATTATAACTGATTCAGCAGTAGTATAAAAAGTTTGCATTATGTGAATGCTTGGTTAAAGAGATGTGTCTTTAATCTAGTTTTAAACTGGGACAGCGAGTCTGAGCCTCGAACAATATCGGGAAGGCTATTCCAGAGTTTAGGAGCTAAATGTGAGAACGCCCTCCCTCCATTAGTGGACTTAGATATCCTAGGTATGACCAGAAGCCTCGAATTTAGTGATCTTAAAGAGCGCGATGGATTGTATGGCGATAGAAGATCCGTTAAAAACAGTATATAGACCTCCAGGGCCTTACGCTGATTTCCTAAAAGAGTTTGCAGACTTTCTATCAGATCTATTGGTCAATGTCGATAAAGCAATAATTGTTGGGGATTTTAATATACACGTAGATAACACAAATGATGCGTTAGGGGCTGCGTTTACAGATTTGTTAAACTCCTTCGGGGTCACGCAAAACGTCAGTGGTCCCACTCATCGCCTAAATCATACGCTAGATTTAATTATATCATATGGAACCAATCCAACCGATATAGATATTATACCGCAAAATGATGATGTCACTGATCATTACATGGTAACTTGCATACTACGTACCACTGAAATCTGTCATATTGCGCCACGTTATCGACCAAGCAGAACAATCCTTCCAACCACAATAGATAGATTCTCAAATAGCTTACCTGATCTATCTCAGCTGCTCAGTGAACCCAAACAAACAGATGAACTAGAGGAAATGACTAGCAGTTTGAGCACCATTTTCTCTGGTACATTAGATATTGTTGCACCAATTAGATTAAAAAAGTTTCGAGAAAAAACTAGAGCACCATGGTACAACAGTGCTACACATGCTATCAAGAGAGAAACTCGTAACTTAGAGCGTAAATGGAAACAAACTAATTTAGAGGTCTTTAGAATCGCGTGGAAAGACAGTATGTCACGTTACAAAAAGGCTCTAAAAACAGCCAAACTAATAGAAAATAACCAAAATAATCCAAGGTTCTTATTTAACACCGTGGCTAGACTAACAAATAAACAGAGATCACCTGAGCAAAATATTCCGTTACAGTTTAGTAGTAATGATTTTATGAATTTCTTCACTGAGAAAATAGAAAACATCAGAAACACAATTGTAAACACAACTGTTAATGTACAATCTTTTATGGTGTCTTATGACTCACCCTCAATTATCGCCCCTCAAGAACAACTACACCGCTTTACAACTATAGGACAGGAAGAGCTAAATAAACTTATCATTGCATCTAAACCAACAACATGTTTACTAGATCCAATACCCACTAAACTACTGAAAGATGTGTTACATGTAGTGGAAGAGCCTCTTCTCAATATTATTAACTCGTCTTTATTTTTAGGTCATGTTCCAAGAATATTTAAGCTGGCAGTTATAAAACCTCTCATTAAGAAACCACAATTAGATCCAAATAACCTAGCAAATTACAGACCCATCTCAAATCTTCCATTTATGTCTAAAATATTAGAAAAAGTTGTGTCCGCTCAATTGTGCTCTTTCTTGCAAGAAAATGATATCTATGAAAAATTTCAGTCAGGATTCAGACCGCATCATAGCACAGAAACTGCGCTAGTTAAAATTACAAATGATTTACTTTTGGCTTCTGACCAAGGCTGCATCTCAATATTAGTTCTACTCGATCTTAGCGCTGCGTTCGACACTATAGATCATAAAATACTCTTGGATCGACTACAAAACTACACTGGTGTTCAGGGACAGGCATTAAGCTGGTTTAGATCGTACTTATCAGACCGTTACCATTTTGTCTGTTTAAATGGGGAAAAATCAAAAATAACGTCAGTAGACTATGGAGTGCCACAAGGATCTGTGTTAGGCCCTCTATTATTCTCAATATATATGCTGCCACTTGGTAAAATTATAAGAAAACATGGAATTAATTTCCACTGTTATGCTGATGACACTCAATTATATATCTCATCACGACCAGATGAAAACACTAACTTATCTAACTTGACAGAGTGTCTTAAAGATATAAAATGCTGGATGACGTGTAATTTCCTGTTATTAAATTCCGATAAAACGGAGGTATTACTTATTGGTCCAAAAAACTACCCACAAAATCCCTTACACTACAACTTTAATTTAGAAGGATGTCCTGTTACATTATCCACTACAGTAAAAGACCTGGGTGTTATACTAGACCGCAACTTGACTTTCGAAAATCATATTTCATCTGTTACGAAAACAGCCTTTTTCCATCTTAGAAACATTGCTAAGCTACGTAACATGCTATCTGTTTCTGATGCAGAAAAGTTAGTTCATGCATTCATGACCTCGAGACTAGATTACTGTAATGCTTTATTAGCTGGTTGCCCTGCATCCTCAATAAACAAGCTACAGTTAGTCCAAAATGCAGCCGCTAGAGTTCTTACTAGGTCAAGAAAATATGATCATATAACACCGATTTTATCATCTCTACACTGGCTACCTATTAAGTTCCGTATCAATTACAAAGTATTACTACTGACCTATAAAGCCCTAAATGGTTTATCTCCGGTGTATTTAACGGATCTTCTATCGCCATACAATCCATCGCGCTCTTTAAGATCACTAAATTCGAGGCTTCTGGTCATACCTAGGATATCTAAGTCCACTAATGCTTACTTTTTATACTACTGCTGAATCAGTTATAATGCATTAATATTATGAACATCAGCTATGCTAATTATTTCCCATCTGCTTTTCTGCTGTTATCTCGGGACGCCAGTCCCGAGGTAAATAGCGTTCGTCAGCTCCAGTTTGTATCCAGCCTCTCACGGAGACTTCAGATGCCACATCACCATGGACTACGATCTTGAAATGGGATACATAGACTAACTATTGCCAACAAAAGCCTTCATCAGCCAAACAAGGACAATTGCATCTAAGTGAACTTCTGGAATTTAATCAAGGATGGACTTCAAAGACACTGGTCACTAATCTTGCAGTTCAAACACAATCACTGTCTAAATACTGACCCTTAGCACTTAATTTTAAATCATGTTTTTTAACTATAAATAATTCTTATTTACATTATTCATGATGTTAGCCAGAGGGGAACTGGCCCCCACAGTGAGTCTGGTTTCTCCCAAGGTTATTTTTCTCCATTAACCATCATCTTTTGGAGTTTTGTGTTCCTTGCCACAGTCGCCTTCGGCTTGCTCACTGGGGTTATTAATACAATTATTATTTGATTATTTTTAAACACGATAAAGAATCATATCTTATCTAATTCCACAACAGGGCTCCAAACAAAAAAAAAATCAATTAAGGAGCGATTGGCTCCTATAGGGGGAAAAAACAGGCGCCAAATTTTTTTTTTTTTTTTCATTTTTAACTCCTTCCATTCCTTTTCGTCCCGCAGCTCGCTAACAGTGTAGTCTGTGGAGCATTCTTCGCAATTTTGTGATCACGTGCATTTTTTATGCTTGTTACTGTCACCGTGTTTTCTAACAGTCTCTTTTTTGAAATGGTTAGTTCCTGCAATGAACTCCGTTTTCCCCGCTATTTCTTTGATATAAACTTTTGTAATGTATCTCGGGAAATGTAATGCAAATTTTAAAATCAAAGGGAGTAAACTTTTACTGTCGCCAATGGCGACCTTGACAGAAATTACACTCACAAATAAATTTATTTGGTCACAAATGCGACCATTTTTAGTCGCAGTTTGGAGCCCTGCACAAGGATGATGATTTATCGACTTTATAGACATTACATTTTTATTGTCTGTTAATGCTGAACTTCTGTAAAGCTGCTTTGAAACGATGTGTGTTGTGAAAGGCGCTATACAAATAAAATTGACTTGACTTGACTTGACTTAATTAGTTGAGCCAGGAGAAACTGTACATTGCTTTGTTTCATACAGATTACATTGCAGGAGAATATTTGTTTTAAATTTTAATTGTTTTATTTAAAAGTAGACATTTTAAGCTTTCTTTAGACATATGTTTCATGTTTGTGTGATAAGTATTCACAGAGTTTCAGTTCATTTTTTTGATGTGTTTCAGAAATATGCTTGTTTACACAGAGACTGCTGAAATCTCACCCTTTTTATTTTCTTTACTTTACAAAAGCACAAGGTTTTGTTGTTATTGTGAGTATACACAAATAAAAGTAGACACTTTATAGTCTCTAATGATGCCTTACACTTTTTAATGTTGTTTCTGCTGTAATGACGAAAAAATGCAGCAGGATGCACCGGCACATCCTTCGACTCCAGAGGGTTAATGACTACAGACCTGTTGCTCTGACATCTGTGGTCATGAAATCATTTGAGAGACTGGTGTTGGCCCCCCTGAAAGACATCACTGGACCCTTTCTAGATCCCCTTCAATTTGCATATCAAGCAAGCAGGTGTGTGGAGGATGCAGTCATCATGGGATTGCATCATATCCTGGGGCATATGCAAAGATCATTTTGTGGACTTCAGTTCGGCTTTCAACACCATCATCCCACCTTTTCTTCAGACTAAATTACACCAACTCTGTTCCCACGTCTATCTGTAAATGGATTACCAGCTTTCTGATGGACAAGAAGCAGCTACTGAGACAAAGGAAATTCACTTCCAGCACCTGTACAATCAGCACAGGTGCTCCCCAGTGATGTGTGCTCTACCCACTACTCTTCTCCCTGTATACAAATGCCTGCACCACCAACAACCCCTCTGTCAAGCTCCTGACATTTGCATATAACACCACTGTCATCGGCCTCATCCAAGATGATGATGAGCCTGTATACAAAAGGGAAGCTGAACAGCGGGTTGTCTGGTGCAGTCAAAACAACCTGAAGCTGAAAACGCTCAAAACGGTGGCGATGATTGTGGACATTATGAGGAACACTGACTCACCATTCTAAATAGCACTGTGGCAGCAGAAGAGTCATTCAGGGTCATGGGCACTACAATCTCACAGGATCTGAAGTGGGTGACCCACATTGACTCATTGTGAAAAAGGCCCAGCAGAGGTTGTACTTCCTTTGGCAGTTGAGGAAGTTCAACCTCCCACAGGCGCTGCTGATTTAGTTCTACTCAGCAATCATTGAGTCTGTCCTCTGAACTTCAGTAACTGTCTGGTTTGGTGCAGCTATGAAATCGGATATCAGAGGACTACAAAAGACAGTTTGGACTGCTGAGAGGATCATTGGTTGCCCCCTGCCCTCCCTTCAAGAACTGTAAACTTCCAGAGTGAGGAAAAAGACTGGAAAAATCACTCTGCAACCCACTGTTGCCTTCTGGCCGACGCTACAGAGATCTGACAACCAGAAACATCAGGTACAGGAACAGTTTTTTCCCTCAGACTATCCAGCTCATGAACAGTTAAAACTGCCTCATTGAGCAACATTTATGTGCAATTCACAGTTTAGTCTTTTTATATTTATCCAACACACTCAATACCTCTTCTGCCATTATGTTTCCTTGCACTGTATATGACAGGTTTGTATTTGCACTATGTATATGTATATATGTTATAGTCTTATTGTGTATTCTGTATATACTTTATTTTCTATCCATTTTTAATTTTTATTCTATTTCTATTTATGTAAAATGTTTTAATAATTTTTTTATTATTATTATTATTATCTCTGTCTTGTTGCTGTATTTTATTGTTCTGCACTGGAAGCTCCTGTCACCAAGACAAATTCCTTGTATGTGTAAGCATACCTGGCATTAAAGCTGATTCTGATTCTGATTATCTGCACACATTGTCTAGGAAATTTTTGAGACATTTTACAAAATTTAAAAAGAAAGAATATAACCACACGACACACAAGCAAGTTGTGACTGGCTACACACAAAATGGCAACCAATCGCATTTCCGTTGCCAACCGAAAATTCCGCCCACCTTGCTTTATACAGTGGTCTTGCTGAGAGTATTGTGGATACAGTCTACTGTCCAAAAATGTTAATAATGTTATCAAACTATCATTTGTCAAGATATCTCAAAACGACAGGTGTCACAGTGTGTGTTCTTTCACATTAATTTACACTGTATTTGAACGAACATGTGAGGCAAGCAGCACCCCTTTTTGTCTGATGAGGTTCGACTTAAATATTAGTAGGTTCCTTATGACAATGCTCTACAAATAATGTATTGAGTTTGTACTATGTATTTCTATTTTGTTGTAGCATGAAAACCTGCACACCAAATATTAATTTTCCTGCTGCCATCTTTACAGCTCCCAAAACAGGGGTGTATTGCTCTCAGCTTGTGTTTAGAATTTTTCCATCCCACATCATGCTTGGCAATATGGTCATCTTCACCTCATAGTGATGCACTGATATTTAGCCACACTAGCTACTGAGGAGAACTGAGAGTTATAGATAGTTGTGACTCGCCAAGACAGGCAGATGTCTAGTTGTCACTATGGACGCATCCATCGCAGACATGGGAGCCTTGAGCAAAGGAAAATCTGGTTGTTGTCACCTAGAAAGGGACACAAACTGTGTGGGATATAAATCGTCAAAGAGGAGTACAGTCAGCATTCCCAACATTGAACCTGGTGAGCTGAATTCTCCTCTGGAGCAATTAATGTCTTCTACGTGTGAAGCATATCCCCAACCACCTGAATAGCAGAGAATGTTTACTCTAACTTCAGGATGCAAAATGGAGACTCCACCCTCAATCACATGGTTGACAGCAAGCTCCACCAGGCTTGGACGAATTAGCTCACAGATGGTCAGTGAAATGCGAATATCCTTTTCCCCCATAAGTTTTGTACATGAAGTATTGTGCAACATGTGGAAAGACAAGGAAACAGTGATACTAGTTGCACCAAATGGCCCACTGGTTCCCGATGTGATGGAGCTGCTAGATGCTCACCCAACTGCTCTTGCAAGCTAAGGATCTGGCAACCAAACTGCATGTCTGTCATCTGAAAAGGACTCATCAGACACAAGAGGATAATTAAACACCATACTACAGTCCAGGGCCCCCTCAATGTGGTGGCTGTTTGCCTTCAAGTGGTGAAGTTTTGCTGATTGGGGTATCTCATGGGGTGAGGACCCAAAGCATTGCCCTGTGCAGATGATACTTTCTTTTATAGAAAAGCAGTTGTATGCAGGAGTATATCCATCCATGCTCAAAGTATATGTCACTGCCATAGTGACCACTCGTGTCCTTTGAGGGCTTGACTATAAGCAACACCTTCTGCTCAGCAGGATTCTGCATGGTACGAGATGGCTAAGAGCCTTTTTCGCCCCTCTACCATCCCACTCTGAGCTCTGGTATTAACACGCACATACTGGTTCCCCTTTTGAGTCATTAGAGGTGCTACGCTTACTCTCTTTGGAGACTATGCTGCTACTTGCTTTTGCATCTGTCAAACATATTGGGACCTCCAGGCCCTTTTGTTCAATAACTCCTGTTTAGAGTTCAGACCTGGGCTGTCTCCTTCCTTAAGACCTTCCTTAATGCTCAGGGATGGATATGTGCCCAAGTGCTGACAACCTTGTTAAGGGCTCAGTTTGTTACAGTAAAAACATACTTTAGCTGAGTTGTTACCCTAAAAACATACTTTTCTCCTCCTTTGAGATGGAGTTGGTGAAGAGATTACACATGCTCTACCTGGTCAAAGCTTTGAGCATATATATATATCTCCTTCTGTCACTCTCTCGACGTTGTATCGAAGGAAGTGACACAAGGGTTTTTCTCGGATGCCGAATCGTACCTCTGAATCTGAGAAAAGGCGAGAAGCGTGGCTGTTGGATCTGCATGGCGCATTTCCAGCTGGTGATTCTCTCTCTGCACGCTGTGCAGTTCACGCCCGTGGTCGCATCGACAGTGCTTCTTCCTGTTTAAAAGAGTGTTCTCCTCCTAAAAGAGCTCTATTTTGTCTAAAAGAGTCTGAGTTTTCCCACTCACAAAAAAGAACAATACACAGTGGCGTTGAACGTCCTTTTCAGGACACGTCTTTTTCAAGATGCCTTTCCGCCCCTGTGTTGTTCCTGGATGCGGGCGATTTCTCTCCAAGAACAACGGCCACAGACACTCCCTCGTGTGCCAGGGTAGTGATCACACTAAGGCGGCGTTCATGGATGGTTCATGTTCTCACTGCGAGAACATGACCATGGCAATGTTGCAGTCGCGGCTCTCCTTCCTGAGGGTGAATGCCACTTCAGCCGCCCCCACATCGCTCCTTCTTCCCACGGGATTGAGGACGGCCTGGCTGGTGATATGGGGATAACGACGGGCTTGGTTTCGCCGGGTAAATCCCCACGAACCACCCACCCCCAAACATGCTCATGTGTTTCCGTCCGGGTTCGGGATGAATGCGATTCATGGCCAGCTGGCAATTTCCCTCAAGCCCCTGGGCTTGGATGATGACATCACCGCTGCATCAGTGAGCGTCCAGGCGTCTGATGTGGAAGACTCGACTGGGCTGCCGCATTTGGGCTAGCCTGTCCAGTCTGAGATGGACGCGCAGATGGCCGACATGCTTTCCTGGGCTGCCACGAGTGTGGGCTTGGACTGGAAACCTCCCTCCTCCCCACAGCCTTCGCGGCTTGCCGACTGGTACCTCAGCGCCCCGCGCCGCTCACAGCCACGCCCCCTCCCAGTACCATTCTTCCCGGAAGTGCATGACGAGCTGACGCGGTCATGGAGGGCACCTTTCACTGCCCGTAACCGACCTGCTCTCTCTTCCGCTCTCACTACCCTGGAAGGCGGGGTGGCCCATGGATACACGGAAGTCCCCCAGGTGGATAGGGCAGTAGCAATCCATCTGTGCCCAGTGAACACCGCCAGCTGGTGGGACAACCTGGTACTCACCTCCAAAGCCTACAGTGCAACTGGACAGGCCGCCTCCGCCCTGCATGCCATGGCTCTCCTGCAGGTCCATCAAGCCAAGGCACTTAAAGATCTGAACCTAGGTAGTCCTGATCCCGACGTGCTGCAGAACCACCAACCTCTCTCTCAGAGCTACGAAGATCACAGCGCAGGCACTCGGGTGGGCGATGGCCACCCTTGTGGTCCAGGAGCTCCACCTCTGTCTGAACATGGTTGAGATGTGCGACGTTGATGAGACAGAGTTTCTCAACGCCCCCGTCTCCCAGCTTGGCCTCTTTGGTGACCCTGTTGACGACTTCGCACAGCAGTTTTCGGCGGTGAAGAAGCAGACGGAGGCAATATCGCACATCATGCCGTGGCGCCACCCATCCAGCGCGCCTGTCTGCTTGCTGAGGGCGTCCCCCTACGGCCAAACAACAGCAGGCAGCTCCGCAACCTGGGCCCAGCTCTCAGCCCCAGCGTCGAGCACCTCGCAGGCGCCGTATGGCCCCCATCTCCAGGACCCCTTCCTGGACCAGAAAAGCTCCGACACGCTCCTGAGCTGGGCAACCCAGACAGTTCGCTCTGGAGATGGTACCAAGACCATTCCGTCCCCTGGTGGAGGGCTGGGACGAGAATCCTTGTTTTCCTTATGTTTATTTGCCGCACACTCTTCAAGTTGCGGTACCCAAATGTAAAAAAAAAAGCAATTTCCCCACTCCCTGGGTCATCCAGCCAGTGTGCGCCATTCTCATTTCACCCCGGCCTCACAACTCTCCAGTCCTGGTTCCCCAGATGCAGCTCTCTTGCCTTAGGCCCCGCGACTGCTCAGTCCCGAAGATGCCTCCTTAGGACCTCTTTCTCAGTCTCTAACCTGCCCCCTGGCGGGTGCGCAGAGCAAGGTAAGTGCTTTGAGTCTTTTCTCAGCACCCGTGCCTCGGGACGCTCTTTTGCCTCCCGACGCATTATTACCGGCTCCCCCCCGCCGCGAAGCCCCACCCGGTACGTCAAATGTGATCGTCCCGTTAGTCCCCCTCGCACAGAGTTTGGGTACGTGGTTATCACTTCCCAATCCGACTCGGCTACGCGATTCAGTTTGCCCGGCTCCCGCCTCGTTTCAGCGGTATTCGCTCCACTTTAGTGCGCGACCAACAAGCAAGTGCCTTACCAACATAGATTTCCACCCTGCTCCTCAAGGACGCGATAGAGCCCGTCCCTCCAGCCGAGATGAAGAATGGTTTCTACAGCTCTTACTTCATCTTACCCAAGAAAAACGGCGGGTTGTGACCAATCTTGGACTTGCGAGTTCTCAACCGGGCTTTGCACAAACTCCCGTTCACAATGCTCATGCAGAAACAGATTCTCATCTGCATTCGACAACTTGATTGGTTCGCGGCGGTAGACCTGAAGGACGCGTACTTCCACGTCTCCATTTTGCCGCGACACGACCCTTCTTACGGTTCGCGTTCGACGGCCAGGCGTATCAGTACAAGGTCCTCCCCTTCAGCCTGTCCCTGTCCCCCATTGCCTCGGCTCTGTGTCTGTAGAGACTTTCCTGCTCCCCCCTGGGGAAAGACGCCTCCCCCGACTTAAGTTGGGCCCCAGCCACTTTACGTCCTATGTGAGAGACATTGTGAGAGAGAAGGCCACGGCTGCTAGGGTTTGCTCCCATGCTAGCATGTAACACCTTTTTCCCCCTCAGGGGTACGGGAAAACCTTAGGAGGGGAAAACCTAAGGTGCCTCTAACGCACAATAGCCTGCTTTGCACCTGTTCTGACAGTCACGTAACACGGTCAGTGCGTGACATTTTTATATGGACCCCTTGTGCAAATTCTGTCTGCCCACTTGACATTGGACTTTTCTCAGGTTCAGAGGTACGATTCGGCAGTAGACCCCTTGTGTCAGTTCGTTCGACACAACGTCTCGTTCCCTCCCTCGAGGAACAGAGGTTACAATAGTAACCATGACGATATTGACAGAACAAGTCATTTCATGGTGTCTGAAATACTCTTAATCTGTATTGGAGGTTGATTTTTAAGACCACATAATATGGCTTAACCAGCACAGTTTTCATCCTATCTTCAATTGAAACAGGAAGTTGGTGTGGCACATGTCCAAGGGCTTGTCCCATTTTTTAAATGGTCAGTAGTCTTTAGCAGAGTTCAAAAGAGTATCTGAAAACCATACTTGAGTAAAAGTAGAGAAACCTTACTGGAAAAATTACTCTGTTACAAGTTACATGTCACCCATTCCAGTACCACTTGCGTAAAAGTCTAAAAGTATCTGATTTTAACAGTACTCAAGTATTTAATTCGTATTGAACGTAGGCTCAAATATGCTCTAGTTCTCCAAAACATGACCTTCACACCACCTAAGAGATATTTCAGTGAAAACAAGAAACAGTTGATTTTTGAGGAGAGCAATCACATGTGTTTATTTTCTCAGATAGAAGTAGAATATAGTGCTTCAATATTGAAATAAATCAAGATCCACACAACTGTCTCTTAAACATCTCTGAAAGCAACATGACACCAGGACCAGACACAAGTCCTATTTAGGCTCAAGTGCTCATATGGTGCATAAGTAAAAGAATATCCTTCAAAAAGATCTCTCCATTAAAATTAATAAATAAAAAACATTGAATAAAATGAATGTAAGTCTTGATGTAAGTCTCAGAGGTGGTAAATCTTTTTATTCAACTTCAACAAAAGCAGGTTCTCAAAGTTCTTGGCATTCATTCTAGCTCTCCTTGGACTGAAAATGAGGGAAAAAGCCACTCACAGGCTGCAGATCCTGTAAGAGAGTGTTGAGCCTCAATGACTTCTTCAACAGGAAGGTTTTCAGGACACCCATGTCCTCACCAGCAGACGTCAGCTAGCCATCGAGTAGTTTTGGGACGACTTTAGTGTCTTGAAGAAATCCTCTCCCTCTTATGAGCCGTGAGGTCTCCTCCATATTTTCCTTTATGATGTCCAGACCTACAATACTTAGTAATATTTCTGCAACAATTTAGATATAATTCAACAGCAAATTTTATTGTTAAAAATATAGAGCTTATACGTACTTATCTGTTTCTAATCTGAGGACTTTGGTTCCAAAGGTTATACACATACCTAATAAATATGGTATAAACTATTGGCAAATTTCCCCTAAGTGGTTCATGAAGAAGCCCTAAAACTGATCCACTCCATATTTTACTTTTGTTTGGTTTGACAATTCCTCATTTACATAGACAAAGTGGTAGCGGTCTGCTAAATATGACCTAAACCATGCTAATGCAACTCCACATATGCCAACATAATTCTCTAGCCTATTCAAGAGAATGTTGTGATCTATCGTGTCAAATGCTGCTCTAAGATCTAAAAGCACTAGAAGAGAAATGCAGCCGTGATCAGATGATAAGAGCAAGTCATTTGTAACTCTTATAAGTGCAGTCTCTGTACTGTGATGAGACCTAAATCCTGAATGAATTTCTCGTATACACTATTTCTCTGTAGAAATGAACATATTTGAGAGGATACTACCTTTTCTAGCATTTTTTACATAAATGGGGGATGTGAAATCGGTCTATAATTAGTCAATTTGATTCTCCAGGATCAAATTGTGGCTTCTTAATAAGTGTTTTGATAACTGCCATTTTAAAGTTTCTTGGGACATGTCGTATGCATAGCGAGGAGATCATAATATTAAGAAGAGGTTCTGAAATTATGCCTTTGCCAGCAGCTACATACGTTACAGAATACACGACCCGCCCATTATGGACCCAGCAGTCCGACTCCTGCATCTTCGTCAGGGGAATCAACCCCTGGAGGATTACGTAGAGGATTTTTGTGCTCTGATAGGCCTTGTGGACTTTAATGAAGTGGCCCTAAAGGACATATTTTGCTTTGGACTGATTGAGTCGATCTCATCATTGATGCCTGGTGGTCGATGTCCCCTCAATCTGACCCAATATATTGATCTTGCCCTGCTGATCAGTGGTTCAATGTTCTCTCCTCTCTCTCTCGCTGCCGCTCTGCGTTGGCCTTTTCCCTCTTTTTTAAATTAGTCCCCAGCCTGAAAGAACGGTGGAGGAATGTGGCACGTTGGAGGGCGGGACCGGGGCTGATCAAGCCGTCAAGAGGGATAAAGGCCACTCGCGGACGGCGGTGTGGGAGAGAGAGATCGTTGACGGACATGTCCGTTGTCTTATGTGTTTGTCTTTTGAGTTTTACATTAAACCTATTATTTTATGTCAAGCCGGTTTCTCACCTCTTCCTTGCCCATGAACTTGATCTGTTTTACAAAAACTTTAAAGTACTTGAATTTCATTTGGGAAATCACATTATCTGAGAAAAAACATTGACTCCAGTGTTTTGCAATAAACTAAATTCAACTAGGTAATTGGATTTTAAACAAAGGTTGTATTAAAGATAAGTGTTGTCATAATACATATGGTATAATTATGGTAGCCACTCCTGTGGACATATTAGGATTAAAATATCCATTGTGTAAAGAACTTTTAGATAAACTCTCAAACAAATGGCAAAAAAGAACCAAACATTTGGTGACAAAATGGCCAAAGGAAGATGTGATATATCTTTTTGTGAGGAAATGGAAACATTGATAAAAGATTACAAAACTAAAGATAAGAGTAATGGAAATAAAAAGAGAGAAGAAAAAAGAGAGAGGGAGAGAGAAGTGCTAGCATTGTTCAAAACAGAAGGAGAAAATTATCTGAAAAATATAAGACAGGCTAGAAAAATATTGAAGGATGCAGAAAAAGAGATAAGTAAAAAAGGAGATGAGGCACTTGTCAAACCACCTCCATATGTGCCCTCAGAATGTCAGTTCCCAATACTCAAGAGAACTGTAGAGGTTCTAGGACAAATGCAGATGGAGGGACATGTGGAGTTAGATAAAGAAAGACCAACAAGACTGGAAGTCAGACTGAAGGAAAAAAAAGAGAGTTCAGAAAAAGTGAGAAAAACATGGCATTAGATTGTTATGAACAAGCATGGGCAGTTTTAGAAAAAATTTAATTGAAATATGATGAAGATACTGTATGTGAAAAAGAACTGTTAGGGCAAGTGTGAACAGAAGAAGAGGAGATTGAAGCAGAAGCGCAAGTAATAGAAGCACAAATACATAAAAGAATTAAAGAAACAGAAAAATGTATACATCATAATAGGTAAACAGGGAGCAGCTTTGAGTATAACTGAGAATTAATTTGTAAAAAATTGGTTTAATGTAATAGTTTCTGCTCCACATGTATCCTTATATTTAGGGAAGAATTGTAAATTGGGGCCAATGATGAAAAGAAGGATTTTGTAACTGAAGTATGAAAAGTAAATCTTAAATGAAAAAACTATTAACAGCTGTCTATTACATTTTATGAGAAAACACAATGTTTGACAATATTAAATTAAACGCTATAATGTCTTGATATCTAAATGTAAAAACCCATGATTATATGTTTTGTTTTTTGTTTTTTGTTTTTTTTTTAAATATGTCTGGAGAACAATTTACATGTGAGTGCTACTTTATCAGAGTAAACTTGATCAACCAACAAAAAAAAGACAGGTATTGTTTATTATTTTTGCTTGGGAATGTCTGAATGGAGAGACTGAGTAAACCTGTTAGTGCCATTAATAGAAACAGATCCTGCGCTCTGTAAGGAGAGTGAGCAGGAGGGGTTATACCCTGTACTAAAAAAATCTCGTCTCTCTTGATGTCTCCACTCAAACAAAGGGGCGCAACAAATTTAGAAAAGATAGATTGCATATTCTTTTAAGATTAGATATTTTTCTTTTATTTCTTGTTTTATATATACAGTGTAGGCATTGGTTGATCATGGGTACACTGAGAGCTGCCATTAAAACTAGATTTAAAGAAAATACATTTAAGAATTAATTAGATAATTTCATGTTCTCTACTTTTCAAATTTGCTTTGAGAAGTTTTTTAGCTTGGGTTTTTTTCTGTGACCAATCATACCAGATAAAATTGAAATAAAGTTCCAATATGTGATATATTTAATAATAAAAATAATTTAAAATGCTAATAAATAATTGGTCATTGGTAACAGGTGAAACCCATGGGGAAACATTGAGATTAAATTGAATATCATAAATAATTTCATGCTGTCATCATTATATGTATGTGGTTCAACTCATTCTGCAACTATTCTCTCACCATTGTAGATGACCTGGCCAAATGATTTATTGAAGTGGCTAATACTGCAGGAGGAAGTCAGAGGAAAAATAAAAATAAAAGATGTGGGTTATTTTCTGATTGGCCCTCCCACTATTATGACTGCTGGTAATCATTACTGAATTGACATAACAAATGTGGATTAAATTTCTCTGGATAAGTTGATTCCAGTCTTATATGACTAATTGGATGTTTGACTTTCCAACTCCCATCCATGGGTTCAGTACCCATGTCTAAATTGTTCTGAGGGTCTAAATTTAAATCCTGCATCTAACCACTGAGTTATTGATTTAAAGAGTAAATATTACAAATGTATGGTAAAGTAAGAGATACCTACTGGACTGGTACTCGCCTAAATTTTCCAGAGCGTACCCTCATTTTAAAGCAAAAGGGTAGTGGGTGTTACAGAGAGCTGATGGAGTATCTTTATCTAGTGTAAATATTTCCATTTTTAGATAAATCTATGAAAGTATCACTTTAGAGGCATACAGTTTCTGCACTGTGATGTTTGTCTCTAATATGTAACTGAATCATTTATCAGGAAATGCTGAGGAATATAAGAGAATAATAAATGAAAAATCTTGTTGTTAAATGATGCTAAACATTAGTATTTAAAGAGACATGAGAAATTAAAAGGATTTAATGTATTTTACTGATCAATTATTTCAAAACATAAGTGATTTGATGAATTTCAATTGTGCCTCTTTTAAACTTTATTTTGTTTAAACATTTACTTACTTTTCTGTTAGTTTAAAAACTTGATTTTTGTTGTTTCATTAGATAGAATGGAACTTGCTTCTTATGAGTGTGTAAGAAAACGAAGAAAGGAATCATTAGAGAGTTATTCAACAGAAAGAATAAAGAAGGGATAAGATAGTTGTTGTAAATGTAAAGCTCAGTTTGAACAGAAGGCTAAAGTAAGTTGAATTGAATGTAAGGAAAATGTTGAAAAAGAGAGGAAAATCTTGTGCTTATTAAAGATTTGATGGCTGTTGTTTTAGAAATCATTAAGGGAAATAATGCAAGTCTATATGAACATACTATGTGGGGAAAAAAAACACGGGGTATATGACTCACAAGGTATATAATGCTTTCATGAAGCATAGATGGTTGTATCAACTAAGATTAATGCATGGTTTTAACCAATGCATAATGGGGGAAGTGATAAAAAGAATTAAATAACAGTGATAAGGAGAATTAAATAACAAGAATATTGGTCTTCATTTTTAGGTTAATTAGTTTTTGTACACATGTGAAGTCTGTGTGCAAAACAATGTCAGAAAAGGAATAATACCACCCATAGCTCATATGCCAGTGCCAGAAGGACCATTCAAGCATTTTTTATGTATTATGTGGACATGAGAAAGATAGATTTAGCACATGGCTGGAAGCAGTGCTATCAGCAGATCAGGGGTCAGGAACAGTAATCAAATTTCTAACAAGAGAAGAAGGTTGAATGTTCTGGAAGAGGTTTTTCTTTGACGATGGTTTAAAATGGTAAAGTTTGAAAGCAGATAATATAATGAATTCTTATAATGATCACTTTTTTCACTGTTGAAGGATAACTTAAATGTATTATTGTGAGATTCTACAATGAGAAAGAAGGAACAGCTGTAATGAGATGGAATGTCCCCCTCTGAACCCCTCCCATTTCTCACTCTCTGTGTGATAAGTGTCTGGTTGAAACAAGACACTCAAGAGCAGATGATGAAGTGTATGCTAAAGGCAGATCTTTAAATTGTTGAATTTTCTTTTAATTTTCTTTTATATGGAAAATTATGTAATGTGACACTAATGTTAGATACAGTGACACACAGTGACATGAAGGAGAGATTCAAACCGCTTTCCTTATCATGATTAAAGATTTTAAAGGCAATTAAGGTTTTCCAAATTCAGAGGACAATTTGAAGTTAAGTGTTTATATTAAAGACGAGATTAAGTTGAACGTTCATCTGAGAGAATAAATGTAGGTTCAAAACTATCTAGAGACCATTATTGATTAAGGTGATGTTTTAAATTAAGCTTCCTAGAAGCTTGACAGAGGCTACCCTATATTTTGTTTTATTCAATATAACAAATTATACAATTATACAAGGTATTTTGTGACATTTGTTAAAGGAGCAGAAATACAACTTGAATGAAAATTAATGTTCTGGAAATGAGTTCAATTGTAGCATTTTACTTTTAATTTGACTGTTTAACTTTGAATAATGCTTTGTGAATTTAACCATGTTTTGAACTTTCTCCATATATAAGCAGTTGTAGATGGTTCCATTGGCTGTGACGGTTCTCAGGTGATACTTCCTGAAGCAACAGAAAATATCAGCGGTTAGCACTGTCGCCTCACAGCAAGAAGGTCGTGGGTTCAAACCCCGGTTGCCCTGGCCTTTCTGTGTGGAGTTTGCATGTTCTCCCCGTGTCTGCGAGGGTTCTCTCCGGGTGCTCCGGCTTCCTCCCACCATCCAAAGACATGCAGGCTAGGTTAATCGATGTCTCCAAAATTGCCCTAGGTGTGAATGTGAGTGTGAATGGTTGTTTGTCTATGTGTGGCCCTGCGATGGACTGGCGACCTGTCCAGGGTGTACCCCGCCTTTCGCCCAATGTTAGCTGGGATAGGCTCCAGCCCCCCCGCGACCCTGTACACAGGATAAGCGGTTGTCGATGGATGGATACCAAATTATTAAGAATTGACTGATAGGACTGAGCGGTATCGAGACCAGAGACAAGAGATGACGACCCAATGATGGGTAAAATTCTCCAGTGGCAAGAGGTGAGGACCCAATGGGTAAAGACTGTCCAATTGGGGGTTTCACCACCCTGGAAACATGCCCAAGAGGGGTAAAATGGGTTTAAGGAAGTGGATGGATGCTTTTAGGTTAGAAGCATCAAAAGGGAGGTCTTGAAGAAACCTGCCTGAAGTTGTGAGTTCCACTCAACCCGACTGTGTCTTAATAACCACTTTATTAATATATTTTATCACAGCGATAAATACCAAGCATTCTATCATTGTGTTATCAGGGGATCATACCCTGTGTAGAAGATAAATTATAGATTGATTTTGGAGGTAAAGCTTTGAGAACCGTTGCATACAAAGAAGTGCCTAAATTATTAAAGAAGTATTGTAAGATGAAGAATTAAGATTGAAAAATTATTTTTGCTTATGCTTTTATTGAACTCATGTACATTTTAATAATAATGAAGAATGGAAAAAAGAAAACATGGTGGTGACTAAAAATTAACATGGCTTGACTTGTTTATAGCAATTTAAATTGATTGCTTAAAGAAATGGGGTGCACAATTAGCTAAAATTAATATAATGTTTGGAATAACAGCATTGTGGAAGGAATAATATTCTGTTGTATGTTACCATTGGTAAAATCATTCTTGATCTGAACAACAGTAAGTAGATTAACTTGATCAATGTATATGGTCCAATGCAATGACAACTAACCTGGATGGACAGAAAGATTGATCTCTCTAATTAATATATATAAGAAGATATGAAGAACCACACACTGGGTGTAAGTGCTAGCCTAACTTCTCCCCAAAGGGTGACCCTCTTCGATGCGCAAAGTATCTGGGTTGAAGACATCTACACTACAAGCAAGAACTCTTAAAATTACGATGAATATTTTGTATGATACACTCTACATAACTGTGACAACCAAACACAAGGCTGAACCAGTTGCACACGCACACTTAAATATATGAAATATGTAAAGGTGTGAAGGTGTGACTCTGAAAGTCACAGAGGGGGGATATGTGGTGTATTTTTATCAAGTTAAATATAAATTAATGAAGTGTAATCAAATGTAAATATAGCCATTGATATCTAGTTTAAATATATAATTGTTTCTGTTGGTCATATGTGTTTTTTTATGTACAGTCAGGTCCATAAATATTGGGACATTGACACAATTCTAATATTTTTGGCTCTATACACCAACACAATGGAGTTGAAATGAAATGAACAAGATGTGCTTTAACTGCAGACTTTCAGCTTTAATTTAAGGGTATTTACACCCAAATCAGGTGAACGGTGTAGGAATTACAACAGTTTGTATATGTGCCTCCCACTTTTTAAGGGACCAAAAGTAATGGGACAGATTAACAATCATAAACCAAACTTTCACTTTTTAATACTTGGTTGCAAATCCTTTGGAGTCAATTACAGCCTGAAGTCTGGAACGCATAGACATCAACAGACGCTGGGTTTCATCCCTGGTGATGCTCTGCCAGGCCTCTACTGCAACTGTATTCAATTCCTGCTTGTTCTTGGGGCATTTTCCCTTCAGTTTTGTCTTCAGCAAGTGAAATGCATGCTCAATCAGAATCAGGTCAGGTGATTGACTTGGCCATTGCATAACATTCCACTTCTTTCCCTTAAAAAACTCTTTGGTTGCTTTCGCAGTATGCTTCGGGTCATTGTCCATCTGCACTGTGAAGCGCCATCCAATGAGTTCTGAAGCATTTGGCTGAATATGAGCAGATAATATTGCCCGAAACACTTCAGAATTCATCCTGCTTCTTTTGTCAGCAGTCACATCATCAATAAATACAAGAGAACCAGTTCCATTGGCAGCCATACATGCCCACGCCATGACACTACCACCACTATGCTTCACTGATGAGGTGGTATGCTTTGGATCATGAGCAGTTCCTTTCCTTCTCCATACTCTTCTCTTCCCATAACTCTGGTACAAGTTGATCTTTGTCTCATCTGTCCATAGGATGTTGTTCCAGAACTGTGAAGGCTTTTTTAGATGTTGTTTGGCAAACTCTAATTTGGCCTTCCTGTTTTTGAGGCTCACCAATGGTTTACATCTTGTGGTGAACCCTCTGTATTCACTCTGGTGAAGTCTTCTCTTGATTGTTGACTTTGACACACATACACCTACCTCCTGGAGAGTGTTCTTGATCTGGCCAACTGTTGTGAAGGGTGTTTTCTTCACCAGGGAAAGTATTCTTCGGTCATCCACCACAGTTGTTTTCCGTTGTCTTCCGGGTCTTTTGGTGTTGCTGAGCTCACCGGTGCGTTCTTTCTTTTTAAGAATGTTCCAAACAGTTGATTTGGCCAAACCTAATGTTTTTGCTATCTCTCTGATGGGTTTGTTTAGATTTTTCAGCCTAATGATGGCTTGCTTCACTGATAGTGACAGCTCTTTTGATCTCATATTGAGAGTTGACAGCAACAGATTCCAAATGCAAATAGCACACTTGAAATGAACTCTGGACCTTTTATCTGCTCCTTGTAAATGGGATAATGAGGGAATAACACACCTGGCCATGGAACAGCTGAGCAGCCAATTGTCCCATTACTTTTGGTCCCTTAAAATGTGGGAGGCACATATACAAACTGTTGTAATTCCTACACCGTTCACCTGATTTGGATGTAAATACCCTCAAATTAAAGCTGAAAGTCTGCAGTTAAAGCACATCTTGTTCGTTTAATATCAACTCCATTGTGGTGGTGTATAGATCCAAAAAGATTAGAATTGTGTCAATGTCCCAATATTTATGGACCTGACTGTATGTGAGTGGTTCAGCATAAAGGTCTGGAAATGGAATGTCGGAGGTACATGGACACTCACACATAAATTACTTGCATATGTTTCCTATTTACTTCTTTTGAAGCTAAAGTAAATATATGATGAGGCCCCCTCTTAGTAGAGTTTTTTTACACAGTGTGAAAATTGCTCACAGGATGTAACTGAAGCCTTCTGGTTTTGAAGATAAAGAAGAAATTGTGAGAGAATGTTTTAGCCACGCCTTGTGAGACCCATGTAAGCGTGTGCAAACTCAAGACACATCAGTTGTTTCTGCAGGGGCAACTTGGCTTTATTGTCTGATAATAAAGTCTATTCTTCTGAAATCAAAAACTCCAAGTCTTTAAGAGTGAGTTGCCACAAAGCGGGCAGAAGCCACAACAGTGGCGAGCACTCCTCGTTGCTACAAGTTGTGCAGTTCACGCTCCTTTCCTGTCGAATCACAAAGAAAAGTGCAAAAACTCCCCACTCAATATATAAGTCCACAGAGGTGTGGATGCAATCTTTGTTTTAATAAAATGTAAAGTTCCATATGGGTGGAATAGAATACAGAGCCTCTATCGCAATTGACAAACCACTAGACCACCCAGTCAGAAGCTTATTAAAAGAACTGATTGATGTACTTCTCCACTGACAGACAATATATCATGAGTGACAGCAGCAGATGTAGTGCTGAATGTTATCAAATTTGTTAAATATTTATTTTAGAGCTTGAATTTGTCATCAAGAAAGTCTATTCATCAAAATAGAAAATCTGAAATAATCCTTTACGAGCACCCCTCATTGCTGTGTGACTTCAAATTAATGCTGTGTTAGAATCTCGTGAGATTGACAAGGGAGGGATCCCTTCTAGACATGACTATGCAAAATATAATGAGTAAAGATAATTGTCAACTGAAGTATATTGGAGTAAAAAGTAGTTTTAAATGTAGATGAGTAGAGAGTGAAAGTTGCTAATATCATTGATACTGAAATTACATTGTTGCCAAAAGATACTTAAGTATAGTAACAATGTACATTTACTCAAATACTTTACACAACTGGTCTTTAGGTTATGTCAAAGAGATGAATCTTGAGTTTCAAGTGTGTGACAGGTGGTATTAGGTGTAAGGGCATTCTCATTCTAGAGAGAATTGAATTGTACAAAGATTTGTATACGCTTGTGTGTACAATTAACAAATACATTTTAAATGTGTATACTGTATCTGCAAAATTGTGTTTTGTCAATTTTTAGTAGTACTAGATGACCATTAATCTAACAAATATCAACTAAAAGCTGCAAAACCTTTTCTTTGATTTCATGTGTTCTCTAAATGATTGCAACAACATTAACACATGACAAAACATGGATACAATTTTATATGATTCCATTTAATTTTATTTAATCTTTTATTTTATGACCAATGAAAATAATAAAATCCTACAGGGCATTAACATTAAGAAAGCAAACATTTACAGGGACCATTACCCAGTGTATACAGTACAGCAGAAATCATACTCAAACCCTGGACTTGTGCACAAGTCTGTTTGTGTCTGTGTCCATGTTAGCAAATTTTCCTCCTTCAAAGTTTGTTGGTACTTTAAATCTTGCCAAGCATAATTTTAGCTTTGAAAATAATCATATTTAATTTTTCCAATTCAATGTGAGTCACATTACAATATGGAATGCATATGAAGTGCTATGATTGACCATACTAATAAAACTAAATAAATAAAATAAAAATCCTAAATTATTTAATAAATTGTTAGCACATATTAAATGCATAAAAAATCTGAATATTCCAATTAGATGTTGTAGAAATAAAATGATTTAATATGTCAACTTAATTTGTTTTACTCTATGTTATTGCCATATTGCTATGTCTCTAAAATGTAATATCTCATATCTGAACCATCAGTCCTGTTATTTTTTTCTCCATCCTTTTCTGAAAGGCGAAAGATCCACAGCTAAGTAGGGTGCATAATTCATAAATGACTTGGGCTTTTTACAATATGTTGAAAATATTAATGTTGAATGAAAAGATAATTTATATGGTTCAAAGCTGTTGTTGCATAGCATAAAGCTATGCTACATAAATGTCAAATATGCCTAAAATGTGCAATATGCATTACAAGAGGTTGGTACAAATAAAGTGTAACATCTTTAGAACAAGTATTATGGAACATGTATATATGAAGTATCTATGTGTATATATATATATATATATATATATATATAAACATTATATACTTCAAATTTTTCAACATTTTTAACATCAATACAAGATACGAGATCTCAATGAACTCATAAATGTACCGCATTGACAAAAGTTTGGCAGTCTCATCGCTGTGCATTTGCATACTGTTATTCACACATATCCCAGAGTTCAACTTTCCGGTTTTTGTCATGTGAGCCCAAACTCAGCAAATTCCTAGATGCGATCAAAAAAGTATTTAAAAGAATCAAATAAAAAGGGTTAACGGCTCGGTTACCTATGTAACCTCCATTCCCTGATGGAGGGAACGAGACGTCGTGTCGAAGAAGCGACACTAGGGGTCTCTCTTGAGCGCCGAATATGCCTCTGGTCTATGAAAAATGGCCAATGAGAAGTTGGTAGACAGTATTTGCATACCCCGCCCTGAACATACATAAATGGCCCGGCCACTACAGTGGCTCGGCTCAGCGACGTTGCCGGGAGGACCACGACGCTAGGGGTCCACCTTAAATCATGCCATGCACTGACGGGGTACGTGTACTGCTGACACAGGAGCGGGCAGGTATTTCACATGCACAAGCGACCAACTGTGTTTCAGACTGCATGTACCCTTCCCCAATGCCCCAAAAAAGTCTTCAGAATCCTTCTGGTTACCCTGAGGGGAACAAGGTGATGCTTGCCAACCTGGGAACGGGCCAAGCCTGGCTGGGCCTCTTTTCTCTCTATGTTTCTCGGCATAGAGCAAGAACAGCTGGGGCCCTTACCCGCATCGAGGTAAGGGGGTCTTACCCTGTTTCCTAGTCTTTCAGGGGGGAAAGACCCTGCAGAGGCCACACCTGCCCGAAAGGGGAGGTAAAGGTGGAGAATATATCACATGGGATTTTTTAGGTAACATGTGGAACGTGGCGCAGTGGTAGATCCCACCTCCAGGAGGGGGGAGTTGCTACAGCATAGCAACTGGAGGGCAGCGAAAACTGCCTAAGGGAGATGCGGGTCAGCTCGTAAGGTGACCGTACCGTGGAAGTACACACAGGAGGAGTCCACGTAGGAGGCCTGATCTGTGGAGCACCTATTCCAGTACAGGTAGGCTAGGGTACCCGTAGTGGACTGGGTCGGCAAGTTCTTCTGCTGAACTGTGGACCCAAAAGGGGCTAGAGAGGAATCAACCAGGGACCCGGGTGGGTGGGATCTCGTGGGAGAGAAGGCGCATAGTTTTACCTCGGCCGAGGGAAAGGGCGCCAGGAGCAAGCGATTCACCCGGTCAGACCCTCAGCGTGTTACGAAGTTCTACCGGCTCGGACCTGAGAAAACACGGGAGGAGAGTGACTCAACCCTGAGATTGTAAAATCTCGCAAAGGTATTAGGTGTTGCCAACCTGCTGCTCTACAAATGTCTGCTAGGGAGGTGCCTCTAGCCAGTGCCCACGAGGATGCAATACTCCATGTTGAGTGCTCTCGGACCCGCAAGGGGGGAGTGGGGGGGGGGGGGGGGGGGTGGCACGGCCTGGGTGTGATAGGCCAGAAAGATGGTATCCACCACCCAGTGGGAAAGCCTCTGTTTGGAGACAGCGTTCCCTTTCCGCTGTCCCCCAAAGCAGACAAAGAGCTGCTCAGAGCACTTAAAGCTCTGAGTGCGGTCCAGGTAGGCACGCAAGGCATGTACCGGACACAGCAATGAAGGGGCTGGGTATGCCTCCTCCCGGGGCAGCGCTTGCAGGTTCACTACCTGGTCTCTGAAGGGAGTGGTAGGGACCTTGGGCACGTAGGCCGGTCGTGGTCTTAGACACATATGTGTCTGCCGGACCGAACCCAAGGCAAGAGTTGCTAACAGAGAACGCTTGCAGGTCCCCGACCCTCTTGATGGAAGCGAGCGCAATAAGCAGGGCCGTCTTTAGAGAGAGGGCCCTGAGTCCAGATGATTCTAGCGGCTCGAAGGGGGATCTCTGAAGACCGGCGAGGACCACCGAGAGATACCATGAGGGGAACAGGCTTGGCCGGGAGGGATTTAGCCTCCGGGTGCCTATTAGGAACCTGATAATTAGGTCATGCTTACCCAGAGACTTGCCGTCTACTGGGTCGTGGTGAGCTGCGATAGTGGCAACATATACACCTTTAAGGTGGAAGGGGACAGCCTCCCTTCCAACTTCTCCTGTACGAATAAGAGCACTGACCTAACTGTGCACCTCTGTGGGTCTTCAGCATGGGAAGAACACCTATTCGCGAACAAGCGCCATTTCAGGGCGTAAAGTTGCCTGGTAGAGGGGGCCCTGGCTTGGTTGATCGGGGAAATGCGTACTTGCGCAGCCCCACAGGCCAGCTGTGTGCCAGTGCATCTGCCCTGAGGGGAGCCTCTGAGCGGGCATACCAAAGCAGGCAGTGGGAGGTCTCATGGAAGGCAAACAGGTCTACCTGGGCCTTGCTGAACCATTCCCAAATCAGCTGGACCCACTGGGGGTGAAGCCTCCACTCTCCACTGGACAAGCGTTGTCGTGACAGCGCATCCGCTATCACATTGAGGTTGCCAGGGATGTCGCTGCTGGCTCCAAAGGAGGAGAGACGACGGGCGAGTCGTCACATGTGGCGGGAGTGTACGCCGCCTTGGCGATTTATGTACTCTACCGCAGTGGTGCTGTCTGACCTGATCAGGACATGTCAGGACACCTGCTGTAAGGGTACTCCTGCTGGTAGAAAACAGAGGTCTGTCCAGGGTTTGAGTGTTTGGCGGCAGGCGGAGGTGATCATCACACGGTGCGTGCCGCGCCGCCATGCTCGTCTCGGGACTCGAGTCTGAAGCTAGGGCTGAAGCGGTCTCATATGCATCAACCCCAGCGGCACGACCGCTGCGGAGGATGCCATATGCCCCAGGAGCCTCTGGAAAAGTTTTAAGGGGACCGTTGTGCCCGGCATGAAAGCGGCGAGGCACCTCAACACTGACTGCGCACGCTCGTTGGTGAGACGTGCTGACATTGAGACTGAGTCTAACTCTATGCCAAGAAAAGTGATGCTCTGAACCGGGGTGAGCTTGCTCTTTTCCCAGTTGACCTGAAGCCCTAGACGGCTGAAGTGCCTGAACACCTGGCCTCTGTGAGCGCATAGTAACTCTCATGAGTGGGCCAGAATGAGCCAGTGTCGAGGTAATTGAGTATGCGGATGCCGGCTTCTCGGAGCGGGGCAATAGCTGCCTCTGCAAATTTCGTGAAGACGCAATGGGACAGAGACATGCTGAAGGGGAGGACTTTGTACTGATACACCTGGCCGTCGAATGTGAACAGTAAGAAGGGTCGTGTCAAGGCAAAATTGAGGTGTGAAAGTACGCGTCCTTCAGGTCTACCGCTGCGAACCAATCTGGTGTCAAACACAGGTTAAGATGTGTTTCTGCGTGAGCATTTTGAACGGGAGTTTGTGCAACACTTGGTTGAAAACTTGCAAGTCCAAGATTGGTCGTAAGCCGGCGCCTTTCTTGGGTACGATGAAGTAAGGGCTGTAGAAACCCTTCTTCATCTCGGTTGGAGGGACAGGCTCTATCGTGTCTTTGAGTAAAAGAGTAGCGATTTCCGCGTGCAGGGACTTGGAATGTTCGCCGTGTACTGCGGAGAAGCGGACACCCGTGAAGGTGGCGGGGGCCTGGCAAACTGAATTGCGTAACCGAGTTGGATGTTCCGGGCCAGCCAGCGAGACGGGTTGGGAAGTGAGAGCCACGCGTCCAAACTCCGTGCTAGAGGCAACAAGGTGACGATTATTTTTGACATACCCGGCGTCCGGAGCATTGGGGCGGAGCAGCGGCGTCGGGAGGCGAAGACGCGTGCCGAGGCTCTGGTGCTGAGAAAAGACTCAAAGCACTTACCTTGCTCCGCACACCCGGCAGGGGGCGGGTTAGCAACTGAGGAGGAGGTCCAGCGTAGGCGTCCTCTAGACTCGTCGGAACCAGCCGGCTGGGGAACAGTCGTGGGGCTGGAGGCGGGTGGTCGTGTCCAGGATGCCGGGACTGTTGAGATCTGGCGGCAGAGTGCCGTCAGAATGGCATTTGCGGGCCAGGTGACCCAGAGACAAAATAAATAGCTCTTTTATTGAGAATGTGGGTACCACAGCCCCTGGGGGGATGTGGCAAATGAAATAAATTGAACAAAAGATTCTCCTCCCGGCCCTCCACTGGGGGATGGAGTGGTCTTACCATCTCCGGAGCTAACATCTTGGTCCCTGGGTCGAACGTCTCAGGAGAGCCTGGGAGCCTTACGGGTCCTCGAGGGGGTCCGGGAGACGGGGGGCATCTGCTTCCTGTGGTGTGCTCGAGCAGGGTGTTTCTTGGTCACAGGAGGGCAGACGGGGCATGGCCCGTGGTGGGGCAGGATGTGAGAGATAGCCTCCGTCTGCTTCTTCACCACGGAGAACTGCTGGGCGAAGTTCTGACGGTGTTGCCAAAGAGGCTGAACTGGGAGAGGGGGCGTTGTGGAAGCGAGCTTTGTCGGCCTCACGCATTTCAACCAGGTTCAGCCACAGGTGACGTTCCTGGACTACAAGCATGGCCATAGCCTGCCCGAGTGACTGCACTGTGACCTTCTTGGCCCTGAGGGCGAGGTCAGTCGCTGAGCGCAGTTCCTGCAACACATCAGGATCAGGGCTACCCTCATGCAGATCCTTGAGCGCCTTGGCCTGGTGGACTTGCAGGATGGCCATGGCGTGCAGGGCGGAAGCGGCCTGTCCAGCGGCACTGTAGGCTTTAGCAGTAATCGATGATGTCATCCTGCAGGCCTTGGAAGGGAGCACAGGGCGACCCCGCCAGGTGGTAGGGTTTCCAGGACATAGATGGAGCGCAACAGCCCTATCCACCTGGGGGATCGCCGTATCCCTATAGGCCGCTCTGCTGTCGAGGGTAGCGAGAGCGGATGAGCAGGGCTTGTGACGAGTGGAGGGGGGGAACTCCACGAAGACGTCAGCTCATCATGCACCTCTGGGAAAAACGGGGGGGGGGGGGGGGGGGTTGTAGGGTGTGAGTGGCGCGCAGACCCCAGGAACCAGTCATACAACCGCGATGGCTGTGGGGAGGATGGAGGGTTACAGTCCAACCCCACGCTGGCAGCGGCCCGGGCAAGCATGTCGGACATCTGCGTGTCAGGAGCCCAGGGGAGGTATCAGCGTCAGAAGCCACGCTCTCTGATGCAGCGGCGAGCTCATCCACCTCAAGCTATCTAGAGGATAGGCAGACCGGCCATGAGGTGAGCCGCTGTTACCTCGAGCATGGACGGGAGTCAACGAGCATGCCAGGGGGTGGGTGGTCCGAGGGGGCGTGCCCGGCGGAGCTGCACCCGCTGCCCTCCCCAAATCGCCTCCATCGCCAGCCGCATCGTCCTCAATCCCGTGGGAAGAAGGAGCGATGCGGGGGGGGGGGGGGGGTCAGCTGGAGTGGCGTGATTTCTATTGAAAGCAAGCCGCGACTGCAACGTTGCCATGGTCATGCCCTCGCAGTGAGGGCATGAGCATCTTTAAAAAGACGCGTACTGAAAAGGACGTTCAACGCCGCTGTGTAATGCTCTTTCAGAGAAATAAACTCTTTTACAGAGAAAATCACTCTTTTAAATATAACTCTTTCAAAAAGGAGAAAGCCCCTGAAGTGTGCCGTAGATCCAACAGCAGACAGAGAATCAGAGGAACAGAAGCAGGAATCTGGTGTGTGATTCGCAGCTGGCTGTATACACGACCATCGGCTCCGAAGAAAATATCTGAATGGACTCGACGTATTTCCCCGCTTTTATACCCGTATGTCTGGGGCGGGGTATGCAAATACTGTCTGCCAACTTTTTTTATAGACCAGAGGCATATTCGGCACTCAAGAGAGACCCCTAGTGTCGCTTCTTCGACACGACGTCGAAGTGAGCGACAGAAGGGGAACTGACATTTAGCTGCGTTGTCCAGATGTTCCACCAGAAATATCCTTGTCCAATGGCAGACCCCAAAGACACCCATTTCTAAAATTTGTGGATATGTATTCATCACTTTGAAAAAAAAAAAAGAAAAAGAAAAATGACGATCACACAATGCCACTTGTAAGGACAAGAGCTTTGTACATTTATGCATACAGAAAGATACCAAGACAAGCAACACAGATTGACCATAAGTGAGCCTTATCGTTTCGATCACATAAAAGCCCTTTCTATTCTATATTGCAACATAAATGTAATGTATAAATAAGAGGAAACTCTGTCTCTCAGAGTCCAAAATTTAGAGAGGATATTTACAAGTTTGGTTTCTTTTCAATAGGTGTTTGAATAGTAAATGACATCACGCCTCAAACATAAAGGAATTTGGCATTGTTATAGCAGTACATATTTATGCGTATTCCATTGTTGTCATCAACTAGCATTTACAAACACGTCTGGAATGGGATAGGCTTACTTTCTAATGGCATGTTAGACAAAGGCAGTGTGGCTGGTACTTTCTTTGAGTTTTTGATGTTTTTGAAAAGGTTGCCCAGCTAAATCCAACCAACAAATATTTGAGATGAGAGTGCCTTCTATGGAGCTCTTTCAAATTGTAAATATAGACAAGGCTCAACTCTTGAATGGTCATGACTTGCTGTCAAATAATTAAGACTTCTCAACCAACTTCTCTGGGTAATGCAGCTTGCTGTGTCATCACAAAGCAAAACTGCAGCTGTTTCCTGTTAGAAGGATGTTCTATAAGAATTGGTCTCTTGTCTCTACTCTCACGTAGCTCAGAAATGTATGTCACATTTCTATAATAATGAGGAATAATGGAGGCATCTCTTAAACTTTTCCTGTTGCTGTAACTGCAGCTGTTTCCTGTTTGAAAGATGTTCTATAAGAATTGGTCTATTGTCTCTACTCTCACGTCTCATACGTAGCTCAGAAATGTATGTCACAACCAAATAAGGTAATGAGCCAGTCCAGTGTGTCCAGTGGAATGTGGTTTTCTGGACTATATAACGAAGTGCTGAACAATAAACGTTGAAGAAGGATTTGATAGCATTGGGTGTCTGTGTCATTTCTTTCTTCCCTCAGCTGAGCCGTATCGAGACGGGGATTGCAGATCAAGAAAATAAATTAAACACATTGGTGGACAAAATTATTTAACACTTGCCTAAAGGAATGTTCACCCTAAAATTAAAATCATTTACTTGCTTTCATGTCATCCCAAACCTGTATCACTTTCTAAAGTGGAACACAAAAAGAAAAATTATGAAGACTATGCTGGCCACTCCTTCCCATGTAATTACAATGAACGGGAACTGAAGCTTTTAAGCCTAAATAAGGATGTTAAATCACTTTAAGGTATTTAAAAATGGTTAATGTGATTTATGCACAATATTTGAGTCTTATGAAGCTACTTGATTGCTTTATGCTTGAAACAAATGATAATTTAAGACATTTTTTACTAAAATTTTGACATCCATCCTAACTCTTCTTGGGGCGATCTTGAGATAGCATGGAGTAGCTCATTCATTAATCAATCTATGGTAGCAAATTTCATCTTTATCAAAATAGTTCATCCAACGATTATTTACAAACAGCATAGCAAAGTTGTGTGGTTGGAACTACAGCTCTTTACCTATGTTTAGAAACATAGCTCCTTGTTAGTTTGCTGTGTTGACTAGAAGTCTACAACCCAATGCAGGCCCGACGGGTCAGTTTTTCAAGTAGGACTTTAGGTGGGGGTTTGTAATTAATGAAAAAATAAACAGGCTTACCGAATTGTTTTGCACACCCTCTCTTACTCACAGACAAATGTGAATGGATGAGGGACCATTCATACAAATCATGTTTTTGCATGTGTCTGTTCTGTTTTCTGATTGTTTAAATACATGCTGGATGAATGTCTTTGACATTTGCACCGTGTCTCGCTTTTTCTTCAGTGTCTCATGCAGGACTGGCATATTTTAAACACCTTGTCAAGTTAAAAAGAACTTCAAATTGTCAAAAAGGTATGTTGAGACACCTGCACCCTGTTTCATTCTTTGCGCTGCATCTAGATTGCTTTCAGCACAGTTGTCAAAAAGATTCAACATTCTAAACAAGTTCAGGCTGTTTCAGTGGACTGTTGCAGTGTTTCATATTATTCCAGATTGTTGTGCACCAAGTTTCAGCACATAAATGGTAAGGCAATTATTTTTTCTCTCTCTGGTGTACTAAGGGGCTGCTGTGCCTTGTAAAAACTATGTATTTTTACTGTTTCAGTACTGCTGTGAATGTTGCCTATATGCTTACATAAAATGCAGCCTATTGCAACAGTACTTGCTATGAGAAGAAATGAGATAGTAAAAAATTTCGTGTTCGGGTCTGGCTTAAAATCTGAAGGTATCATTCAGGCTGGGTAGGGACTACATGGTCTTGGGTACAGGTCGTGTTCAGGTTTCATTTTAAGGCCTGTGCAGACCTCTAGTGTGGACATCATTTGACTTTTCTGAGGCTTCTATATTATTCATTCCATATATCTCTTTCATTCTGTCAACACTTTTACCACGTTTACACGCATTTAAGAAAACAACTTATTCCAGGGTTTTGCAGAAAGCGGCATTCTGAAACATCACGTAAATGTGAGTGCAGGGATTGCATATTTGCATACCCCGCCTCCGGATACGGATATAAAGGCGAGGGAAATACGCTCGTTCATTCAGTAATTTTCTTCGGAGCCAATGGTCGTGTTTATGCTGTCTGCTGTGTGTAACACTACTGATCCTGCTTCTGATCCTCTGACGCTCTGCTGCTGTTGGATTTACAGCACACTTCAGCGGCTGTTTTCTCTTCTCTGCCGGCGTGCAGTTTGCCCCTGGGCGCTTCGACAGCGCAGAGTTGAAAGAGTTCCTTTTCAAAAGAGTTATATTTCTTCATAAAGAGTTCATTTCTCTAAAAGAGCAATACACAGTGGTGTTGAACGCCCTTTTCAGGGCACGTCTTTATAAAGATGCCATTCAACCCCTGTGTAGTTCCTGGATGCGGTAGAGTGCTCTCCGCTTCTGACAGCCACAGGCGCTGTCTCGTGTGTCTGGGCGCCGATCACACCGAGGCAGCGTTTGTGGATGGTTCATGTTCTCACTGCGAGAACATGACCATGGTAACGTTGCGGTCGCGGCTCGCTTTCAATAGAAAGCACGCCACTCCAGCCACCCCCTGTATCGCTCCTTCTTCCCACGGGATTGAGGATGATGCGGTTGGCGATGGAGGCGATTTGGGGAGGGCAACGGGTGCGTTTCCGCCGGGCACGTCCCCTCGGACCACTCGCCCCCCGACACGCACGTTTACCTCCGTCCAGCCTCGAGGCAATGGCGACTCGCCTCCAGGCCAGTCTGCCTATCCTCTGGAGCTTGAAGCCGATGAGCTCGCCGCTCCGTCGGAGAGCGCGGCATCTGACGCTGACTCCTCCCCTGGACTGCCACCTTCGGGCCAGCAGGCCCAGGCTGAGGCGGATACGCAGATGTCCGACATGCTTGCCCGGGCCGCCGTCGGGGTGGGGTTGGACTGGAAACCTCCACCCTCCCCACACCCGTCACGGTTGGATGACTGGTTCCTGGGGTCTGGGCGCCGCTCACAGCCACGCCCCCCCCGGTCCCGTTTTTCCCGGAGGTGCATGACGAGCTGACGTCTTCATGGAGAGCGCCGCTCTCCATTCGTCAAAAGCCCTGCTCGTCCGCTCTCGCTACCCTCGACGGCGGAGAGGCCCACGGGTACACGGCGATTCCCCAGGTGGATAGGGCATTTGCGCTCCATCTTTGTCCCGGTGACCCTACCACCTGGCGCGGACGCCCTGTACCCCCTTCCAAGGCCTGTAGGACTTCATCCTCCTTGAACAACAAAGCCTACAGCGCCGCGGGACAGGCCGCCTCCGCCTTGCACGCCATGGCCATCCTGCAAGTCCACCAGGCCAAGGTGCTCAGAGATCTGCACGAGGGTAGCCCTGACCCCGATGTGCTGCAGGAACTGCACTCAGCGACCGACCTCGCCCTCAGAGCCACGAAGGTCACCGCGCAGGCACTCGGGCAGGTGATGGCCACCCTTGTGGTCCAGGAACGTCATCTTTGGCTCAACCTGGTCGAGATGCGTGAGGCCGACAAAGTTCGCTTCCTCGACGCCCCTGTCTCCCAGCTTGGCCTCTTCGGCGACACCGTCGAGGACTTCGCCCAGCAGTTCTCCGCGGTGAGAAGACAGACGGAGGCTATTTCTCACATCCTGCCTCGCCGCAAACCTGCCGCCAAGGCCACTGCCCCGTCTGCTCGCCGAGGGCGTCCCCCTGCGGCTAAGAAACCTGCTCCGCCTCAACCCGGGCCCAGCTCTCAGCCCCTGCGTCGAGCACACCGCAGGAAGCAGACACCCCCCGTCTCCCGGACTCCCTCGAGGACCCGGAAGGCTCCCAGGCGGTCCTGAGACGGACGACCCAGCGACACAGACGTTAGCTCCGGAGGTGGTAAGACCACTCCGTCCCCCGGTGGAGGGCCGGGAGGAGAATCTTTTGTTTTCAAACAATTTAATTTGCCGCCCCCTCCTTAGATGGGGTTGCGGTACCCACATTCTCAATAAAAGAGCTATTTCCTATGTCTCTGGGTCACCTGGCCCTCAAATGCCGTTCTCACGGCACTTTGCCCTTAGATCTCAACAGTCCTGGCTTCCTGGACACGGACCACCCATCTTCAGCCCCACGACTGTCCCCCAGCCGGACGGTTCCGACGAGTCTAGAGGACACCTACCCAGGACCTCCTCCTCAGTTGCTAACCCGCCCCCTGCCGGGTGTGCGGAGCAAGGTAAGTACTTTGAGTCTTTTCTCAGCACCTCAGCCGCGGGTCGCCCCGTCGCCGCCCAACGCTGCCCTACCTGCTCCGCCCCGCTGCTCCGCCCCGCCGGGTACGTCCAAATTAACCGTCCCTTTGGTGCCCCTAGCGCAGAGGTTGGACGCGTGGCTTTCATTTCCCAACCCGTCTCGCTGGCTGGCCCGGACCATCCGACTCGGTTATGCAATTCAGTTTGCCAGGCCCCCACCCCCCTTCATGGGAGTCCGCTTTTCCGAAGTACACGGCGAACACGCCCACTCCCTGCATGCGGAAATCGCGACTCTTCTGGCCAAAGACGCGATAGAGCCTGTCCCTCCAACCGAGATGAAGAAGGGTTTCTACAGCCCTTACTTCATCATACCCAAGAAAAGCGGCAGCTTACGATCAATCTTGGACCTGCGAGTTCTCAACCGAGCGTTGCACAAACTCCCGTTCAAAATGCTCACGCAGAAGCACATCTTAACCTGCGTCCGGCATCTAGATTAGTTCGCAGCGATAGACCTGAAGGACGCGTACCTCCACATCTCCATTCTGCCCCGACACCGCCCCTACCTGCGGTTTGCGTTCGAGGGCCAGGCGTATCAGTACAAAGTCCTCCCCTTCGGCCTGTCTCTGTCCCCTCGCGTCTTCACGAAAGTCGCAGAGGCAGCTCTTGCCCCGCTCCGAGAAGCCGGCATCCACATACTCAACTACCTCGACGACTGACTCATTCTGGCCCACTCGCGAGAGTTACTATGCGCCCACAGAGACCAGGTGCTCAGGCACCTCAGCCGTCTGGGGCTTCAGGTCAACTGGGAAAAGAGCAAGCTCACTCTAGTTCAGAGCATCTCTTTTCTCGGGATGGAGTTAGACTCGGTCTCAATGTCCGCATGTCTCACCAACGAGCGTGCCCAGTCAGTGTTGAACTGCCTCGCCGTCTTCAGGCCAGGCACAGCGGTCCCCTTAAAACTTTTCCAGAGGCTCCTGGGGCATATGGCGTCCTCCGCGGCGGTCGCGCCGCTGGGGTTGATGCATATGAGACCGCTCCAACACTGGCTCCAGACCCGAGTCCCGAGACGAGCATGGCGCCGCGGCACGCACCGGGTAACAATCACCCCCACCTGCCGACAAACATTCAACCCCTGGACAGACCTCTGTTTCTTACGGGCTGGAGTACCCCTACATCAGGTGCCCAGACGTGTCCTGGTCACGACCGACGCCTCCAGATTGGGTTGGGGCGCCGTTTTCCACAGGCACGCAGCCTCAGGCCATTGGAAAAGGGCCCAGCTGCGTTGGCACATCAACTGCCTCGAGTTGTTGACCATCCTTTTGGCCCTGCGGAAGTTTCTCCCGTTAATTCGGGATGAACATATCCTAGTCAGGTCGGACAGCACCACTGCGGTCGCGTACATAAATCGCCAAGCCGGCGTACGCTCCCGCCATATGTCACAACTCACCCGTCGTCTCCTCCTTTGGAGCCAGCACCGACTCAAGTCACTGCGCGCCACTCACATCCCCGGCAACCTCAACGTGGTAGCGGACGCGCTGTCACAACAACGCTTGCCTGGCGGAGAGTGGAGGCTTCACCCCCACTCGGTTAAGCTGATTTGGGAACGGTTCGGCAAGGCCCAGGTAGACCTGTTTGCCTCCCGAGAGACCTCCTACTGCCCGCTCTGGTACGCTCGTTCAGAGGCTCCCCTCGGGGCAGATGCACTGGCACACAGCTGGCCGGTGGGGCTGAGCAAGTACGCATTCCCCCCATTGAGCCTTCTTGCACAGGTGCTGTGCAAGGTCAGGGAAGACGAGGAGCAAGTCACTCTCGTGGCTCCTTACTGGCCCACCCAGGCCTGGTTCTCGGACCTCATACTCCTCACGACAGCCCCTCCCTGGCGAATTCCCCTGAGGAAGGACCTTCTTTCTCAGGGATGGGGCACGCTAAGGCATCCGCACCCAGACCTCTGGAACCTCCACGTCTGGCCCCTGGACGGGACGCGGAAGATCTAGCTGGTCTACCACCCACGGTCGTAGCCACGATCAACCAAGCCAGAGCCCCTTCTACCAGGCAACTCTACGCCCTGAAGTGGCGTCTGTTCGTCAATTGGTGTTCTTCCCGGGCAGAAGACCCACAGAGGTGCGCAGTTAGGTCGGTGCTCCTGTTCCTACAGGAGAGGTTGGAGGGGAGGCTGTCCCCGTCCACCTTGAAGGTGTATGTTGCCGCTATCGCAGCTCACCACGACCCAGTAGACGGCAAGTCTCTGGGCAAGCATGACTTAATTGTCAGGTTCCTAAGAGGCGCCCGGAGGTTAAACCCCTCCCGGCCAAACCTGTTCCCCTCCTGGGATCTCTCGGTGGTCCTCGCCAGTCTTCAGAGATCCCCTTTTGAGCCGCTAGAATCAGCTGGACTCAGGGCCCTCTCTCTAAAGACGGCCCTGCTGATCGCGCTCGCCTCCATCAAGAGGGTCGAGGACCTGCAAGCATTCTCTACTAATGACACTTGCCTGGAGTTCGGTCCTGCAGACACTCATGTGATCCTAAGACCTCGACCGGGCTATGTGCCCAAGGTTCCTATCACGCCCTTTAGAGATCAGGTAGTGAACCTACAAGCGCTGCCCCGGGAGGAGGCAGACCCAGCCCTCTTACTATTGTGTCCGGTACGTGCCTTGCGTGCCTACCTGGAACGCACCCAGAGCTTCAGGAGCTCTGAGCAGCTCTTTGTCTGCTTTGGAGGACAGCAGAAAGGGAACGCTGTCTCCAAACAGAGGTTGTCTCACTGGGTGGTGGAGGCCATTCAGTTGGCCTACCACACCCAGGCCGTGCCACCCCCCTTACGGGTTCGAGCCCACTCCACTAGGAGTGTAGCATCCTCATGGGCACTGGCGAGGGGCACCTCCCTAGCAGACATTTGCAGAGCTGCGGGCTGGGCAGCACCTAACACCTTTATGAGATTCTACAATCTCTGGGTTGAGTCAGTCTCGTCCCGTGTTTTCTCAGGTCCGAGCCCGTAGAACTCGGTACACGTCGACGATCTGACCGGGTGAATCGCTTGTTCCAGCGCCGTTTCCCTCTGCCAAGGCAAAACAGTGCGCTTTTGTCCCAGAGGACCTAGGTCCCTGGTTGATTCCTCTCTAGACCTTCGGGCCCGCAGCAGTTCAGCAGAGGAACGTGCTGGTCCAGTCCACTACGGGTACCCCAGGCTACCCCTACTGGAATAGGTGCTCCACAGATCAGGCCTCCTACAGGACTCCTTCTGTGTGTACTTCCGCGGTACGGTCACCTCACGAGCTGACCCGCGTCTCCCTTAGGCACTCCTTTGCTGCCCTCCGGTCGCCGTGTTGTAGCAACTCCCCCCTCCTCGAGGTTGGATCTACCACCACGCCATTCTTCCCACATGTCACAACAAGAGGCCATGTGATGTATTTCGCCACCTTTACCTCCCCTTTCGGGTGGGTGTGGCCTCCGCAGGGTCTTTTCCCCCTAAAAGAATAGGAATTCGGGTAAGACCCCCTTCCCTCGATGCGGTAAGGGCCCCGGCTGCTCTTGCTCTATGCTGAGAAAACATAGAGAGAAAAGAGGCCCAGCCAGGCTTGGCCCATTCCCTAGTTGGGAGTGTCACCTTGTTCCCCCCTAGGGTAACCAAAAGGATGCTGATGCTTTTTCGGGGCATTGGGGAAGAGTACGTGCAGCCTGAACATAGTTGGTCGCTTGTGCGCGTACAAATACCTGCCCGCTTCTGTGTCAGCAGTACACATACACGGCTCAGCGCATGGCGAGTTTTGAAGTGGAACCCTAGTGTCGCTTCTTCGACACAACGTCGAAGTGAGCGACAGACGGGGAACGTCTCGGTTACGTATGTAACCTCCGTTCCCTGAGGGAACGAGACGTCGTGTCTTCCCGGCCACGTTGCTGAGCCAAGCCACTGAGGTGCCCGGAACACTCCCGGCTCCTCAGAAAAATCCTGAATGAACGAGCATATTTCCCTCGCCTTTATATTCGTATCCGGAGGCGGGGTATGCAAATACTGTTCGCCAACTCTCATTGGCCTTTTTTCATAGATCAGAGGTATCTTTCGGCGCTCAAGAGAGACCCCTAGTGTCGCTTCTTCGACACGACGTCTCGTTCCCTCCATCAGGGAACGGAGGTTACATACGTAACCGAGACGTTTCTGTTGGAGAACATGGCTTTTATGTGTTTATGTTAAAGCATAAGTGCCATTTATATTTTTTGAAGAGTGTGTATGTGAGTACAGTATGTGCTCAAGTGTGTCGGGGGAACCCCATAGTTTGATATAGAGGGAAACCCTTCTATTTAGAGAGCAATGTGTCTGATGCATAACACTGCGCATGCCGCTTTGGTGTTTTCTGCAGCTTTCTTGCATTAAACGGCTTTCTGGTGTACGTGTAAATGAGCTTTTATAAATTAATATGCATGCAACTTATTACTCCACCCTCTGTTTAACATCATATTGACAACTATATAACATTGAACCGTCGCGGTTTGAACAATGGATGTGCGACATACTCACTATGGTTTTTGGGAAACAGTCGTGACTAGCTAGATAATCTCTCCAACGATGCATCGTTCTATGATGGTTAAGCAGTGAGTTACATCGTTGTACAGGAAACAGAGTGATTTTTTTAATGAATTGTACTGGTTAACAGCCCAATGGAGGGGAAAACATTTACAGGGATTTGGTTCAACTGGTTGGCTTAAATTGCCATTGGTTCAACAGCTTAAATTGCACTCTTTTAAACGCTATCATATGCCTCATCGCAAGTCAAACTGAGCACTTTTAGGATACTTTAGGTACTTTTGCATCCTTTTTGAAGCTTGAAAGCTTAATTTCCCATTCCTTGTAATTACAAGGGCAAGAGCAACCAGCACAATCTTCAAAATATATTTTTATGTTCCACCAAAGAAATAAAGTCATTTGGGAGGGTCAGAAAATTATGACAGATTTTAAATTTTTTGGCTGAGCAATTCCTTCAACCAAATGTGATGCTAGCAAAAGGTAGCACATAAAACATAACTCTAGTGCCAGTATTCTTTATATGCATTGTGTGCCAACCATAATATTTTTCACAAAACCACTAAACAAAATACAGAATAAAGAATTATTTAATGCTAAATATAAAATTGCATTCCAACATCAAGACGTTAGTTTACATTCTTTCTAAGTATCTACTGTTGTCCATTCTTGAAAATGTTTGTGAAGTGTGCAAATGTGTGTTTTTTTTATTTTATGTACATCTGCACATGTTTAATCACCAAAAGTTTCTAGTTTCTAGTGGATCCCAAAAATTTAAATAAATAAATCATACGTGTACTGTATTTATACCTACACCCGAATATCCGTATTCTTCCATACAGCTTGAAACACCATCTCTCGTTGTCAACCGCTGAGTTTGTACCTTGTAGTTACATTTAGCAAAGCTCAAAATTAATATTCACTCTCTAACACTTTTTTATATTTACAAGACAACAAAATAAATAGTATGCTTTATGATATACGCTTTGATCGTTTTTAATTTCTCTTTTTTTATATCCATGAGTAAATTAATGTTTTTTTTTCTTCTCCACTGAGACATGTTTTATTGCTTTTAATGAAACCCTATTAGCATATCAATATAATACTGTATATAATGTAAGATCCAGAAAACTAGACTAGAATGTAGAAACATGACCTTGGTTGTAGGTAGCATTGTCCAAATCAAGCTGAAACAGAAAAGCTTCATCCATGCAAACTTATTCCATGTACAATGCTAATGAAATGCAAAACATTTTACTATGTGCGTTTGCAGATTGCAGTTTCTCGAGTATGATTCAGCTGGGAAAATTCACTAAGAATGAACTGATCGCGCTAAGTTGTCAATGAAGTTTTAGTCTGAAAAATCTGTGCTAAACTCAATTTGCACGTTGCAGCTGCTCATCTACCGCAATCTGCCATAATTTACTGGGACTATACAGCATCACTTCACCACTGTCAATGCTTTAAAATGCCTGAAGTGTGCTGGTCTGCACTTTGCATCATTAATGAACCCCTTCATTAAACTTAATAAAGGGTACATTCTAGGAAAGGAATATTCCAGGTTCATTACAAGTTCAGCTCAATTAATCACATTTGTGCTATAATGTTGATTACCAAAAAAAAAAAAAAAATACAAAAAATACAAAAAATGGTGAGGTACTCACAAGATGGAAATCATGTGTGTTAACAAATTTTTTGTGGGACAAAATCGCTTACTACTTTTACTATGTGAAGTTATGTTAAATTATACAGTTTGTTGCAATAATGACTTAACTCCAATAAACTTTAAACCCCAAAATGACAGTAAATGATGATTTAAACAACTTTACAGCTCAAATATTTACAACTCAAATAACACACAATTTTTAACAGAAGAACCAATTGAAGTGTTTTTACAAGGTAAAGGCATACTCAGAAACGTTTTGTTTGTGTCATATTGGACTTAGAGTGACACCTAGTGGTGTGGATACAGCATTATTCAAAATCAATGGTTTTCAGTTACATATACCATTGTAGAAGTTCACTATTTACAATCAGCCATGATTAATTTAATCCAAGATTGAAAGCGTCCAATAACAAGATGATTACTGAGATTTAGTGAGTAGTATTCAGCTGGTCATGTGATTCTAAAATGGCTGCACCCATGAGGGCGCCCTCTCCCCATGTAGTATAAAACAGCTTTTATGAGGTTACCGATATGTCTGGAGTTCTCATTTCATTTGAGTTCATGATTTTATGCATACGCTTCTAAATTGCTATTCATTTCTAAAAAAGTATAACTTTTTTAATGGGGAAAAAATTACTGATTGCACCTTTAACATTTCTACCTCCAAAAATTGGCCCCATTCACTGGAGCTTAACTTGTATTGAACCCAATATATTCCTTAAATGTAAAGTGTTACAAAATTGGTGCACAAACGTCTCTTTTAAATAAAATAACATTTACATCTTGCTTTCAGTGAGTGGTAATAGTGCAACGGCACTGATTTTTTAATTAATAAATTGTTAATATCAATAATAAGCCTTATTTACATAGAAAGAAGACGTGTTTACACTGAAAAGAACAACAGTGACTTAAATACTGAAAATTTAGTGCCTGGTTATACTGGATTGCAGTGGTTAGTGAAAAAGACGTAGGTTTTTGCACTGAAATACTGTGCGGAAAAGTTGTGCAACTGTTTAGTGAATTCACCCCACTGTGTCTGTGTGTATATAGAGTTCCCTTTCAATGCAGTGGTTTGTACATAATGCAGACCATCTCTTTTTCATATAGGAAGATATGTTACATATGTTGACACAAACTTGATAGTGGGAACTTGACTATCTTTGAAACAAATTCGAGACAAATAGTTTGTTTTCACTTTTTTGTTGTTTTTTGTTGTAAATAAATATAAGAAAAACGAACGATAAAGTAATGTAAAAGGAGATATAATTAGTGGGGTTGTTGGGCGCCCTGTAGTTTGGGTTTCTTATTCAAGTAAGTCGCCCAGTACACCAAGTTAAAGGTTCCAAAGAGGAGTGGGAAGGCTATTCTGGCAATCCGATCAATCTTGCTCACGCTGTTGAAGGTTTTCTTTGCCTCAGGCGGCTTGGGTTTGGGCTCTTCCTTGGGCTCGGTTGGGGGAGGAGGGGCACTTTTAGCAATAGTTGCCAAACCAGGGTCTCTGGCAATGTTGGGAGCAAAAGTTGTTGCTGTTGCAGTGGTATAGGTGTTGTTCTTTTTCAGTAAAGACTCCTTCTTCTTCTTTTGCTGCAAAGGAGGTCAACAGGAAGTGTCATCAACTGCCGCTAAAGCAGACTGCTGTTAACTAACTTACATAGGGATATACTGTATTATAGACAAATAATCATGATCCTTCTCAATAATTCTAACCAATTTAAGGAATAGTTCACCCAAAACTTAAATTCTTTCTAATTTACACCTTATGTCATTTCAAATGCACAATATATTATTTTTGTTGTACACTGAACACAAAAGGAGAAGTTTTCACAGCTCTTGAAAATAAAAGTGAATGGCAATATTACCTTTCAAGTATTCAGGTGAAATTCAATGGATTTGTGTGAGGAACAGACCAAAATGAAAGTGATTACTTGCTAAAAATCCAACAAAATAATACAGGATCACATATTTGTGATGCAATGTGTTTGAATGTTTTGAATTGCACAGTTTGGGGTATGGGTCAAGAAATATGCATTCTTGTTGACTGTATAACATAATTTACACCTAAAAACAACTCTCTTTCACTCACTTTTGGTGCCCCTTTGTGGACAAGTCACCTGGAAGCTGTAGCTCAAAGGTGCCAATACATTCAACAATGATTTTGATAACCACCTTTTGCCACTGGGGGCAGTGATTTGAATTTCTGTAAGCACAGACCAATTTTAGCTCAAAAATATTTTATGGTGCTACTATTTAACTTTCGGCTCAAGTGTGACTTGTGCTTCTGTGCATTGCAAGTGCAACGCTCAATAAGTTGAGCTACCATCCAGTTTGGCATTTGAACATTACAGTAGATTTGAAGTCATGCACTTAAGTAAAAGTGTTTTTTATGTCTCTAGATAGCATTGTGTAAGGAAAAGGGTGTAAAGCAGGTTCTTATTAACTGATAATATGTTGTATTACTTGTCATTTGCGTGAAAATTAATACAAGTCCTTGTTGTTGTAGCACCACTAGTGTTCATTTCACCAGCGACATGCACATAACAAATCATTTTGCAAACATGTAAGTGTGGCAACAAGATTCTGAGACCAGGTTGATCATAAAGGTTTAAATGACATGAGGTCGAGTAAATGATAGAAAATAAATATTTTATTTTGGGTGAACTAACTTTTCTTTTAATATTTGTATCATTCATTAAAGTTTTTTTGGAGACGTAAAATTACTTTACCTTTTCCGGCACCACACTTTTCCCATCCCAGGCATAACCCCTTTTTGTGAAGTAGTTCACCGTGGCAAACTCAATGAGAGCGGAAAAGACGAAGGCGTAGCAGACAGCAATGAACCAGTCCATAGCTGTGGCATAGGCCACCTTGGGGAGAGAGTTTCTGGCACTGATACTCAGGGTGGTCATCGTCAGAACAGTGGTCACTCCTGCATGTGAGAAAGTGTATGAAAAGTGTTTGAATTAAGCAAGTATGTCTTGATCTAGTCTAAACATGAGATGGCACACCCATGGACAGTCCGTTCAGTGAAAGACTGGTGCATGCAGCACACAAAACTGGAAATCAGTTGGGAAAAGCGCAAGCTCTAATGAGTTTTCCCATTGTGGTATTGCCTATTTGCGATTTTACCATCCATAATTAGAACATAAAAACAAAATGACATCTAGTAGGCAGATCTAGGCCAGAATAATCTGCAAAGTTTTTTTTATTTTATTTAACCTTTATTTAACCAGGTTTGTCTCATTGAGATATAAAATCTCTTTTTCAAGAGAGACCTGGCCAAAATAGCAGAACAAATTAAATCACACAATCACAAAACAAACACAAAAGAAGCAAAGACAACTCAAGTGCATTTCAATTAAATAAAAAGTGCCATTAATTAAAACATTTGCACGTGTGGATGGACTCATGTTCTATAGTTTTAACATAACCTTTAAAATCATTTAAAGAATTTAGACACTGTAGTTTAAGTGTTTTCTGTAGGTCATTCCAAGTAGAAGGTGCAACAAACATGAAAGCCTTTTTGAACAACTCTGTTCGGGCTTGAGGTACATTCAATGAAATAGTTTTCTGGGACCGTAACACATAAGTACTCTGTGTAAAAGAAAGAAATTCAGATATGTAACATGGAAGCCTGCCTATAATGCCCTTATATATAAAAATATAAAGGTGAGTAAGCCGGCGATTTGATAGAGAAGGCAAATTTACAGTGGAGTAAAGTGTACAGTGATGAGTGAGGGGTCAGCAATTTGAAGTAAAATTTGAATATTTGAATAAAAAGTGGACTTCTTACCGACATTCAGAAGCGAGACAAGTCTCGAAAAAGTTTGCTGATGCAATATAAAACATATATGCAATATCTATCTAAAATGAACTTGGAAGATTTTGCTGTCTATTGCTGATGAACAACCAGCATGCATATTTGTTCCATATGGCACCACATCACCATCAATACGAATGGATACTGTAAAATTGATTAGGCACGTAAAGCACAAGTTGCCATTTCATTGGCAGCAAGTGCATTACATTTTCATTAAATGGTGGAACACTTGCCAGTGCTGTGGACAGTGGATAGATTACTCCCTCTAGCATCTAATTTACTTTACATTTAATGTAAATATAAAATGTAATGTAAATTTACCATGAGGAGAGCTCCAATTTATGTCCGACACAGCACGCCACAGCAATGAGATATTAATGAGCGTCTTTATAATACAGACATTAGTTATGTTACGTGGTCAGCAGGAAATTAATAAATCAGATGTTCCAAAGTTCAAAGTCATGCTATCAATCTAAATCTAAATTTGCAAAATGAAATACAACACAAAATCCAGTGTAATAAATGCTCAGGCATGAAATAATAAATATCAAACCCCATTTCCCCTTTTGTCACGCAGTCACCTCGCCTCCGTGCCCGCGACTGCTCAGCCGCGGCAGGCCAGTGCTGACAAGTTCTGCCTCCTGACGCGCTATTTCCTGCTTCCCCCTGCTGCAAAGCCCCACCCGGTACATCAAAAGCGATTGTCCCTCTAGTGCCCCTCGCGCGGGGTCTGGATGTGTGGCTTTTGCTGTCCAACCAGTCGCATTAGTTGGCCAGGACCATCCGGCTCGGTTACGTGATTCAATTCGCCCATCTCTCGCCTCATTTCAGCAGTATTCACTCCACGTCAGTACACGCAAAAAAGCCAGTGCTTTCCAGGCAGAGATCACGACTCTGCTTCTCAAGGATGCGATAGAGCCCATCCCTCCAGCCGAGATGAAGAAGGGTTTCTACAGCCCTTATTTCATCGTACCCAATAAAGGCGGTGGGTTGCGACCAATCTTGGAATTGCAAGTTCTCAACCGGGCCTTACACAAACTCCCGTTCAAAATGCTCACGCAGAGACGAATTCTAACCTGCGTTCGACAGCTAGATTGATTTGTGGAGGTAGACCTGAAGGACACGTACTCCATCTTCCTCGACACCGACCCTTTCTACGGTTCGTAATCGACGGCCAGGCGTATCAGTACAAGGTCTTCCCCTTTGGACTGTCCCTGTCCCCTCGCGTCTTCACCAAGGTCGCAGAGGCAGCCCTTGCCCCGCTATGGGAAGTGGGCATCCGCTTACTCAATTACCTCGAAGACTGGCTCATTCTGGCTCACTTTCGAGAGTTACTATGAGCTCACAGGGACCAGGTGCTCAGGCACCTCAGCCGCCGAGGGCTTCAGGACAACTGGGAAAAGTGCAAGCTTGCCTCGGTTCAGAGCATCTCTTGTCTTGGCATGGAGTTAGACTCGGTCTCAATAATAGCGCACCTCACCAATGAGCGCGCGCAGTCAGCACTCAGGCGCCTCACTCTCTTCGAGCCCGGCACAGTTGTTCCTCTAAAACAATTCCAGAGGCTCCTGGGGCATATGGCATCCTCAGCTGCGGTCGCACCGCTCAGGTTGATGCATATGAGACCACTTCAGACTCGAGTCACAAGATGGGCATGACGCCACGGCACGTACCATGTGATAATCAACCCCTCCTGCCATCAGACTTTCAAACCTTGACAGACCTCTGTTTTCTGTGGACCAGAGTCCCTCTACAGCAGGTATCCAGACATATCGTGGTCACCACAGATGCCTCTCAACAGGGTTGAGGCACCGTGTGCAAAAGGCACGCTGCCGCAGACTCTTGGACAGGGTCCCAGCTGCGTGGGCACATCAACTGCCTAGAGTTGCTGGCTGCATTCCTTGCCCTGCAGAGGCTTCACTGATTCAAGGCAAGCACGTCTTGATCCGTTCAGAGAGCACCGCGACGGTAGCATACATAAATCGTCAAGGCGGCGTGCGCTCTCATCATATGTCACAACTCAGGTTGCTGCATGCCACTCATATTCCTGGCAACCGCAAAAACGATGGTGGATGTGTTGTCGCGGCAGGTTGCACAAGTACGCATTTCCCCAGTGAGACTTCTTGCACTGGTGCTGTGCAAGATCAGGGAAGACAAGGAACAAGTCACCTTGGTGGCTCCTTATTGGCCCACACAGACTTGGTTCTCAGATCTCACGCTCCTCGCAACAGCACCTCCCTGGAAAATTCCCCTGAGGAAGGACCTTTTTATTCAGGGACAGGGCATCCTCTGGCATCCATGCCCAGACCCCTGGAACCTCCACGTCTGGACCCTGGACGGGACGCAGAAGATCTGAGTAACCTCCTGCAGTCGTAGACACGATCAACCAAGTCAGAGCTCCCTCAACCAGACAAATTTATGCCCTGAAGTGGCGCTTGTTCGCAAATTGGTGTTCTTCCTGATCAAAAGACCCGCAGAGAGGTGGAGGGGAGGCTGTCCCACTCCACCTTGAAGGTGCATGAAGCCGCAATCACAGATGGCAAGTCCTTGGGTAAGCCTTTGATTATCAGGTCCCTTAGAGGCATTGGAGGCTGTGTTTGTAGAGCTCCTCCCTCGTCAGACAGGAACTACCATGCCACTCCCACATATGGCTTCACAACCCATGTGGTGTATTAGCCACATGTCATCTCCTCCTAGTCTGGGCAGGATGTGGCCTCCGCAGGGTCTTTTCCCCCTGAAAGAATAGGATCGGGAAAGACCGCCTTCCCCGATACATTTCATAGCATTAAGTTAGCCCCAGCTGCTTCACACTCTATGCGAGAGACAGAGAGAAAAGGCCACGGCTGCCGGGCTTGCTCCCATGCTAGTCATGTAGCACCTGTTCCCCCCCCTCAGGGGTGCCTAAGGGCAGGACATGCAAATTCTGTCTGCCAATTTCTCATTGGCCTTTTCTCAAGTTCAGAGGTATGCGAGGCTCCAAAGGAAGATCCCTTGTGTCACTTCATTCAACACAATGTCTCATTCCCTCCCTCAGGGAACGGAGGTTACAATAGTAACCGTGACGTTTTCTTTCATTACCATGCCCCTGGGAACTTCGACAGGGCTACTGTCTAAAAGAGTGTTTTCCCTCCTAATATAGTTTTCTTTTTCTAAAAGAGTTTATTTTCACTCACCAAAGAGCAATACACAACAGGCATTGAACGACCTTTTCAGTACGTGTCTTTTTAAAGATGTCTTTCCACCTCTGTGTTGATCCTGGATGCGGTCGATTTCTCTCCACTTCTAATGGTCATAAGAACTGCCTCGCGTGCCTAGGCTGTGATCACACGCAGGCAGCATTTTATGAATGGTTCATGTTCTCAGTGTGAAGAAAATAGCCATGGAAAGTGGCTATGTTCACAACATCGTGTGACACAACGTCGAGAGAGTGACAGATAGGGAATGTCATGGTTACTCATGTAACCTCCGTTCCCTGATGGAGGGAACGAGACGTTGTGTCCCTCTTGCCACAACACTGAACCAACAGCTGAAATAGCCGGGTCTTTGGCTCAGCTCCTCAGTGTGAAACCTGAGTGTGTGTTTGCAAGTGGCATTCCTTTTATACCCGTATGTCTGTGGGAGTGGCATGCAAATTCCACAGGCCAATTCTCATTGGCCTTTTCTCAAATATCAGAGATGTCTGGGCTCCCAAGAGTGACCCCTAGTGTCAACTCATCGACACAATGTCTCGTACTAGTAAATTTATGATATTTTTTTTATAGTTTCAATATTTTTTTTTAGATCAAGAATTAATGCTTTTACTAATGCAAATGTAATTACTGATATTAAGAATTAACATTTTAATTAGTGCGATCAATGCATGTGATCAATGCCACAAGGGCTTGTGATACATTAGTATAAAAGAATAGGGCAACAAACATAGATATTATCAATTGTGCAGATATCTGATCATTTATTAATAATAATGCCAATAATAAATATACCTGACAGCATGAATTGTATGAATTTAATTTTATAAGACAACAAATCATCAAAGCCATTTCCGTAATTATGTTTAACCAATTAATGTGAAAGTAATTTTAAGGGGCTGCACAAAGTCAGTTCCCTTCAAGTAAACCTTACTTAGTTTGATATTAAAGACATTCATGCATTTTTACGTGTGGCTAAATAGTCCAAAGACTTTTTTGTTTTTACTTTTCTGAATGCAGATTCAAGCAAATTTAAAATAAATGTTGTATTTAAACATTACTTTAGATGTGTCTTTAGACAAGATCAATGATTGACTGAATTAAAATGTCCTGTGTAACACAACACAGAAAATATGGATTTTATTCAATGCTCATGCCCATTAATAAGGTGAAAATGCATAATAAATGACACATATGCTCTTAAATTCTTGCTGGTTCCAAAATCAATGACTGCTATTGCCACACTATTTATACCCTCTGCTGGGTTTTCCAGCATCTTTCTGCGTGATTTAAACTCTGCTCTACTTTTCCATACATGTTCTAACCATTCATTAGCATACTCTTGTCACCAATTCTATTCAGGGATAATTTATCCTGACCTTCTTGTGATACGTGAAGTGTAAAGAACCACAGAGAGCTAATTTTCCTGTTTGTGACCATGTTTCCTCAGAGAAAGCATCTGTAATGTTCATAATGAGCATCTGGATAGCAGTAAAATATGTACGCTGTATCTAGTTTGCACTATATTTGAAGAAATTGTTGTGCACATTGCATTAACATTGCTAATAAGAAGTGTTGTCCTGTAAAATTTAAGGGATCAGATCTTTGAAAATTAGTGGGGAAAAAGACCATTTATACGGTAGAAAATGAGCTGTAAAGACAACTTGTCCAGTAATCCTTGGATTCGGGATTTCAGAAACCGTAAACATTCTAAGAGGCATGGTTGTGAAATTGAAGTACAAATATATGACTGCATTACTATTCTCCAGCCCAGCTATATGAAAATATGAATAATAATTGAAAAACACCAAATTACTGTAAGTATTTACACTTTCAACTAAAATGTGTACATGTGATATATGCTGTATTTAATTTACAGTAATTCCATAGATGTATTTTAAATAATAAACTCAACAAAGGCTTCAAATCTATAAGGTGACAGGATGGGCTGATAGTCACAGTGATTTTACTAGTCTTGTACAGATTTTCCCCATGGTAAAGCTCTAATTACATGAGTAAATATTTAATACAGTTATCTAGAACTTAGCCATTGTGTCGAAGGAAGTGACACAAGGGGTCTTCTCGGACGCCGAATCGTACATCTGAACTTGAGAAAAGGCCAATTGGCAGTCAGTTGGCAGACAAAATTTGCACGCCCCGCCCCGGACATACGGGTATAAAGGGAAGCGGGGCAGCGAATGCCAGTCAGAATTTTTCTTCGGAGTCGAATGGTTGTGCAACAAGCAGCTGAGCTTCACTACTGTTCTCACCTCTATCAGCGAGAAGCATTGCTGTTTGATCCGCACGGCACATTTCCAGCTGGCGTCTCTCTCTCTCTGCACGCTATGCAGTTCACGCCCCTGGGCACTTTGACAGCGCTTCTTCCTGTTTAAAAGAGTGTTCTCCTCCTAAAAGAGTATATTATCGCTAAAAGAGTTTTTTCTAAAAGAGTTCCCACTCATAAAAGAGCAATACACAGCAGGCGTTGAACGTCCTTTTCAGGACGCGTCTTTTTAAAGATGTCTTTCCGCCTCTGTGTAGTTCCTGGATGCGGTTGATTTCTCTCCACTTCTGACGGTCATAAAAGCTGCCTTGTGTGCCTGAGCTGTGATCACCCGGCATGCTTGTTTGTTTCCGTCCGAGCTTGGGAAGAGTGCGGCTCGCCTCATTTTCCCTTGAGCCCCCGGAATTGGATGACGACATCGCCGCTGCATGGGAGAGCGTCACAGCAGCATCTGAAGCTGATGACTCGCCTGGGCTGCCACCTTTGGGTCTGCTCACTCAGTCTGGGGCTGACGTGCAGATGTCCGCTATGCTTTCCCTGGCTGCCACGTGCGCAAGGCTGGACTGGAGATCTCCACCCCCCCCCCCCCCCCCCTCGTCTACTCGATCGGTTCCTCGGGTCATGGTGCCGCTCATAGCCACACACCCCCTTGGTTCCGTCATTCCCGGAAGTCCATGATGAGCCAACGCGGTCGGAACTGCCCTCCGCTCGTCCACTCTCACTACCCTGGATGGCGGAACACCGCCACCTGGTGGGTACTCCTTTCCAGAGCCGTAGAATCACTGACTTCAAAAGTCTACAGCATCACTGGACAGGCCGCTACCGCCCTTTATGCCATGGCTCTCCTGCAAATTCACCAAGCCAAGGCACGCAAAGATCTGCACCTGGGTAGTTCTGACCCCGATGTGCCGCAGGAACAGCACTCTGCTCCAACCTCGCTCTCAGAGCTACGAAGGTCAAGGCGCAGGCACTCGGGTAGGCGATGGCCACACTTGTGGTCCAGGAGCGCCACCTCTGGTTGAACACGGTCAAGATGCATGGCGTTGACAAGTCACGATTTCTCAACGCCCTCGCCTTCCAGCTCAGCCTCTTCGGCGACAACATTGCCAACTTTGCCCAGCAGTTCTCTGTGGTGAGGAAGCAGATGGGGGCAGTTTCTCACATCATGCCACGGCGCCGCCCAGTCAGCACACCCCACGCCCCGCCTGCGAGCCGAGGGCGTCCCCCTGTGATTCAAACAATGACAGGCAGCTCCGCAACCTGGGCCCAGCTCTCAGTCCCAGCATCGAGCACCTCGCAGTTGGCGTACGCCCCCCAACTCTAGGACCCCTTCCGATACCAGAAAAGCTCTGAGGCTCCTGAGACGGACGACCCAGAAAGTGGGATGTTTGCTCTGGAGCTGGTACCAAAACCACTCCGTCCCCCGGTGGAGGGCCGGGAAGAGAATCTTTGGTCAGCGCTTCTATTCCTGCAGGAGAGACTGGAGGGGAGGCTGTCCCCCTCCACCTTGAAGGTGTATGTTGCTATCGCAGCCCACCATGATGCAGTAGATGGCAAGTCCCTTGGTAAGCACGACTTGATTATCAGGCTCCTGAAAGGCGCCCGGAGACTATATCCTCCCCGGCCTAACCTGTTTCCCTCTTGGGATATCTCAGTTGTCCTCTCGGGCCTTCAGAGACCCTCATTTGAGCTGCTTGATTCAGTCGAGCTCAAGGCCCTCTCCCTGAAGACGGTCCTCCTGATCGTGTTAGCCTCAATCAAGAGGGTTGGAGACCTGCAAGCGTTCTCTGTCAGCGACACCTGCCTGGAGTTCGGTCCGGCGCTTTCTCACGTTATCCTGAGACCCCGACCGGGCTACGTGTCCAAGGTTCCTACGACCCCTTTCAGGGACCAGATAGTGAACCTGCAAGCGCTGCCTCAGAAGGAAGCAGACCCAGCCCTTTCGTTGCTGTGTCCACCTATGTGGACCGCACGCAGAGCTGTAGATGCTCTGAGCAGCTCTTTGTCTGCTTTGGCGGACGGTAGAAAGGGAACGCCGTCTCCAAACAGAGGCTAGCCCACTGGGTCGTTGAATCTATCGCCTTAGCCTATCACGCCTAGGGCTTACCCGCCCCCCTGCAGGTCCAAGCACACTCTATTAGAAGTGAGGTGTCCTCGTGGGCTAACAGACATCTGCAGAGCAGCGGGTTGGGCAACACCCAATACCTTTGCCAGATTTTACAATCTAGGGGTTGAGTCGGCCTCGTCCCGTGTTATGTCAAGTCCAAGCCGGTAGAACTCGGTAACGCTGCAAAACCGACAGGGTGTTCCGCTTGCATCTTGTGCCCTTCACCAAAGTGATCCAGCGTGCCTTCTGTCCCAGGTCAGCCACTGAGCATCGCTGCCTGGATGTTTTGCTCCCTAGCCTTCTGGCCCACGAATTCAGCAGAGCAACTTGCGGCTAGACCCAGTACGAGTCTTAGGGCTCTGTACTGGGGCCAGGCTCCACAGGCATAGTTCCCTCTTCAGGTTAATTCCCCATGATGTATTTTCCGTGGTATGGTCCCCCTCTCGGCGGATCCGCCTTATCCCACGTCCGGCTTCACAACCCTCGTGGTGTATTTGCCACACATCACCTCCCCCTGGACTGGGCAGGGTGTGGCCTCTGCAGGGTCTTCCCCTCCTGAAAGAATAGGAAATCTGCGGGCCGGAGAGCTACCTTGTCTCTGGTCCTGCTTGGCGCTGGCGAGTTCTGAAGACGCCTCCTTAGGTGTGAGTAGAGTGAGAGAGAAGGCCGCAGGTGCTGGGCTTGCTCCCATGCTAGCATGTAACACCTTTTTTCCTCAGGGGTGCGGGACAACCTAAGGTGGGTATGCTAAAACTCTTTGAGGGGGCGTTGGGGAGGGCTACGTGCACTTGGTACAGGTGCCTCTAACACGCTTTGCCTCTGCTTTGCCCCTGTTCCGACAGTCACTTAACACGGCCAGTGCATGGCATTTTTATATGGACCCCTTGTGTCACTTCCTTCGAAACAACGTCGAGAGAGTGACAGAAGGGGAACGTCTTGGTTACTGTTGTAACCTCCGTTCCCCGAGGGAGGGAATGAGACGTTGTGTCCCTCCTGCCACGGCACTAGACCTAGCACTGTAAATGGCCGTGCTTCATCCTTTCGGCTCCTCAGTGCAAAATCCTGAATGGCATTCGCTGCCCCACTTCCCTTTCTACCCGTATGTCCGGGGCGGGGCATGCAAATTCTGCCTGCCAACTCGACATTGGCCTTTTCTCAAGTTTAGAGGTATGATTCAGCGTCCGAGAAGACCCCTTGCGCCACTTCCTTTGACACAACGTCTCGTTCCCTCCCTCGGGGAACGGAGGTTACAACAGTAACCAATACATTTTTTAACAACATTTTCCCTGACATGCTCAACAGGGAAGGAGAAACATTAAAAACAGAAAGTAATAGCTCTTCAACACATATTAAATTATCTCTCTTGTGTGTTTTGTAACACCGTTAGTTTAACGAGATCTGTGGAGATCATGATTAGAAAAGAAAATATAGATTTTTTTTGTTTATTTGATTTTTCAATCATCAAAAATCATTCACATTTCTATTTAAACTTCATTTTAAACAATAAGAGTCAAAACAATTATTTGTCATTTTTGTATTCATGCTGGTTTTATTTGTTATTAAGGGCATTTAAATATGTTTTACATATGACATATATATAACATAAACATTTAAATTATGTTATTTCCTCAACATTTAAGTGAAATTTAAATATGTTGTTTATATGTTTATGCTAGGGGTTAATTCTATAACATTATGTTATGTAGCAGTAAGTGTTAAAAGGTCAGTTCATATATTTCAGCTCTGCTGATCCATTCAATGCAAGTGAATGGTGACCAAAACTTTGAAGCTTCAAAGAGCAGATCAAATCAGCATAAACATAATCCATACAATTTAAGTGATTTAATCAATGTCTTCTAAAGTGATCCAGTCCAAAATATAACTGCATTTTTCAGTATAAAACATGTCATCAGAAGTCTCCTTGGCAACATGATTTCAAGCTCAATTACACTTCCTAAAGTGCCATCTGTACATTCATATTTCATATAATCAAATTATTTAATAGCACTGTTTTTAGTTTTGTGATCTCAGTGACTTGCACAGTCCTAATATTTAAATAAAAATAAACCTGTTCATTAATTTCTCTTCACTCTATTAACAGTATATATATATATATATATATATATATATATATATATATATATATATATATATATATATATATATATATAAATATAAATATATATATATATATATATATATATATATATATATATATATATATATATATATATATATTGTTGTATATTATTTTGGTATTGATTTTATTAATAGGGTCTAAATATTTATACACTTTCTCCACACCTCTGAAATGATTCTAAAATAAGGATGATGCTGTCAAAATTTGTAACAGGTAAATCGTGAAAATTGTTGATGAGACTTTCATTAAGAAATGTATTTACTTCACTTTTATTATTATTAATAATAATAATAATAATAATAATAATAATAATAATAATAATTAGTATATAGTATGCCCTGAATCTGTATTTCATAACATTTTTGATGAAAGGCCATTTTCAGTAGTTGTTTCTGTTCTAATCTGAGTTCTGGCTGTGTCTCAAGTCATTTGCCCATTTCTTTCTCCACTGATTGAATTATATTGTTTGACTCAACAATGTTATTGCTGCTATTGAGATGTTTACAGTCACAATATAAGGCTTCTCACTGGTTTAATGCCCTTCAAAAGCCCAGCTCTTTGGAGTTATACCTTCAGCACGATATATAATCCAGCACTTCATTGATATAGTTCCTCCAATGGACCCGTAATACTGGACATCAGTTTCCTATAACATCATACTCTTGTGACATAACTCAATTCTTGCCTTGTTATATGATCAAGTTACGGCACTGCAGGGCTGTTTGTCAGAGTGTTGTGATATCTTTAGTCCACAGCATGCCATCACAGAGATTTACACCATTGTGCATTAATCATCAAATACAGTGTGAATCTTTTCAGTGTTAAATCTGTGAGGATATGGAGTCATTTGACTGTAATATGTGTAAGAGAGTTGAAGAGAATCCTTTTATTTCACTGCCTTGCATGCAGCAAGATTACTTATTAGGAATCATTTATTTATGTAGGTCTTCTTCTTTATTAATGTGTCTTATAAATTTGTCAACTTTTTTTTTCAGGACCTGAATTTTTTACCTTTTTATACAAGGTTAAATACAACTATGGCATGGAATGTCACTTTGTTTAAAAGTGATGGGACATGGGTGGACTAAAATAAATATGTCACATAATTAATTTGATAACTTGATCTGTTGAGATTGTGTTTGTCAGTGACTAAATCCATTGATGAGCATAAATTCTGGTCTCATGGTAATGTTTTTGCCTCTAGGACAAAAAGTTCTGGTTTCTAGTCTGTCATAAAATTACTTTTTATTTTATTAAATGAAGATTGCATCCATACATTAGTTGACATACCTCATGAGCAGGAACACATCTGTTTGAATTTTGCTTTGTGATTTAACTGCAAAGGAGAGCGAGGGACAAGTAGAGTGCATACAAAAGAAAACATCACCGCCAGCTGCCACTTAACGCTTCTGATAACAGTCACAACGAACACTCATGATATAAAACTGCAGTGCTGGATCATACACAAATGAAATGAAAACTCCTGTTCAAAAACTAGAGGTCTTTCATCTGCACTAGATACTTACCTGATGAAAGCTATTTCAAAAAGAGGTGGGGACAAAAGTGGTGAAGGCAATAAGTGATAGGGACATGTCCTACCCGTCCCATCCATAAATGACACCTATGAAAACAACTGATGTAGTTCACTGACATTAATCAAGAGGTCAAAGACAAATAAGTCCAGGAAAAATCTTTTAAAGATCTACTTTAAAACACATTTGAACATTTTAATACAAAGTTCCTAAAGCATTAATGTAATATTTGTATTAATGCTATTTTCATAGGTTTTCAAACATTTTCATACCATGTGCAACAAAAGTTTTGATTTAATGACTCTAAGTAGCGGTGTAACCATCAAGTAAATACATTTTCCTTACCAGTACTGTGAGTAATCTGATTCAAAGTCAAAAAAGTTGTGTATCACATTACATTTTAGATATTATTTTGAGATACAAATATAAATAAAGATAAATGAATAAATTGCCAAAAGTGTTAAAATAACTTATAATAAATTAAAGTGATTAGTTTTGTAATGGCATTTTCCAAAAAGTATTTAGTAAAGTAATCTGATCATTTTTAAAGATGTAATTTGTAGTGAACACCATTCCTCACACCTTTAATATGTGTGTATTCATCCAAATCATTATTTTCAAAGGTATTTTAAAGGTTTTTAAACATATTTCTAATGGTAAGAAGACAAATGTATTTTTGAATCATGAATTTAATTATTTTAGTTTTTGTTTGGGGGGGGGGGGTCTTTCTTTATTTTACTGGACAGTAGAGTATGACAGGAAAGTATGGTAGAGAAAGAGAGGGGGAGATGAATCAGGATATGGCCCAGGTCTCATACCTGGGTCCCCATGAGCATATATGTCCTGAGCACCACGGCACAGCTCACTGCACCATGGCTCATTTTTTTTGTGTAGTTACAATTTGACAACCTGAACTAACCTCGCCTTGTCGTAAAAACTTCAAACTATCAGATATTTTAAGAGGCTTATTAGTCTTGACACACAGTCATGAAGGTCTGCAGGGGTCACCTCTATGATATCACTTCCTAGTTTATAGTTTTCTTGTTACATGAACAACATGGCTTCCTTAATGTTGGTTAAACCACACAGACTTTAATTTAGTGGAATTTTTGTATTTTTTTTATTTTATATATATATATATATATATATATATATATATATATATATATATATATATATAATTATATTTGAAAACAAACCTGCTTCACTCATTATTTTATTTTACATTATTTTTTAATTAAAACAAAAATATTATTCCAAATTAAAACAAAAAACAAAAGTTCACCCAAAAAGCGTTAGTTCACCCAAAAATGAAAATTGTCTCATAATTTCCTCACCCTTATATCATCGCAGATGTGTATGAATTTATTTTATCTGCATAACACAAACAAAGATTTTTAGAAGAATATTTCAGCTCTGTAGGTCCATACAATGCAAGTGAATGGCAACATTTTGAAGCTCCAAAATCCACATAAAGGCAGCATAAAAGTAATGTATTTGACCCCAGTGGTTAAATCCATGTTTTCTGAATCAGTGTGATAGGTGGGGGTGAGAAACAGATCAATATTTAAGTCCTTTTTCCTTAACTTTCACTTTCTACTGTTTTTGGTGATTCACATTGTTCGTACATATCGCCCCCTACTAGGCAGAGAGGAAAATTTATTACTAAAAATTACTTAAGTATTGAGCTGTTTCTCACCCACACCTATCATATTGCTTCTGAAGACATGGATTTAACCACTGGAGTAATATGGATAATTTAATGTTGCATTTATGTGGATTTTGCAGATTAAACATTTTGGCACATGATCACTTGAGGACCTACAGAGCTGAAATACTCTTCTAAAAATCTTAATTTGTGTTCTGCAGATGAAAAAAAGTCATACACATCTGGGATGGCATGAGGGAGAGTAAATTATGAGAAAATTAAAATTTTGGGGTGAACTATCCCTTTAATGAGATTGTTTTATGACCTCAGCCAAAACATTAGTATTGTGTTGTTTAAAAATATATATAAACCTATTTTCTTTGCATTATTTGAGGTCTGAAAACATGGCATCGTTGTCATTTTCTGGAAATAAATGCTCTAAATGACAATATTTTTATTTGGAATTTGGGAGAAATGTTGTCAGTAGTATATATATATATATATATATATATATATATATATATATATATATAAACTGAAACTATTTTTTAAAAGCAATTTAGAAAATTGCTTTTAAAAATAGTTTCAGACACAAAAATGAATGTCCAATTACAGACCCATAAGCATTTGTCATCAAAGTGCACTTATAGGATAAAAGTGAAAAAAAGTGAAAAAAATAAATTCTGCTGGGCTGCAGTTGAGTTATCCTGCGAGAGTTGAGACACAGACAGTCCTCACATGCCCCTTTAAATGTTTGCCTGAGATGCGGCATTTGGGAATACAGAGTGCCCAGTGAGGAGACTTCCCATGAGAGCAGCCTGACAGGCTGACAGAAGAACAAAATTATTCCTTTCTGACACGTCTTACATAATACATCACACAGACACACTCACATGTAGAGCCCTCTTGGCACAGTTTAAAACTTAGAGTATCATTGTGCTCACTGTCCAATTAAGCATTTATATTTTTGCAGTTTGTTGACATCTCCTCTGAAAGAACTCATCTCTATTCACGCAAACCCCTTAAAACTACTGCATGAAAGTAAACAGTTTTTAATAAAAGCTAAGTCTTGAGTTAAGATCTAAATTCAAATGAAGGCTGTATCCAAAAACAGAAGTTTAAAAACATTTTAAATTATTTTATTTTTAAAATCATAGGCAGAAATCAACTTGATTGGCACTTCGGTTTCCAGTTCTGTTTAGGGTTGCCAGCTGCTCTGTTTAAACTGGGACATCCTGTATTTTGGTCAAAATATCCTATATTTTTGCTTTGAAATGCTCAAGGGGGAACCATCCACCCCAGGACAGTCTCTTAGAAAATGCCTATGCTGGTAATAGACAGTAAGGCAGCTCATTAGGCTTTGAAAAGGAGCTGTGTTGATGTAACACAACAGCCTATTGATTAGTTCACTTAAAGATCAATTAGAGCACTCACCAAACACAGTTCTGGCAGGGACAGATTCTCTGTTGAGCCAGAAGGACACCTGGGACAGGATAACCGTCATGATACATGGCAAATATGTCTGTATGACAAAGTAACCGATCTTCCTCTTGAGGTGGAAGTGTGTTTTCATTACAACATATTCTCCTGGGAGTGGAGGGGAGAGAGATTTGAGTGAGAAAGTATCAAAGAAAAACAAATTTACATGAATTAATACATATGTCTATGCAGTACTGCCTAAATGTGTTACACTGTTTATGCCAGATTATGCATTTTTAGCACTTCATATAGTGTCATTGAACTGTATGTTTGTTGCACTCTTTGGCCATATACACATGCATAAATACTGTATATATAAATATATTTTAGGGCTGTCAATTTAACGCGTTCATTTAGTGCGATTACTTACGTAAAAAATAACGCGTAAAAAAGGCAATTAATCATGCCCCCTGACACGTATGTAAATTCTGTCATAAGATTATGGATTTTTCCAACCATATGAGCAATTCAAGCTTGAGCCGTGAGCCGTTCAAATAGGTGGCAATGCACCTCAACAAACCTCATAAGCAGCCCAGCCACAAAATAAGAACCACTCACTTAGGAGGAAGGTGGGTGAAGCACAACAGAATACAGGATACTTTAACTTGTCACAGTGTCCTAAAAATAAAGTGTTTATGATGCTGAATACCAGTGAGATGCTCCAAAATATTGGCACCTTTGGTAAATATGAGCAAAGAGGGCTGTGAAAAATATGTATGTTTTTATCCTAAATGTCCTTGACATCTTGATTGGATACATGGCATCATGCACTCTATCAAATACCAACAGATAAAAAAATATAAACCTGACTGTCTCTGCCAGAAAGCTTAAAATGGGCCATGGTTGGTTCTTCCAGCAAGACAATGACCCAACCAAACAAACTTCACAATCAACACAAAAATGGTTCACTGACCACAAAATCAAGGTTCTGCCATGGCCATTCCAGTCTCCTGACCTGAACCCCATAGAAAACTTGTGGGGTGAACTTAAGAGGAGAGTCCACCATGTGGACCTCTGAATTTGAAGGATCTGGACAGATTCTGTATGGAGGAATAGTCTCAAATCCCTTGCCATGTGTTCTCTATCCTCATGAGGCATTATCAGAGAAGACTCAGAGCTGTTATCTTGGCAAAGGGAGGTTGCACAAGGTATTGAATAAAAGGGTGCCAATATTTGTGTCAAACAATTTTTTTGATAAAACTACCACTGTGCATGAAGCGACAATTAAAAATAGCGCAGATGGAATGCAAGAACATGTACTGTGAGAACTGGACACAATGATGAACTCAAGGCAAAACAGATTGCAAAACAGGCTTGTTCAATGATATCAAAATAAAACAAACAATATATTTAGTTCTTAATCCACTTTTTGTATTGTCTAATCAATGCTTTATTCATCTGCCACAATAATGCAATTTATTTCAAACTTAATTTCAATCCGTATTATACATTGATTATAGGATATATATATATATATATATATATAAATAAAAGAAGTTTGTTTGAAATCTTTGCAAATTTATTACAAATAAAAAAATCACTTGTACATAAGTATTCACAGCCTTTGCCATGACACTCAAAATTGAGCTCAGGTGCATCCTGTTTCCACTGATCATCCTTGAGATGTTTCTACAACTTGATTGGAGTTGGATTTGGAAAGGCACACACCTGTCTATATAATGTCCCACAGTTAACAGTGCATGTCAGAGCACAAACCAAGCGATGAAGTCCAAGGAATTGTCTGTAGACCTCCGAGACAGGATTGTATCTTGGCACAGATCTGGGGAAGGGTCCAATGAGCACAGTGGCCTCCATCATCCATAAATGGAAGAAGTTTGGAACCTCCAGGACTCTTCCTAGAGCTGGCTGCCCATCCAAACTGAGCGATCGGGGGAGAAGGGCCTTAGTCAGGGAGGTGACCAAGAACCCAGTGGTCACTCTGACTGAGCTCCAGAGTTTCTCTGTGGAGAGAGGAGAACCTTTCAGAAGAACAACCATCTCTGCAGCACTCCACCAATCAGGCCTGTATGGTAGAGTGGCCAGACAAAGCCACTCCTCCGAAAAAGGCATCATGTTTGGAGGAAACAAGGCACAGCTCATCACCTGGCCAATACTTTCCCTACAGTGAAGCAAGGTAGTGGCAGAATCATGCTGTGGGGATGTTTTTCAGCGGCAGGAACTGGGAGACTAGTCAGGATCGAGGGAAAGATTAATCTGATGGAGCTTGAGAGGTCCTGCAAAGAAGAATGGGAGAAACTGCCCAAAAATAGGTGTGCCAAGCTTATAGCATCATACACAAAAAAGACTTGAGGCTGTAATTGGTGCCAAAGGTGCTTCAACAAAGTATTGAGCAAAGGCTGTGAATACTTATGTAGGCCTACATGTGATTTTTTTTTTTTTTTCTCGAAATGAAAGTTTTCCAAATAATGCATTCTTTCATGGTTGTCGCACCAACATAAATGTGGTTAATTAGAAGGAAGGAGTCTCACCATATATATTTTTTTTGTTTTCATTATCATTTTTCCTAAAGCAACTGAAGAATAAAGTAAGATGTATTTCTTGCCAAAATGGAAGTGTAAACTGTCAATCAATCAAAATATAGTGAGGCAAGCATTTTCTGAGGGATTCATAATGGCAAATGATTTATTCTTTGACACCTAATGGCATATAATTACTTAAGGACGTGTCAAATCACAAACACCTTTCGACAGCCTACTGCATTATATCATTGCTATAGTCCATTGAACAAGGTCACCTATTCTGCATAGTGGCCTATATCATTTGGTCTATTAATTTGCACATCCAAAGGGAAATTATAAAAAAAAATCTGGGACATGCTACTTTGGGTAAACGTGCTAAAATACAACCACAGTAAGGAAGCAGAGCTGAGGAAGCTACTTCAAAGCTGTAGTTGGCTAAAATACATGCACTAAGAAAAATAAGGTAAATAAGGGGGATATATTTATAAATTATATAATTATTAGATTACACAATTCAGTTAAAAAGTGCATAAGTGTATTTACCTTTAGTGAGGATATCATAGCATTAACATATTCAGAAATTATTTATTTTTAAAAGGTAGTGTCACTAGGCCTACTTGTAGTAAACTGGCCACCAGTGAGCAACATTTTACCTATTTTACATTATTTTATTTTATTTTATTTTTGTATGTTCCAGTTCCTAAACAAACTGGAATTTGGAAAGTTCCATGGCTTTCTGTGTGTGTGTGTGTGTGTGTGTGTGTGTGTGTGTGTGTGTGTGAGAGAGAGAGAGAGAGAGAGAGAGAGAGAGAGAGAGAGAGAGAGAGAGAGAGAGAGAGAGAGAGTATTTTATTTTATATATCAGGTTTTTAAACTGTATTTAGATATGTGGTTGCAAAAAATGACAAAAATTTGCAAAAAAAACAAACAAACAGAAAATGAAACATATGTTGTTATATTTAGTTTCACTTCTTGAGGTTGATGGTCAAAGTTCTCAGAAGAACAAGGACACTGACCATTCTTCAAATTTTTTGATTTTCAGGCACTATTTTGAACTGTATATGAGAAAGTGTCAGTTATTCAGCAACACTTTAAGGAAGTGCAATATTAGATATTTTTAAAACTTAAAGGACTGAGAAACAAACCTGTGCTGGACTGCACCACACCCGAGTCCACAGTCTGTCCCATTAGATCATACTGGTTGAGACGAGACCCATCGTCTGCCACGACCACTGACTGCGATGCCCCTCGTGTCCAAACATACACCACTTCAGCCCTTGTGTACGCATCTGCCGCAAACAAACAATACACAAAATAAACTCTACAGTGTTTAATTCACAGTCAGCTGGCAAAATGGGCTTCCTGAGGCAATATACACTGCAGTGGATTCTCAAGCACAGCAGAGACACAGCAGACACTTCAATATTTACATCCTCATGCCTTTGAGTCACTGCCATGTTTTTTATTCATGTGTCTTTTCCCCCTTATTCTTCATCCAGCACAGACGCATCTGTTCTTTCTTTGCAAGGATTGGTCATGTCAGGTTAGAGCTGCCTAAATCCATCCAGCTGGTGGTGCAGGCTTGGGTTTGTGGTGTGCAGCATCAAAGATGATCTCACAGCACTATTGACCTAAGAGAAAGTCCCTATCTGCTGTTCACAGTGTTGACAGATTGAGCTGGATCAGAGGTTCCATAGAAAAGTTGAAAAATATGTGTTACTTACAGCTGCCGAATTTGAGAGGGCAAGCATGAGCGTCCATTGGGAAGTCCTCTAAGTGCATGGGACATTCAGCTCTGACCGTAAGCCTAAAAGAGAAAGCACCTAATAATGTAATAAAAGTCTATAAGAGAATGTTTTACATTATTGGCAGTTATTACATTATTGGCTGCTACAAGGATATTCAGATGAGGACTGGATACAATATTTAGACCCCAGTACAAATGTGCAAAAATATATGTGTGCTAGAATCACATTTTACAAATTCTGATGAGATTGATTCTTTACAGAATAAAGTTACAAAGAAACATGGGTAATGTGAAAATACATGGCAGGATGTGTTCCAAACCAGTGAAGATGAGGAACAATTTGTTATTAAATGTTGTAATGCGATCAAAGTTTCTTTCAAGGCAAGTCGATCCACTCGGCTGACTTGTGCATCTTTCGCTCAGATGACACTAAAAATGCTATTTTCCAGGCTGGTCTAGTTAATAAACATTCTCAAATTTACTGAGAGGTGATGTCTTAATCTAAAAGATGATTGGCTCTTTTACTTGTAACACCTTGTCCTTACCAGACGCGATGTGATAAGATTCTGGCCACACCAGGCGTGATGCGCCACCGCAATATTAATACACTAAAATGAGGATAATTGACAATAAAATGTAGAAAACAGAACAATTACAGATGAAACAGTCTGTTTCTTGAATTCAACTAATTTGATGGGGGATTTCTATTATCCAAGGGGATAAATACACAATCACACGCATACACAGGGTGAAGTTACGTTTTGAATCACATCTTTCAGTCTGTTACGATTGTTTATGTTCATGCAGTACTCCTCTTGTTATTTCACTGATCTTCACATGACAGGGAAGAGAAGAGAATGTCAGAATGAGCCGGTTTGTCTCCCCTCTGCCATTCTGAACAGGGGTGTGTGTGTGTGTGAGACAGAGCTCAGGCTGATCTCAAGCACAACATTCGGTAGGTATGCGACACCCTCTTCCAAAATCAAGTTGCTGTGAACTCGCTAGTGATATGCCAACTTAAATATACTGCAATATGACTAATTTTAGACCCATTTGTTGACTGTACTAGCCTGCGCGACGTTGCAGAAATAGAAACCATTTCAAAAAATAGAATTCCCTGTTGCTGTTGCTCGTCAAGTGTTTCGGCTGATTTTGACAAAAAACTCTGATTAACATGGAAAAGATTCCTTTTATCATGCGGCGCATCTGGTTAGGACACGGTGTAAGGTGGGACATCCTTTTCTGCATTCGCCATATTGGGTGTTCCAATTTCTTCCATTCATTTTAATACAAGTATCTTGGGCTAATCAGTCTCAAGTATGATGCAGAGTTTAGTCATTTCCAGTCATGGGCAATGTCACAACTTGATGTAAGATCACATTTTTGTGTGGTCAACAGCTTTGAATGTTTGATCCAATCAGAATTTGGAGTCGGAACTATCGGTTTTATGATATTAGTAAGGCTGTTGATTTAAGGCATACATTGCGAGCAATTAATTATATTAAAAATACTGTATTAAAAAATGTACAAAATTTGTCTGACTAAATTTAATCTTTGCAGTAAGGAATTTTCCTACCAAAAGAACAATTCAAGCTTGAAGCACCTCCTTTAAATTTTTGCGAGTTACAGTCAGCATGGGGTGGTCAGTACAACTCCAGTTGTACAGGAAACATGCAGCAGGCAACAAAGAGACAGCTGTTCCAAGACAGCTGGACGGAGCACGGTGCAGCAGTATTGAGACTTTTCATTTTTAGATTTCACTTTATGCAGCATCCTAAAAAAAAGTGTTCATGTACAACACCACTGGAAACGAGTGAAACATGATGCAACAACAGCGAGATGCCCCAAAAGTGTCCATCTGACGAATGTGTACATGGACAAATGAAAATAGAGCAGTTATTTTCAGCCTGGTCTCATAAACATTACGTGACCATGAGAAATTTTTTGTAAAAACTAAATTACATGCTTCATTGCATGTTTTGCTGTAGTTTCTCAGTAAAATGTCAAGCAGGGGGTGCCAAAATCTATTGAATTTATGTCATAATCAAACAAAGTTTTGTAAAATATGTAAAATTATGCAATATGGGAAAACTTAAAAACCTGAGCTCCTGAAATAATAACATATAATGAATATACTACAGTATTAGTTACTTTTTGGAGTTACTCTGTTATGCCCACCATACATAGAAATGCTGTTAACTACTCAGTGCACAAATACACAGTAGAGTCACATATATACTGTACACACTTTTTTCTCGGCTTGACAGCATGATAAAACAGTAAATGTCATCCCCTAAGGGATGTACCTCCCATTTTTCATTTTGTTGACACCAATATGAAGTTCCATCTTCCCCCTAATCTCCTAATAAGCAGACTAAAGGATGCTTTATTGCTTCCTCTGTCCTGACCTGTACGTAAGTTGCCTGCGAGGCAGAGGTTCATGTGTGTTATTTATGGCACGGCCTTTCAAATACAGGGTGGGTCATTATTCCACACACCCGGCCCCTAATCAGGCTAATCAAGCCTCCGAGAGGGATAAAGGCCTACCGGAGACGGCAGTGCGATTTAGGGGCCTAACACCTGTGTGTGTTTGTCTTTTTGGTTCAGACCTTCATTAAATATTATTTATATTATCAAGCCGGTTCTCGCCTCCTTTCCCTTGTACCTTTACAAACACATACAAAATAGTATTTTTTATTTTTATTGGTTTATTCAAATTATTATTTTATCAAAATATTTTTTTTTTTTTTTTTTTGAAATTATGACTGTCTCACAGCTGTAGTGTCATTTCCACCACACCAAACAGTTTTGACCCTAATAAGGTTTTATTAATTAATTAATTTTTCAATTGAGTGTTCACAATTGTCAGTGAAGAGCATGCTTGAGATGAAACAGTAAACATTTTATTTCCATCAGTGCCGTTTTCACCACAGAATTATATTAAATACAATACAGAATTTGAGATTATGGTGGAAAATTATATGATTTTCATTTATAATAATAAAAATGACATAAATCTCCTGTGATGCATGTACGTACAGTGTTGGACAATGTTAGCAGACAAATCAAATAAACTAGTAAGAGTGTGAATTTTACTTTCTAGAAATTCACAGGGCTAAAAGTTATTTCTGCATAAAAAGGCAGTGGATCATGTGCGGTCTACACTCACCTAAAGGATTATTAGGAACACCTGTTCAATTTCTCATTAATGCAATTATCTAATCAACCAATCACATGGCAGTTGCTTCAATGCATTTAGGGGTGTGGTCCTGGTCAAGACAATCTCCTGAACTCCAAACTGAATGTCAGAATGGGAAAGAAAGGTGATTTAAGCAATTTTGAGCGTGGCATGGTTGTTGGTGCCAGACGGGCCGGTCTGAGTATTTCACAATCTGCTCAGTTACTGGGATTTTCACGCACAACCATTTCTAGGGTTTACAAAGAATGGTGTGAAAAGGGAAAAACATCCAGTATGTGGCAGTCCTGTGAGCGAAAATGCCTTGTTGATGCTAGAGGTCAGAGGAGAATGGGCCGACTGATTCAAGCTGATAGAAGAGCAACTTTGACTGAAATAACCACTCGTTACAACCGAGGTATGCAGCAAAGCATTTGTGAAACCACAACACGCACAACCTTGAGGCGGATGGGCTACAACAGCAGAAGACCCCACCGGGTACACCTCATCTCCACTACAAATAGGAAAAAGAGGCTACAATTTGCAAGAGCTCACCAAAATTGGACAGTTGAAGACTGGAAATATGTTGCCTGGTCTGATGAGTCTCGATTTCTGTTGAGACATTCAGATGGTAGAGTCAGAATTTGGCGTAAACAGAATGAGAACATGGATCCATCATGCCTTGTTACAACTGTGCAGGCTGCTGGTGGTGGTGTAATGGTGTGGGGGATGTTTTCTTGGCACACTTTAGGCCCCTTAGTGCCAATTGGGCATCGTTTAAATGCCATGGCCTGCCTGAGCATTGTTTCTGACCATGTCCATCCCTTTATGGCCACCATGTACCCATCCTCTGATGGCTACTTCCAGCAGGATAATGCACCATGTCACAAAGCTCGAATCATTTCAAATTGGTTTCTTGAACATGACAATGAGTTCACTGTACTAAAATGGCCCCCACAGTCACCAGATCTCAGCCCAATAGAGCATCTTTGGGATGTGGTGGAACGGGAGCTTCGTGCCCTGGATGTGCATCCCACAAATCTCCATCAACTGTAAGATGCTATCCTATCAATATGGGCCAACATTTCTAAAGAATGCTTTCAGCACCTTGTTGAATCAATGCCACGTAGAATTAAGGCAGTTCTGAAGGCGAAAGGGGGTCAAACACAGTATTAGTATGGTGTTCCTAATAATCCTTTAGGTGAGTGTAGGTCGGGAAACCTATTTGCAAACAATCATTATTTTAGAAATAAGCGCTAATGCGGTAATGCTGGCAGTTCAGAAATTACACACTTAAGCTTTAAGTTAATAACGGTGATACTTTTATTTAGTTACTCCCCAACACTGATTCTTACTGCGGTAAACAGATGAAATAGAAGAGTTAGCTTCACCTCATGGTGTAGAGTAGAGTTCCCTCCTCTGTGATCCGCAGCAGTTTATTAGGCATGGTCATATTATGGGCGACTGATTTTTTGCCATTGTGGAAGAACGTGTCGGGGGTCCAGATTTTGCTGGCCATCAGGTTGTTGAGGCGAAGCACAGCCATGGGACCTTTGAACTTCAACCTTTCATCTTTCCAACTCTGTCTGAAGAACACATCTATGGTGTACTCCTGCAAGACCAAAAAATAACACTGTCACAACTAATCAAGCCTGTACTTGGAATAACTTATTATTGTTTTGAGCATTACACTTGTTTTAATTTTGACAAATAGTCAATCGGTGAATGTATACCACTTTTGTTTTCATATTTTTATGAGTAATGAACATTTTTGACAAAATGTGTTAATCAATCCACCACTGAATATATATGTGTGTGGGGGGTTTATTTTTTTTTGCTGAAATAAAGGTGCTGCCACACTAGACTTTGCACTCCATTCAATTCAAAGGCGTCTGAAAGGATATTGCAAGCTCATGTGAACACATGGAAATTCAGATGACGAGAAGCTGTGACTAAAAGAAGATCGAAATTTCACACATTGACCAGGTTCAATACAAAGAATACATTTTTCAAAGCTGCTTGTTTTCATTGTTGCAGAAAAGTAGGTAAATGTTATATTTTAGCATTCTGAATATAATATTACTAGTTGTTTCTGATTTTTAAAAAAATCAAAAATGTAAACCAAAGGCCACCCAGCATGACATCATATTCTATCCATTGTGGCATCCAGAATAATTTTTAATGCAAAGCAAAGTATGAACTGAAGTCAGGTTTGGGAGATTCACGAAATCTGACAATCCAACATTGACTCAAAATATGAACTTTAAAGTAATTTATTCATTCTAGATTTAAATTTAGTTCCCCGTCTGTCGATCACTTCGATGTCGTGTCGAAGAAGCGACACTAGGGGTCTCTCTTGAGTGCCGAATACGCCTCTGATCTATGAAAAAAGGCCAATGAGAGTTGGCGAACAGTATTTGCATACCTTGCCCCCGGACATACGGGTACAAGGGCGAGGGAAATACGCACGTTCATTCAGAAATTTTCTTCGGAGCCGATGGTCGTGTATGCAGCCAGCTGCGAGTCACACACACCAGATTCCTGTTTCTGTTCCTCTGACGCTCTGTTTGCTATTGGATCTACGGCGCACTTCAGCGGCATTCTCCTTCTCCGGAGATGGTAAGACCGCTCCGTCCCCAAAGGAGGGCCAGGAGGAGAATTCACTCTGCCGCCTGATCTCAACAGTTCCGGCATCCTGGACGTGGACCACCTGCCTCCAGCCCCCACGACTGTTCCCCGGCCTGCCGTTTCCGATGAGTCTAGAGGACGCCTACCCTGGACCTCCTCCTGCTCAGTCACTAACCCACCCCCTGCCGGGTGTGCGGAGGTAGGTAAGTGTTTTGAGTCTTTTCTCAGCACCAGAGCCTCGGGATGCGTCACCGCCTCCCGATGGTGCTTTACCTGCTCCGCCCCGCTGCGAAGCCCCGCCAGGTATGTCAAAAATAATCGTCCCCTTGGTGCCCCTAGCGCGGAGTTGGATGTGTGGCTCTCACTTCCCAACCCATCTCGCTGGCTGGCCCGGACCATCCGACTCGCTTACGCAATTCAGTTTGCCAGGTTTCCGCCCTCCCGCAGTACACGCCGTACATGCCAAGTCCCTGCGCGCGGAAATCGCTACTCTCTTACTCAAAGATGCGATAGAGCCTGTCCCTCCAACCGAGATGAAGAAGGGTCTCTACAGCCCTTACTTCATCATACCCAAGAAAGGCGGTGGCTTACGACCGATCTTGGACTTGTGAGTTCTCAACCAAGCGTTGCACAAACTCCCGTTCAAAATGCTCACACAGAAACACATCTTAATCTGCGTTCGACATCTAGATTGGTCCGCAGCGGTAGACCTGAAGGACGCGTACTTCCACGTCTCAATTTTGCCTCGACACCGCCCCTTTCTGTTGTTCGCATTCGATGGCCAGGCGTATCAGTATAAGTCCTCCCCTTCCGCATGCCTCTGTCCCCTCGCGTCTTCACGAAAGTCGCAGAGGCAGCTCTTGCCCCGCTCCAAGAAGCCGGCATCCGCATACTCAATTTCCTCGACGACTGGCTCATTCTGGCCCACTCATGAGAGTTACTATGCAGTCACAGAGACCTGGTGCTCAGGCACCTCCGCCGTTTGGGGCTTCAGGCCAACTGGGAAAAGAGTAAGCTTACTCCAGTTCAGAGCATCTCTTTTCTCAGCATGGATTTTGACAATGAGCATGCGCAGTCAGTGTTGAGGTGCCTTGCCGCTTTCAGGCTGGGCACAACAGTCCCCTTAAAACTTTCCCAGAGGCTCCTGGGGCTCCTGGACGCACCGCTGGGGTTGATGCATATGAGACCGCTTCAGCACTGGCTTCAGACTCGAGTCCCGAGACGAGCATGGCACCGCGGCACACACCGTGTGACAATCACCCCTGCCTGCGCCAAACATTCAAACCCTGGACAATCCTCTGTTTCTTACGGGCAGGAGTACCCTTACAGCAGGTGTCCCGACCTGTCCTGGTCATGACCGACGCCTCCGCAGATCGGGTTGAGGAGCAGTATGCAACGGGCACGCAGTAGCAGGCCATTGGAAAGGGGCCCAGTTGCGTTGGCACATCAACTGCCTCGAGTTGTTGACCGTCCTTTTGGCCCTGTGGAAGTTTCTCCCGTTTGTTCGAGACAAACATATCCTGGTCAGGTCGGACAGCACCACTGCGGTGGCGTACATAAATCACCAAGGCGGCGTACGCTCCCGCAACATGTCACAACTCGCCCGTCGTCTCCTCCTTTGGAGCCAGCAGCGACTCAAGTCGCTGTATGCCACTCACATCCCCGGCAGCCTCAATGTGATAGCGGACGCGCTGTCACGACAATGCTTGCCTGGCAGAGAGTGGAGGCTTCACCCCCACTCGGTTCAGCTGATCTGGGAACGGTTCGGTAAGGCCCAGGTAGACCTGTTTGCCTCCCGAGAAACCTCCCACTGCCCGCTCTGGTATGCCCGCTCAGAGGCTCCCCTCCGGGCAGATGCACTGGCACACAGTTGACCAGTGGGACTGCGCAAGTACGCATTTCCCCCAGTGAGCCTTCTTGCACAGGTGCTGTGCAAGGTCAGGGAGGATGAGGAACAAGTCACTCTTGTGGTTCCTTACTGGCCCACCCAGGCCTGGTTCTTGGACCTTGTACTCCTCGTGACAGCCCCTCCCTGGCAAACTCCACTGAGGAAGGACCTTCTTTCTCATGGACGGGGCACACTCTGGCATCCGCACCCAGACCTTTGGAACCTCCACGTCTGGCCCCTGGACAGGATGCGGAAGATCTAGCTGGTCTACCACCCACGGTCGAAGTCACAATCAACCAAGCCAGAGCCCCTTCTACCAGGCAACTCTACGCCCTGAAATGGCATATGTTCACGAATTGGTGTTCTTCCCGGGCTGAAGACCCACAGAGGTGCGCAGCTAGGTCAATGCTCCTGTTCCTACAGGAGAGGTTGGAGGGGAGGCAGTCCCCTTCCACCTTGAAGTTATATGTTGCTGCTATCGCAGCTCACCACGACCCAGTAGACGGCAAGTCTCTGGGTAGGCATGACTTAATTATCAGGTTCCTAAGAGGCGCCCGAAGGTTAAATCAGGCCAGGCCTGTTCCCCTCCTGGGATCTCTCGGTGGTCCTCACCGGTCTTCAGAGATCCCCCTTCGAGCCGCTAGAATCAGTTGGCTCAGGGCCCTCTTTAAAAAGATGGCCCTGCTGATCACGCTCGCTTCCATCAAGAGGGTTGGGAACCTGCAAGCGTTCTCTGTTAGCGACACTTGCCTGGAGTTCGGTCTGGCAGACACACACGTGATCCTAAGACCACGACCGGGCTACGTACCCAAGGTCCCTACCACTCTCTTCAGAGACCAGGTAGTGAACCTGCAAGCACTGCCCTGGGAGGAGGCAGAAAGGCATACTGGACACAGCCCCTTCATTGCTGTGTCCAGTATGTGCCTTGCTTGCCTTTCTGGACTGCACTCAGAAGCTTTAGGTGCTCTGAGCAGCTCTTTGTCTGTTCTAGGACAGCGGAAAGGGATCGCTGTCTCCAAACAGAGGCTTCCCCACTGGGTGGTGGATGCCACCTTACTGGCCTATCGCACCCAGGCCGTGCCCCCCCCCCCCCCCTTGCGGGTCCGAGCGCGCTCAACAAGGAGTATTGCGTCCTCGTGGGCACTGGCTACGGGCACCTCCCTAGCAGACATTTGTAGAGCAGCGGGTTGGGCAACCACTAACACCTTTGTGAGATTTTACAATCTCAGGGTTGAGTAAGTCTCGTCCCGTGTTTTCTCAGGTCTGAGCCGGTAGAACTCGGTACACGTCGACGGTCTGACCGGTGAATCGCTTGTGTCCAGTGCCCTTTCCCTCTGCCGAGGTAAAACAGTGCGCCTTCTTTCCCAGGAGACCCCTTTAGGTCCCTGGTTGATTCTTCCCTAGCCCTCTTGGGTCCGTCTCCCTTAGGCAGTCCTTCGCTGCCCTTCGGTCGCTTTGTTGTAGCAACTCCCCCCTCCTCGAGGTTGGATCTACCACCGTGCCATTCTTTCCCACATGTGACCGAAGAGGCCATGTGATGTATTTTGCCACCTTTACCTCCCCTTTCGGAGGGTGTGGCCTCTGCTGGGTCTTTTCCCCCTGAAAGAATAGGAATTCGGGTAAGACCCCCTTCCCACGATGCGGTAAGGGCCCTGGCTGCTCTTGCTCTATGCCGAGAAACATAGAGAGAAAAGAGGCCCAGCCAGGCTTGGCCCGTTCCCTAGTTGGCAAGCGTCACCTTGTTCCACTCTAAGGTAACCAAAAGGATTCCGACGACTTTCTTGGGGCATTGGGGAAGGGTACGTGCAGTCTGAAACACAGTTGGTCGCTTGTGCACGTGAAATACCTGCCCGCTCCTGTGTCAGCAGTACACGTACAGGGCTCAGCGCATGGCGTGATTTGAAGTGGACCCCTAGTGTCGCTTCTTCGATATGACGTCGAAGTGAGCGACAGACGGGGAATGTCTCGGTTACGTATGTAACCTCCGTTCCCTGATAGAGGGAATGAGACGTCATGTCCTCCCGGCCACGTCGCTGAGCCGAGCCGCTGAGGTGGCCGGACACTCCCGGCTCCTCAGAAAAATCCTGAATGAACGTGCGTATTTCCCTCGCCTTTATACCCGTATGTCTGGGGGCGGAGTATGCAAATACTGTTTGCCAACACTCACTGGCCTTTTTTCATAGATCAGAGGCATATTCGGCGCTCAAGAGAGACCCCTAGTGTCGCTTCTTCGACACGATGTCTCGTTCCCTCCATCAGGGAACGGAGGTTACATACGTAACCGAGACATTTTCATTCATATTGTAGGGCACAATTATAATGTAGTCTTTCATTTCTAATGATTTTTTGGGTTTTAATTAATTCAACTATTTATTCACCACTATTTTTTGTCTTTGTAATAGTTTTAGCTTAGAATAATAACCTTACTTCAGACATCTCATTCCGTGTACAGTATGGCTTGTCCAGCATATAACAGTCACACGTTGATTTCTTACATGAAGGGCCATTGCTTCTTCAAAATATTTGTTGCTCTTTAGAATTTACATTTTCATTTTGACAATAAATATTTTTTTTATGTAATTTTAGCAAAACCACAATCTTCAAGAGGAGTGGAGAGCTTGTTGAAACATTGGTGACCATAATTAGCGGCATTAATCATTCTAACAACTACTGATTGTCAAAGCTGCAAGTGATTTCTTTCATTTTCACATGATCATCCATCATGACACGGTCTGGAGAAATACAGCAACATGTTTTAGGTAGACTCAGATGAACTGGCTGAGTGAAATATAAAGCAGGCAAAATGGAAACAAATAGCAGTGTTTCATTAGGATCATGAAATTAGCCCTGTTTTACAAAAGCATCAATTAAATGGTCCTGTCCTAAAAACAATAACACTAAGTAATGAAGAAAGAAAAGTTCTCCAAGACAAGGAAAATAAATAAAGAATGGATGGGTGGATGGATGGATGGTTCAAGGATGGATGAAGTATGGGAGGATAGATAATTAAAGAATTGATGGTGGATAGATAGATAGATAGATAGATAGATAGATGCATAGATGGATGGATAGATGATTGATGAATTGATGGAGGATAGATAGATGGATATTTGATTAATTGATGGGGGATAATTGATGGATGGATGGATGGATGGATAATTGATGAATTGACAGGTGGATAGATAGATAGATAGATAGATAGATAGATAGATAGATAGATAGATAGATAGATAGATAGATAGATAGATAGATAGATAATTGATGGATGGATAAATGGATAATCGATGGATTATTGATTAATGGATGGGGATAGATACAGTAGATGGATGGATGGAAGGATGGATAATTGATGAATTGATGGGGGATGGATGGATGGATAATTGATGAATGGATGGGGGATAGATAGATGGGTTGATAACATGGATAGCTTTTGTCAAACTAACATAATCACAAGTGGCTCCACAAATTAATTTAATATTATGTACATTACTTATTAAGTAATTAATTACATACTAAGTTAATTAGTATTACTGTGCTTTCTAAATGTAAATACATATTAACAGTGTAATTTAGTGTAACTGATCTATCCAGTCAATCTTTCATGCTACATGTGTAAAGTTATCATAAAAAGAGAGTATAATTAAATTCCCATTATCAAAGATGCATTAATTAAATTTGTAATAATGTCAATAAAAAGTAATAAAAACATTTATGCATTAAAATCAGTTAATACATTTCCAAGTATGTAAATTGCTATTGAGCTTGTTTTCACACTTACAAATGAAATCTTTTACATTTGCCATGAACGTTTTGACATGAACGTCTTTTACAAAACTTGTAATAAATACTATCTTGTCTGAACAAATGCTACACAGAAAACATTGAAAGGAAATAAAGTTTTACCATGTCATGGTCTGAGACCGGTCCAATACTCGTCACAAAAATGTCAGTCTTGACTTCAGTTACACGCTCTGTTGAGGCAAGAAGTTAAGAGTTTGAGTGTCAATCCATGTTGGTCATTTGCTTTAACATCAGAGGATCAACCTGCCTGCATATAAACCCTCCTTACTGAAATGACACTGGCTCCACCCACCTCAGACATCACTACCAATTCAATAAATACTTATGAAAAGGTTAGCTTATTTTACATTCTCTCTCCCCCCACTTTGACCAGTTAAATTTTCAGCATAACCCAGCAGTGTGTTATGTGGTAAAATTGTTAATACACTGTGTGTCAATGTCTTTGCCCTTCTGTGAGGTGCCATCGATGTCTAGTTCTTTCTGCAAACAAATTCAAAGCTTTTACTTTTTGTTTACCACAGTATTCCCACATACCTTGTGAGGTCCTGCCAAGAAATAATCAATATGGTCCATCTCTAATGTGGTAATGTCTGAAACAGACTCTTAAAAGCTCATTATAGCGGCTCTGTGCCAAAACCTAGTGAGCTGCCTTGCTGTTTACTGTCTACATAGGCAGTCTAATGCTGTCTAAAGCGGCAGGTCACTGCAGTAGGTTTTGGAGCAGAGTGAATGTTTTGGCTCAGTTTATGCACATACACATCATATTATAGCTTCCAAGACATACAGAATGTCTAGTGTGGTGAAAAGTGTTGATTGATTTAAGTTGTTAGTCAATTCACTCACTATTTTTGACATGTTGTCACATCGGTGGCATCAAGGTAATTTGTGTAAGGTTAAACAGACGCAATAAAAAATAAAAATAAAAATATATGCCACATGTGTGCCAGCTCAATGAGTCAAGCTGTTCAGTTCAAAAAAAATTTGAATAATTTTGATAATATGTTAAATGATCTGTATTTATTTGGAAAACAATATTCACCTGACGTGCGTTTGCCTGGCAGGCTTTGTTCAAAACAAACCTGCTCCCTACAAATGACATTTTTTATGAGACAAGCATTTGCATATTGCATCTGCATTTAAATTAAAAAAGTAGTTTTTCTTAATTTTTTTGACAAACAATTTTTGGCAGAGTAGCCATGTTTTAAAAACAGCACAGTCTACATTTAGTTTTAATGTAATTCAAAGGGTTCTTTAATTAAGCAATATGGTACATAAGGTGGTGATTCTTTGACTGCCTTATGGCTTTAATAAAAGATGGCTATATATTAAAAGCATTGAGGATGAAATCTTTTATTAAAATAATATTTTACTAATCAAATTCATTAAGCGCATTTTTAAGATTTTGGCATTTGACAGACTGCCAATGCCTACAGGAGTCTCCCGGACCGAACTCCAGGCACGTTTCGCTGACAGAGAATGCTTGTAGGTCCCCCACCCTCTTGATGAAAGTGAAAGTGGTCAGGAGGGTGACCTTTAATAAGACGGCCTTTAACTCGACTGACTCTAGGGGCTCGAACAGGGCTCTCCGAAGGCACCGCAGGAACACAGAGAGGTCCCATGAGGGAAATAGGCACGGCCTAGGAGGGTTCAGCCTCCTGGTGCCTTTCAGGAACCTGAATCATGATCAGGTCATGCTTACCAAGGAACTTACCTTCAACTGCATCATGGTGTGCTGCTATAGCAGCTACATACACCTTCACGGTGGAGGGGGACATCCGTAACCTCAACGTTTTTGCAGTTGTAAACAATATAATTCACATTTGATAAATTTTGATAGATCATTATTATTATTGTTATTATTATTATTATTATTATTATTATTATATTCAAAATGCTTTAAGTTTTCATATTGTATTTATTTTGGTAGGTATTTCTTTATATTGCACAAAAAATGTTATAAACATAACAATGCAAAAATCTATTATACTATTATATATATATATATATATATATATATATATATATATATATATATATATATATATATATACATATATATATATAAAAAAAGATTGAAAATAAAGCATACTTTGCAATCATAAGCATGAAAATGGTGATATGATACTGATGATTATATTGTTTATATTGATGGTTATAGTCAATAGTTTTAATTTGCTCAATAATTAGCCAATAAATATGGTGCATTGCTTTTATGAATACAATAACAATATAAAAGCTGATTATATAAATTGACCTCTATATATTTTTGGAGGGATTTCTTGCAAGGTAATTGTTTATGTGGGGGTCCTTGGCATCAAAAAGTTTGAATATACAGGTGCTGGTCATATAATTAGAATATCATCAAAAAGTTGATTTATTTCAGTAATTCCATTCAAAAAGTGAAACTTGTATAATGTATACATTCATTCCACACAGACTGATATATTTCTAAGTGTTTATTCCTTTTAATTTTGATGATTATAACCGACAACTAATGAAAACCCCAAAATCAGTATCTCAGAAAATGTGAATATTGTGAAAAGGTTCAATATTGAAGACACCTGGTGCCACACTCTAATCAGCTAATTAACTCAAAACACCTGCAAAGGCCTTTAAATGGTCTCTCAGTATAGTTCTGTAGGCTACACAATCATGGGGAAGACTGCTGACTTGACAGCTGTCCAAAAGACGACCATTGACATCTTGCACAAGGAGGGAAAGACATAAAAGGTCATTGCTAAAGAGGCTGGCTGTTCACAGAGCTCTGTGTCCAAGCACATTAATAGAGAGGCGAAGGGAAGAAAAAGATGTGGTAGAAAAAAGTGTACAAGCAATAGTGATAACCGCACCCTGGAGAGGATTGTGAAACAAAACCCATTCAAAAATGTGGGGGAGATTCACAAAGAGTGGACTACAGCTGGAGTCAGTGCTTCAAGAACCACCACGCACAGACGTATGCAAGACATGGGTTTCAGCTGTCGCATTCCTTGTGTCAAGCCACTCTTGAACAAGACACAGCGTCAGAAGCGTCTCGCCTGGGCTAAAGACAAAAAGGACTGGACTGCTGCTGAGTGGTCCAAAGTTATGTTCTCTGATGAAAGTAAAATTTGCATTTCCTTTGGAAATCAAGGTCCCAGAGTCTGGAGGAAGAGAGGAGAGGCACAGAATCCACGTTGCTTGAAGTCCAGTGTAAAGTTTCCACAGTCAGTGGTGGTTTGGGGGTGCCATGTCATCTGCTGGTGTTGGTCCACTGTGTTTTCTGAGGTCCAAGGTCAACGCAGCCGTCTATCAGGAAGTTTTAGAGCACTTCATGCTTCCTGCTGCTGACCAATTTTATGGAGATGCAGATTTCATTTTCCAACAGGACTTGGCACCTGCACACAGTGCCAAAGCTACCAGTACCTGGTTTAAGGACCATGGTATCCCTGTTCTTAATTGGCCAGCAAACTCGCCTGACCTTAACCCTATAGAAAATCTATGGGGTATTGTGAAGAGGAAGATGCGATACGCCAGACCCAACAATGCAGAAGAGCTGAAGGCCACTATTAGAGCAACCTGGGCTCTCATAACACCTGAGCAGTGCCACAGACTGATTGACTCCATGCCATGCCGCATTGCTGCAGTAATTCAGGCAAAAGGAGCCCCAACTAAGTATTGAGTGCTGTACATGCTCATACTTTTCATGTTCATACTTTTCAGTTGGCCAACATTTCTAAAAATCCTTTTTTTGCATTGGTCTTAAGTAATATTCTAATTTTCGGAGATACTGAATTTGGGATTTTCATTAGTTGTCAGTTTTAATCATCACAATTAAATTAAATAAACATTTGAAATATATCAGTCTGTGTGTAATGAATGAATATAATATCCAAGTTTCACTTTTTTAATGGAATTACTGAAATAAATCAACTTTTTGATGATATTCTAATTATATGACCAGCACCTGTATGCTTCGTCAATATTTGTGGGACACCAACTCATTCTTTACAATTACTTATAGTGCAGAGGTAAAAAAACTGCAGGGTTACTTTTCAACACAAATGCTGGGTTGAGGCTGTTGGGTCAATTTATTGGGTTATTTTCTCAGTGTTGTGTAGTTTTTGTGTTGAAACAATGCACCACTCCACTTCACGTCTCTCCAATGCAACAATGCAGTCACAGTCTCGATCATTTTCAGAAGTGAGTGTTTTTCAGTGCAGACAAATTGCTCGATTTATTTGTTGAAATAAAAATTAGTATTAGCATTTTTGTCATTACTGTACACTAGAAAATGCAAAGTTATCATTACTTAATCATAATAGGATTGTTCATATAACATTAACTTTTATTTGATGTGGAAAACTCATAGGAATTTCTTTGATACAGTCTTTGCTGAAAGTAAAAGAACGGATGAGTTGAAAGTTTCAAGATGCTCGTGGCAAGATTAAATTAGTTAATTTAACTTACGTCTGATAAGTTAAGTCAGACATCAAGCCAGTTACAATAAAGTAACTGATGAATAAAAATAAATTATGAGATGTTCAAAAACTTTTCATTTGTTAGTTTTTAAAAAAATTATTGTGCTTAAAAAGATTTCATTAGTGATACAAATGCATGTGAGACAAAGTTCCTTCCTGTATTATGACATATAGCATTTTTTCCTCTCATTGTTTATCCTTTTTTTCTTTACTTTCTTTATGTCTGTATTTCATAAGTTGGAAACAATATGATGGAGTACGTCAGACTGAGATGTCAAGGCCCTACAACCTACATTCAAGAGTCCAGGCCTGCACATATTATTTATTTTAAATAATTGTATAGATTTTATAAATTTCTTACATTAATATTTTTCTGACAATAGAAATTTTAATAAAAAGTAACATTAATAATGTAATGAATGTTTATTATTTTGAATGCCTAGTTTAATTAACTTTAATTGTAATTGTTACTTTATTGTTCTACAATCTTATAATATATTGTGTCTTTATTATCTTTATTTAAGCTTTTGTTAAATGAGTTTAAATGTACTTGTTGTATGTATTAATATTAATCCAAAATAAAAGAGGTAACATTTTAACAAAAACATTTTTAATGAGATTTTTATTTTTAAATATTTTAAAGCAAAAAACTAGCTGAAATTATTAACCCACATATGAGATAAAATTAAGCCAACATTCCTGTAAAAATCAACCAGCATTTGGGTTGCACAAACAACCAATTTTGCTGGGTTAAAATGAACAACCCAACTTGCTGGTATAGAGAAGCCTAATTCCGAGTTTACACCACACGATTTTAAGCCTGATTTTCACTCGCTGCTGACAGTTTTGTGGAGATTGCCGACAATAGCCGGAAATCGTGGGCAAATCGGAGCTCACTCCAGTGAGCAACGATCGCAATGTATGAACTATCAAATATGCGATTTGAGAGAATCGCCAATATCAGCGAGATATTTAGAATGTTAAATATCTGGACCAGACGGCGATTCCAAATTGAGCAATGTGAAATATGTTTTGACTGAATACAACAGCAGCGTTAGCCTACAGCCAATGAGAGAGCAAGAAATGGGGCACGGGAAGTTTCAGTGTGAGTCCTGATGACTGTGGTATTGAGAAAGTCACATTGGACCGAAGCAATGCCTATTCCTTGTGTAATTTGAAAATGCTACGACTTATATGACAAGACAGACAGTTGTGTAATATGAATAGTACCACGATCCGACATCTTTGAAAGTCGTGTAGTGTGTAAGAGGCATAACAGATATTCTGTCCCATATTTAAACAGTGGCTGGGTTAAAAATGTCTAGGTTACGTATGTAACCTCCGTTCCCTGATGGAGGGAACGAGACGTCGTGTCGAAGAAGCGACACTAGGGGTCTCTCTTGAGCGCCGAAAGATACCTCTGATCTATGAAAAAAGGCCAATGAGAGTTGGCGAACAGTATTTGCATACTCCGCCTCCGGATACGGATATAAAGGCGAGAGAAATACGCTCGTTCATTCAGGATATTTCTGAGGAGCCGGGAGTGTACCGGGCACCTCAGCGGCTCGGCTCAGCGACATGGCCGGGAAGACACGACGTCTCGTTCCCTCCATCAGGGAACGGAGGTTACATACATAACATAGACGTTCCCCGTCTGTCGCTCACTTCGACGTCGTGTCGAAGAAGCGACACTAGGGGTCCACTTCAAAACTCGCCATGCGCTGAGCCGTGTACGTGTACTGCTTACACAGAAGCGGGCAGGTATTTCTACGTGCGCAGCGACCAATTATGTTCAGACTGCACGTACTCTTCCCCAATGCCCCGAAAGAGTCGTCAGAATCCTTTTGGTCACCCTAGGGGGGAACAAGGTGACGCTCCCAACTAGGGAACGGGCCAAGCCTGGCTGGGCCTCTTTTCTCTCTATGTTTTCTCGGCATAGAGCAAGAGCAGCCGGGGCCCTTACCGCATCGAGGGAAGGGGGTCTTACCCAAATTCCTATTTTTTCAGGGGGAAAAGACCCTGCGGAGGCCACACCCGCCCAGCAGGGGAGGTAAAGGTGGCAAAATACATCACATGGCCACTTTGGGCATGTGGGAAGAAATGGCGCGGTGGTAGATCCAACCTCGAGAAGGGGGGAGTTGCTACAACACGGCGACCGGAGGGCAGTGAAGGACTGCCTAAGAGAGACGTGGGTCAGCTCGCAAGGTGACCGCACCGCGGAAATACACACAGGAGGAGTCCTGTAGGAGGCCTGATCTGTGGAGCACCTATTCCAGTAGGGGTAGCCGGAGGTACCCGTAGTGGACTGGGCCGGCAAGTTCCTCCGCTGAACTGTTGCGGGCCCGAGAGGGCTAGGGAGGAATCAACCAGGGACCTAAGCCCTCTGGGAAAGAAGCGCACTGTTTTGCCTCGGAGAGGGAAACGGCGCTGGAAACAAGCAATTCACCCGGTCAGATCGTCGGCGTGTACCGAGTTCTACGGGCTCAGACCTGAGAGAACACGGGACGAGACTGACTCAACCCTGAGATTGTAAAACCTCATAAAGGTGTTAGGTGTTGCCCAGCCCGCAGCTCTACAGATGTCTGCTAGCGAGGTGCCTCTAGCCAGTGCCCATGAGGATGCCACACTCCTGGTAGAGTGGCTCGAACCCGCAAAGGGGGTGGCACGGCCTGGGTGTGATAGGCCAACCGAATGGCCTCCACCACCCAGTGAGACAGCCTCTGTTTGGAGACAGCGATCCCTTTCTGCTGTCCTCCAAAGCAGACAAAGAGCTGCTCAGAGCGCCTAAAGCTCTGGGTGCGTTCCAGGTAGGCACGCAAGGCACGTACCGGACACAGCAGTGAGAGGGCTGGGTCTGCCTACTCCCGGGGCAGCGCTTGTAGGTTCACTACCTGATCTCCGAAGGGCGTGGTAGGAACCTTGGGCACATAGCCCGGTCGAGGTCTTAGGATCACATGAGTGTCTGCTGGACCGAACTCCAGGCAAGTGTCATTGGTAGAGAACGCTTGCAGGTCCCCGACCCTCTCGATGGAGGCGAGCGCGATCAGCAGGGCCGTCTTTAAAGAGAGAGCCCTGAGTCCAGCTGATCCTAGCAGCTTGAAAGGGGATCTCTGAAGACCGGCGAGGACCACCGAGAGATCCCAGGAGGGGAACAGGTTTGGCCGGGAGGGATTTAACCTCCGGGCACCTCTTAGGAACCTGGCGATTAAGTCGTGCTTACCCAGGGACTTTCCGTCTACTGGGTCGTGGTGAGCTGCGATAGCGGCAACATACACCTTCAAGGTGGACGGGGACAGCCTCCCCTCCAACCTCTCCTGTAGGAACAGGAGCACAGACCTTACTGCGCACCTCTGTGGGTCTTCTGCCCGGGAAGAACACCAATTCACGAACAGACGCCATTTCAGGGTGTAGAGTTGCCTGGTAGAAGGGGCTCTGGCTTGGTTGATCGTGGCTATGACCGTGGGTGGTAGCCCAGCTAGATCTTCCGCATCCCGTCCAGGGGCCAGACGTGGAGGTTCCAGAGGTCTGGGTGCGGATGCCAGAGCGTGCCCCATCCCTGAGAAAGAAGGTCCTTCTTCAGGGGAATTCGCCAGGGAGGGGCTGTCGCGAGGAGTATGAGGTCCGAGAACCAGGCCCGGGTGGGCCAGTAAGGAGCCACGAGAGTGACTTGCTCCTCGTCCTCCCTGACCTTGCACAGCACCTGTGCAAGAAGGCTCACTGGGGGGAATGCGTACTTGCGCAGCCCCACCGGCCAGCTGTGTGCCAGTGCATCTGCCCCTAGGGGAGCCTCTGAGCGGGCGTACCAGAGCGGGCAGTGGGAGGTCTCTCGGGAGGTAAACAGGTCTACCTGGGCCTTGCCGAACCGTTCCCAAATCAGCTGAACCGAGTGGGGGTGAAGCCTCCACTCTCCTCCAGGCAAGTGTTGTCGTGACAGTGCGTCCGCCATCACATTGAGGTTGCCGGGGATGTGAGTGGCACGCAGCAACCTGAGTCAGTGCTGGCTCCAAAGGAGGAGACGACGGGCGAGTTGCGACATGTGGCTGGAGCGTACGCCACCTTGGCGATTTATGTACGCGACCGCAGTGGTGCTGTCCGACCTGACCAGGACATGTTTGTCCCAAATTAACGGGAGAAACTGCCGCAGGGCTAGAAGGACGGTCAACAACTCGAGGCAGTTGATGTGCCAACGCAGCTGGGCCCTTTTCCAACGGCCTGAGGCTGCGTGCCCATTGCAAACGGCGCCCCAACCCGATCTGGAGGCGTCGGTCGTGACCAGGACGCGTCTGGACACCTGCTGTAGGGGTACTCCAGCCCGTAAGAAACAGAGGTCTGTCCAAGGGTTGAATACTTTGCGGCAGGCGGGGGTGATCGTTACCCGGTGCGTGCCATGGCGCCATGCTCGTCTCAGGACTCGGGTCTGAAGCCAGTGTTGGAGCGGTCTCATATGCATCAACCCCAGCGGCGCGACCGCCGCGGAGGATGCCATATGCCCCAGGAGCCTCTGGAAAAGTTTTAAAGGGACCGCTGTGCCTGGCCCGAAGGCGGCGAGATAGTTCAACACTGACTGGGCGCGCTCGTTGGTGAGACGCGCCGTCATTGAGACCGAGTCTAACTCCATCCCGAGAAAAGAGATGCTCTGAACTAGAGTGAGCTTGCTCTTTTTCCAGTTGACCTGAAGCCCCAAGCGGCTGAGGTGCCTGAGCACCTGGTCTCTGTGAGCGCATAGTGATTCTCACGAGTGGGCCAGAATGAGCCAGTCGTCGAGGTAGTTGAGTATGGGAGACAGGGGCGTCGAGGAAGCGAACTTTGTCGGCCTCGCGCATCTCGACCAGGTTGAGCCAAAGGTGACGTTCCTGGACCACTAGGGTGGCCATCGCCTGCCCGAGTGCCTGCACAGTGACCTTCGTGGCTCTGAGGGCGAGGTCGGTCGCTGAGCGCAGTTCCTGCAGCACATCGGGGTCAGGGCTACCCTCGTGCAGATCTCTGAGCGCCTTGGCCTGGTGGACTTGCAGGATGGCCATGGCGTGCAAGGCGGAGGCGGCCTGTCCCACGGCACTGTAGGCTTTGTGGTTGAACGAGGACGCAGTCCTACAGGCCTTGGAAGGGGGTACAGGGCGCCCACGCCAGGTGGTAGGGTCACCGGGACAGAGATGGATCGCAACCGCCCTATCCACCTGGGGTATCGCCGTGTACCCGTGGGCCTCTCCGCCGTCGAGGGTAGCGAGAGCAGACGAGCAGGGCTTTTGACGGACGGAGAGCGGGGCTCTCCATGACGACGTCAGCTCATCATGCACCTCCGGGAAAAACGGGACCGGGGGGGGCGTGGCTGTGAGCGGCGCCCAGACCCCAGGAACCAGTCGTCCAACTGTGACGGGTGTGGGGAGGGTGGAGGTTTCCAGTCCAACCCCACCCCGACGGCGGCCCGGGCAAGCATGTCGGACATCTGCGCATCCGCCTCAACCTGGGCGTGCTGGCCCGAAGGCGGCAGCCCAGGGGAGAAGTCAGCGTCAGACACCACGCTCTCCGATGGGGCGGCGAGCTCATCGGCTTCGAGCTCTAGAGGATAGGCAAACTGGCCCGGAGGCGATTCGCCGTTACCTCGAGACTGAACGGAGGTCAGTGAGCGTGTCGGGGGGCGGGTGGTCTGAGGGGGCGTACCCGGCGGAGCTGCACCCACTGCCCTCCCCAAATCGCCTCCAGCGCCAACCACATCATCCTCAATCCCGTGGGAAGAAGGAGCGATACGGGGGGCGGCAGGAGTGGTGTGCTTTCTGTTGAAAGTGAGCCGCGACCGCAACGCTGCCACGGTCATATTCTCGCAATGAGAACATGAACCGTCCACAAACGCTGCCTCGATGTGATCGGCGCCCAGACACACGAGACAGCGCCTGTGGCCATCAGAAGCGGAGAGCACTCTACCACATCCAGGAACTACACAGGGTTTGAATGGCATCTTTATAAAGACGCGCCCTGAAAAGGGCGTTCAACACCACTGTGTATTGCTCTTTTAGAGAAATAAACAATTTACGAGAAAATTGCTCTTTATAAACTCTTTTAGACACTGCGCTGTCGAAGCGCTCAGGGGCAAACTGCACGCCGGCAGAGAAGAGAAAAGCTGCTGAAGGTGTGCCGTAAATACAACAGCAGCAGCGCGTCAGAGGATCAGAAGCAGGGTAAGTTGTGTGTAGCACAGCAGACAGCTTTCACATGACCATCGGCTCCGAAGAAAATTACTGAATGAACGAGCGTATTTCTCTCGCCTTTATATCTGTATCCAGAGGCGGAGTATGCAAATACTGTTCACCAACTCTCATTGGCCTTTTTTTCATAGATCAGAGGTATCTTTCGGCGCTCAAGAGAGACCCCTAGTGTCGCTTCTTCGACATGACGTCGAAGTGAGCGACAGACGGGGAACAACCATTTATTTTCAAGTTTTCAATGCTAAATGCTAAAACTAAATTAAATAACTCAAATAGTGTCATTGGAATAAGGTAGAAACCACAAATTAAAAAAAAAAAACATTGTCTTGCATTTGAAATTGTTAAGTCACACTTTGTTTATAGGTTTGCCAATCCAGTCTAATGAAAAGTCAAAATAATTAGTGGTTGGGATTTGGATTCATCCAAATTATTTGAAAAGATTCATTCAAATTTGTTCACTGATTCGTTCATTTAGCATTTCTGAACATTACACATTTGTGCAAGTAGATAATGACCAATGGGCAGCTTTACATTTGCATTAAATAAAAAGCACATTATTAATGACTGAAACCAATCTAATTGTCCTTTTTTAAAATCTGCGTGTTTACAAATCTTAGATTACCGTCTGAGAAAAAATTGTGGTCAACCAGTTTTACGATTTTTTGCAAATTATCTTATTGATTAACAGCACTGATGTAAAAATGCATATCATATCACAACTAAACGTCTTAGTGGACATATTTCTGGTGGATATGTGGACTCTAAGGGCAGCACTGTAACTGATAAATACACACACACACACACACACACAAAGTTACATAATAAGAGACGCTCCAATCTAGGGCACGACACCACTTATGCGCATCCCAAGCTCAGTGATGTGCTTCAGTGTAACCGGAGTGCTTCAAAAGTGTGTACATTTTTCTTCTGTAACAATTTATTAAATCAATCCCTTGTCTGTCAGACACCCCATTATAAAGAATCGGAAATAGACTCTATAAAATTACTGTCCACATCACCTTACAAATAAACCTGTGGACTATGCATAATAATGCAAACATTGTTCACAGCAGGTAATTTAATGTCCAATACTGACTAAAATTGCATTGTATTGATTTTTGTTCAGAAGCAATGCTTTAAATAATGAGGATGATTTAAGACACAACTTCTCAAAGTGTACACGCTGATAGTAACTACACACAATGTAACGCACGCAGTGAGCATGCTTAAACGTTACAAACATTTGCATCTTTTAATTCATCACTTTAAAATCACCACAGATAAAAATATTAAACTTACTAGTTTGTTGGACGACTAGTGGAGTCCTGTCCCATTTGTTAGATGCATTTCTTTCTATGATTTCTGTCTGCTTGTTTTAAATCTGCCATCTTCAGTCAACCATTTATATGCTCCCTTACAGCTGATTTAAGTTGCTTTCTTGATGGATACAAGTTTGGTAGACCAAATTCCTCTGTTATATTTTGCAGTTTGTGTGGTTTAGCCCCATTTTCACATGAATTGAAAGTTCACGTTCAGTTCTTGACACCTGGCCATTAAAGCATCACACGGACACCATCAGTAACTATAGCAACAGCTCCAGTACCCACATAGCCACAAGAGTTTTCACATTACAAATAAAAAAATTTTTTTATACTAGATAAAATATACTATATCTTTATACTAGATCTTTTTGAAGATATATTTGGAAGATGTTTGGAAATCTCCCATAAGACAGAAAATTAGGACACAAATGCACGAGGCAAACCGTTAATGAAACTTCGATCCCTACCTCCAAGCCCAGGCCTCAAACGATTGTCGTAGCCATCAAGGAGACTGTCCAGAATCCTGGTGAAAACAGTCGTGTTGTCTTTCTGCTCATCTGCTTTCTGACTGGAGCTGACAAAGAAAAACAACATGATGTATTATTCAAAACACAACAGAAGCAATAATCAACATGGTTGCTAGAACAACACAACACTCTTATGTGTAAAATCGGAGCAACAACCTCCTCAGGCTAACTCTGAAACACTCTGCCTGTTTAAAGAGTATTTGCAATGTGATGGCCTGAAGATAAACAAATATCCTTCCGTCTTATGGGGCAAAAGGGGATATACACAGAAGCAATGCATTATTAAAAAGCTAAAAAAACTCTTTTAGATACAAGCAATAAAAGTGCAGATGTAGAGTGGAAAATTGTCTAGGAATGAATTGTGCCCGCTGATAGCATAATTCATTTGAACACGCAATATGCATAGTTTTGGAATTAACAGAATTATGCAAATCAAGCAACAATGCAAATATGTCCAAAAAACTGCTTAATGCAATTTGCACAGTGCAATTCCCAATCTTGATGGTCAGATCTGAGTGCTATGTTGTGGATGATACAGAAGACTGCTGGCAAACTTTACTGGAACTGCAGAGCATCACTTCACCACTGCAACAATAATGCACAAAAAAGTGGTGCAACTGTTCAGTAATATTGATGGTATTGATATTGATTGACAGTAAAAAAAGATGGTATGTCTAAAGCCAACTAATAGAACTCTGTTAGCTAGGTGTGAAAATTGCATAGATGTATCGTGATATATTGATCTGACAATGGAATTTTAATGCATTGATTACACAGATGAATTCTCAATTTCCGTTACTGTATTAATACCCACTGTAATACAGATACTGTCTCAAATTACATGAGCCATCTTGAAAAATACAAGGACCATACATGATGCACTTTAAATTAAAACAGTTGAAGAGCTGCTGAGTTTGGCTTTCTACTGTATGTAATTATTCAGAAATATGTGCGTCCGTTTGACTGAAGTAAGTTAATCGTTGCCTCTTTTCTTAACCACAAATATAACGTGAACTAAATAAATTGATTTGTGGGTATAATTTGGTGTGTATGAAATCACTCATTCTCTTTACACCACATGCCACTACATAGGGAAAAGGAAGAGATTTCAGACTGTTCTGAAGGGAACTCATGAGTAAAAAGCTAAATGCTGTTTGAATAAAAGTCACCTCTGTTTGGTCAATGACATGCGACAGACAAAGAAAGATAAAGATAAAACTACAAGCATTTTAAAATGATTATGAGCACAATGAGATTTAATCATATAGTGTAAAATGCTATTTTATAAACAAGCATTTGGGAGAATGGAGGTCGATTTCTCCTCCTTTAAAACCAATAACCAATCACATAAATCTTTGCTTTCTGATTATCATTGGTATTCTTCTCTCGCTGACAGGTACAGTACCATAACTGCTACCGTGGACTGAATAAACACTGTTTGGCGTTGCAAAAATAAGCTTGGCATGAAAACAGATTTCAAGGAGAGGATGAGGTCATCGCGATTATTTCGCACCATGGATGAGAGGGAGAGAAAGACAGAAAAAGAGAGAACCTAAATTAGAGAGATCAAGTGTTTAGGAACTGAAAAAAAGAAAAATGTGAGTTAGTTTTGCATTCAGACTCTTTATATATAGGATTTGTTTTTGCAGGGAGATCGCATACATATTCATAGGTATTGTCTCAAAAAGTGCAGTACACATACTTTATTTGTGTTTTTGGACAGAAAGCTAGGATGAACTAATTAAGAAGACCCGGGTTCAATTCCCTCATTTTCCCCATCCTCCTGTCACCTCTTGTATTATTTCCTTTAATATTTCTATTAATAATACATACAAATTAATAAAGGTTGATTTCGATGCACTGATTTGGTCACTTTTAAGGTCGAGGAGTTGATTTAGGTAAAATTAACCATGGTTTTACTATCGTAATAAGGTGTTCGTATAGTAATAGTGTTTAATTTTGTGGTTACTATGATTTTACTACAAAATACCATGATCAAACTATGGTTACTGTAGTAAAATCATGTTTAATTTTGTAAGAGAAGGTTAGGGTTAGGTTTAGGGTAGGGGTTGGTGTAAGGTGTCTCTGGGACTCTCAATAAACACAATAAATATAGAGCAGTGATGCTGCTATACTCTGTGTTAGTATTAAGTTAGGGGTGTAAAGAGTATCTGTCATTATTTTCACTTAGAGCAAATAGTCTCTGCCACTATTATATGGTAAATAACATTGATTGGATGAATACATTTTGCTATGGGTGTGAAACCTAACCAACATGATCACGTGGGAAAACAACATGCTACATGTTCATGTGCCTCCATTCTGCCAAATTACAAACAAGCACCATCCCCATCACACATTTTTACATCAATTCAATCGTTTAACTCTTTACCAATTCACAGGTTCTAGTACCATGGAAACCAAATAGTAACCACATTCACATAAACAATTGTGAGTGCAATTTGAAGATTGCATTTTTGCTGTAAAATTAAATTTTGCCTCCATTAAAAGTTATGTTTAGGGTTGGGGTTGGGGTTTGGGTTAGGGTTATATAATAGGCATTCCTGTTGGCTATTTATGTCATTTACAACTGAAAATACAACCTGATTTTGGCACCACCTTGTGGACACTTCACCTTAATAACACTGCCCATTGGGGGCAGTGATAGGGTTGCCACACAACTAGTAAATTACACAACCTGGTCTCATAGAATGAATGTTATTCTATATACATTTTTTGCAAATTGATTTTTACGTACCTTTTACAAGTCGGAGGGCGGAGGGAGGGGCCGGGAGGTGATTCTACCTTATCAAGCTAATCAAGCATCTGAGAGGGATAAAGGCCGACTGCGCACAGTGGTGCGACAGAGAGAGAGCGTTTACGGGCAGCTGTCCATCATATGTGTGTGTTTGTGTCTTTTGGTTTCAGTTTTACATAAAAATATCCTTTATATTGTCAAGCCGGTTCTCACCTCCTCCTTTCCCTTATTCCCTTTACACTGGTGCCGAAGACCTGGAAATTTATTTTTTAAATTTTTTCCCTCAACTGTAGAGTAACCAAAACTTCCAAACACTGTTTAAAGCATGTGAATACTTAATGAGATAAGGACTAAGGCACTTTATTATTGGTTGTCTGTTGGTAAACAACTTGCTGAATTATTCTAACACTGCATCGTTTCACATTGTAAACGCTTCACACATGCAGCTACTTCCGTCTTGTTACTGTTTTGCTTCCATTCACACATGAGCACCAAACTGCCATTCTGAAACTTATAGTATGTTTTTATTACCTCTTATACTGTATGTCAAAATATCAAGGAAAATGTAATGCCTCATGCCATGTTAAATATATGCTGTTAAACATATTTAATAATTTTTTTATAAATACAATAAAATCACTGTATTCATTTCATAAATTCAATATTCTGTTAACTCAAAAGGGTTCATAAACATTTGTACATCTCTAAAGTTGTTCAATATATAATGTGGTTTATGTTGTAGAAACTTTCAATTCATTGATGTTTTACGTTTCAGTGTCTATCAATACATACAAAAATGTCTGTGTGCTAGAATCATCTTTCACATATGAATACCAAGGAATACTTAAGAGATGACTTTGGTTATTGTTCATAATCTCCCAATCTACAAATCTCCTGCTAAACCAACACAGACAGATTAAAACTATTGCAGTTGAATAGAAATTCAGTGCAATTGTGATGATATATGTCCCCCAGTGCTAGGAAGGAATGCGTTCATTTCATATGTTTATTTCAATCAGTCTTAATGTTTTCTGGCAGGATTTCCTTTATCAGCAAGAACACATTTGACAAAAATCTAGCACAAATTCCACCAGAAGAAAAATAAAATGTGAATACGTCCACCCTTCCCCCATCAGAATAAAGAGACACACAAAAAAAAGAGAGACATGGAAAAGGGGTCAGGAGAGGAAAATGTAGTCTCATATATTACGCATACTTGCCTGTACAACTCTTACAGCATGCTGGTAATGTCAGCCTGACCCAAAATTACTGCTCCGTTCCAGAATCTAGTGAGCTGCCTACGGAGGCGGCATTTTGAGGCATCATAGATGTGCTCCTGAAAATATCCTAACCAGATGTAATGCAATAAAGTGACAAGTGACAAAAGGTATCTGTTCCATGTCATTTTTTTTTTTTTTTGTCCTAACCAACAGTGACAAGCAACAGGACATTTTGAAATCGCTTGGTTTCTAATTGTTGTGCCGGTTAGCCTGGCCTACTGTCGGACACTTACTGGTCCACAATTCCACTTCTCATAACTGTACACTGAACATCAAATATTATCTGATTTGTGGCAATTGTGCTGTATTGCCAGATCATACTGTTCATGTGTTAGACTTGCTTTAGTTCACTTCCATGTTGCTTCTTCATCAAACAGCAATGTCAAATTTAAATCAAGCCAATTGCTGTCACATCAGTGCCACATTAAGCAACAAATAGCACGAGTAATACAACAAATAGTGTGTGCACTTGGGACACCACTTTTGCACAGAAAATCAACGTAATATAGTAATAATTTGTATGAATATATTACTCATATATCTTGAATAAACAAAGTAGATATCATGTGACAGTAAATTTATATAGATATGAAATAATCGTAAATGTTTGATATTTGGTGCAAAAAAAAAAAATAATAATAAAAAAGACACTTACATATCTCGGTTTGTTCATGACCCTATACACTTTTGTTAATTTAGCAGTTATACAAAATATATTTTTTGCCATTTTGGCTTTGTGTGTGTTTTACACTATTTATAAGATAAAAGTTGAGGACTACTTAAGAGGTGTGGGCACAACTTCAATAAATGGATGACATACAGAGGGTGGAATGAGGTCCCGGGTCACAAAAGACCCGATGTATGTGTTTGAGAGTTAATTATGCTGTCTCCTAATTAGAGTTTGACTGATGATCAGTTCCAATGTTTTTAACCGATATTACCAATTTTCTGATTAATCGGTTATTGTGTTGTTGTTGTTTTTTATATTGAATCAAATGATAAATAGCACCATCTGTTGGAGAGAATAGCACCTAAAATTGCAATACACTTCTGTAAGTTCTGCAGGAAAAAGTAGTGTTGACAGGTAGCCAAAAGTAACTTTTAATGCCACTTAATTTGGTAACCATTTGCAGCCAGAGCTTTATCTACTTGTGCAAATATCATGTACTGTAACATTTACTTAATAACATATTTCTTTATCACTATAATAATCATCACCCACGTAATCTCTACAACTATGGAAATCAGTGTGTAATGCTGTGATAAGACGTTGCAATTTGACTAGCTAACTGATTAGGGAAATGTGTGGAAAAGAATTATAATTGGCACCAGGTGTGGACTGGGAAGAGAAATCGGCCCGAGATTTTACATAGAAAATTGGTTATCGTGGTCCGCCCGGTTCTCCCAATGGCTAGTCCGCCCCTAATTGGCCCAAAAACGCATCGGCCCACAAGGAAAATGCAGTCCTGATTGGCACAACAAATATGTGTCTCAAATTGTTATTATGTTGTGTGAGATGTAGAGCGATTGTGTGTAATGTCCGTGAAAGCATTTTTTGTTGGAGTGACTCCAGACATGTTGCTCATAGTAAAAAAACATGGCAAAACATAATAAAAATAGTGACTTGGGATATTTTTAATAGGCTGAGAAAAACATGAATAACAAGTGTCGATCGCTCTTCTTGCATATGCGTTTGTGTGTGCTAGAAAGCAGCCGTTAATCAGTCAGCATGTTGGTACAGAGACAGTGTTATTTTATTGATGATACTGTAGAAAGATAGGTATAATTACTTACATTTATTAGGCTACTAAATATTCAAATATATTTATATTTTACTTCTGACTTGTTACCGAAGTACTGTTACTTTTGACATCCATAAAAGATGATAAAAACATTCATGGCTTTACCTAAAACATTTGGGGCTTAAGCCCCGGAAGCCCACCTCTTGTACCACCCAACATGGCAGTAGCATACTGTAGCAATCTGGTCTCATAGAATGAACGTTACTCTATATACATTTTTGCAAACTGACTTGTAAGTGCTTTCTATGTTTCACTGCAGTTTCCTTGTGAAATGAACACTAGGGGCGCTACAACAACTGTGCATTTTATTAATCGTTACACAAATCATGAGAACAATTGCTGATTTTAATCACTATGACAAAATATCAAAATATTTTTACTTTAATGCATGATTTGAAAAAAAAAAATGTAACACTTATATCACAGACACACCTATATATACAAACTTATTCCAATGTTATTAGCTTGCTTGGTAGCACACCTGATGGAGCGTTGGAGTTTGAGCTCAGTGACAAGACAAAGCCAAAGACATACGAAAGTTAAAGTAGTACAGAAGCGAAAATGACATGGTTGCTTTAACTCATTTAGCTCGTGTTTTCCTTTTTTTTATTTTGAATTTGCATTTTAAAACACTATTGGTTAGGGTTAGTTGTTGATGAAGGGTAAGTATATCTGTTTTGTTAAACACTCATTTATCTTTTTGGACTATATTGGTTAAGTTGAGGGTAAAGTTTTATGTTTGGGACATATGTTTGTCTAATTAAAACCTCCATCTAAAATTCACCATAAAAACCTTGTCTGATTACAACCTCATTTCATGCAGTTTTGGCGCCTCCCGGACATTTCACTTGGAAACTGCAGCCAAACACGTAATGAAGCACGTACTTTCAGTTTTGCAAAAATGATGCAATGCTCCCGTAAATTTCATGAGACCAGGCTTTACTGTAGCAACATGTTTACATAAAACCTTTTTGGAATCAAGCGAGTCAAGTCTCTCTTTTGGGGAGATATATGTGCGGTGCACCATATACAGCATTCAAAATCGGTAATTTAGGAGGTTCCATGACACCTAGGATGCTGCCTTAAAAGCCAACTGCCTAACAGCAAGTCAGCTCATTAGGTTTTGAAAAAGAGCTTATATCTCAAAAAGAAAATGTAAGAAAGCACACTAAAGCATGCATGCATAGGAATAATTTATAACACTGCAGACTCAGAATATAGTTTGGTAGATTTGGTAGATTTGGTAGTTTGGGCAGGGGGTGGGGGGGGGGGGGGGAGGAATAAAAAAAATGTACAGATCAAATGCATAACATACTGAAAAATCCACATGCTAATGGGAAGCAAACAGATTAAACATTGTACACCAATCCCATCTACAGGTCATCTGAACAATAATAGTGCAGAATGCGTGCTGTCCAGTGCAACAGAGGCTTCTGCTGTCACGCAGCACAGTTTACAAACCAGACCTTGTATGCTGATGCCATTTTTCAAGATGTTATAAAATATTCATGAGAATGTCAGCAGTATGCTGACTGTCACCTGTATAAACTTATGAAACTGGTGGGAAGCAGGCAAAACACAGCTGTTGGCAATCAGGATTATTTTACAACCCAGATAATCAGTTTCCAATGCAAAAGTAAATAATCTGCATCATTGAAACATTCGCCATCAACTTTCTGTTATTATGAATACAATTAAAACATTCCACACAAAATAATTCTGCAGCATAATTCTGTGTGGAACATAGGGAACATAAATCCAATACTGGATAATGACCACTTAACAAATATATATATATATATATATATATATATATATACTGTATAATGCATACTACATAAACAATCATTAATAAGTGAACAGCATGCAATAATTCATGTAGTTTAAGAGCAAAACTTAATGAAAGCTTAATAAACATGGCATCTACTTTGAAATTATTTTTATATTAAAATGAAATTATGTGAAAAGCAAAGATTGTTTTCCATTCCAAGATTAAATGGAAATACGTACCAACAATGTGTAATTTACCTTATTCCAGTCAGAACATTAACGACCAGTAAACAGGTCCAAATCCACAGCCAGGCTGCTCCTTTTCCGCCCCACATCATTCCCCAAACAATGATTCCTCACTAAACAAGACAAAATGCAAGGCTTGATACATTAATCTGCTTCACATGTGCATGTGTCGATAGAATCTATTGGAGGTAGGCTATGTGGATAAAGGGTACTGGACAAGCTTGGCTCAAGCTTCTTTCAAAGCTCAAAGTTCCCCCTCCTGGAACTATGGAGAGAAAATGTGGCTTTGGGTGGAGGAGGGGTGAAGAAAGATTTGGGGTATACGGCTGTTTATACAGTACACTCAGGGAGTATGTGAACATACTCAACCCTTGTATGGAATATAAAACTTATTAACATTATTTAAATAGACAATGTCAAAAGTATTTGGTCTTGAGAGTCAATTCACATTTAACTAACTCTAGCACCCTGACTACAGGATAGGGTAATTGTAACTTTAGCAATGCGTTAGGATGTCATAGATATATCTTAAATGATTTGTTGATTCACAACACTGTAATCTGAGATACAGCACGCAACGCATTTAATCACCCAAACAGAAACCCTTTAAACGTGTAATATCCTATGTCAGCTTGGATAAAATATCACTACATTTCTCCATGCATTATTCTTTAGAAATACTCATTTGTGTTCTGTGGCTGTCCAAGCACCCACGTAGCTTGCGTATGGAGTGATATAAAACAGCAATAACATCCATGATCATGATGAACTATAAATAAATATCACAGTTTGGCATGACATTGTGACGTATGAAAAAGCCAGGAGATTCTCAGTGCAAATCTCCACTATATGCAGTCGCACTTACCTCTTTTAGTAGGCGATATTGTTTTTGAGTGCAAAAACATTACAAGATTATGTACCAGATCAACAGAGTGTTATTCAATGCCAATTATATACACCAGTGCTTTGGCTCCGTAGGACACTTGGCACTAGCGCATTAACACAAATCATTACGCAAACAATCCGGAATAAAACACCGTGCGAATGATTTACAGCTTTGTGTATAAAACGTGATCACCCGCAGAAGTGCTCTCGATTCCGACAGTGTGATGTGCATGCAGATCGGGGCAAAATTCCATTACTTCAGGGATTTCAATGCATGCAGAATCCATAACATCCACGCTCGCATTTGCATGTCTGAATGAGTAGGCTATTTGACTCTCGCGCACCTCGGGATCGTTTCTAAACCCGAGCAGTAATTCAGCATTCTTAATTAAGCAAACTGCGCGCTGTCATGTTCCAAGTTAGCACTATATAAAAACACGCATGCCATAATCATCGTGCGTTTAACGCATCTTCATCAGTGCAGCAGAGAACAAAATATAAAAAGTACTCCAGCCCTTTGAAATACCCGAGGTATTAAACTATCTGCCGTTCTGGTTCAGCCCCCAATTTTACAATATAAACAACACGCGCATTTGGTCATCCATGCACTTACAGCGTTAAGTCGATCCTCACACTTTTTGCAAATGTCTTTTTTTTCCCTGTTTGTATGCGAGGACAGGATGCTGTGAGATGCGAGCTGTGCTGGATTTGAGCTCGAGGTTGGTGCTGATGATGCTGCTGCTGCTGAGCGCGGGCAGCTCTCGCGCACTCTTCATCGAAACTCTGTCCAGCTTATCTTAAATTACTCAGATACCGACAGAAAATCCACACGAAACGCCGATGTCTCCGTTAAATAAAGCTAGAACAATTGTGCCGTGTCTCTGGGCAAACTGGATGGATGCGATATTAGATCATTCAGTCCACGGCGATTGTACGAGGCTACTATAGAATGGAAGGTGGCACCAAACTCTCTCTCTCTCTCTCTCTCTCTCTCTCTCTCTCTCTCTCTCTCTCTCTCTCTCTCTCTCTCGTCGAAATGCCAATCCGCCCCATTTTTATATGCAGCACAATTTAACTTGCACTGCTGTCGACTTAATCTGTTTTCAGTGGCTGGAACATCAAATCCTCTTACATTTTTACCCGGATCTCTATGTATTACATTGCGTTGCTTTGCATTTGATGCATTGCGATGGCAGTCGTAGCAATACCAATCATAAGTAACGTGCTATTAATTGTTACACCAACAATGTGATCTTTACACATAAAAAAGCTATTTAATGCATGCATGCAACACTATGCAAGCCAAACCGCAGTGCATGCACGCGTACACATCCTAATAGAGTGGCATGCATGCATCCCTTACCGAAAAATTCCGATGAGACGAGTACCTACTTCCAAAAAAAAAAAAAAAAAAACCTTGAACCCGTCTTTGCAAACCTCTCTCTTCTCACTGAGTCACCGCTCTGAATATATATATTTGTCTGCATGCGTGCGTGTGTAATCAAAGGCTTATGGAAGATCCGCAGTCCTTACAGCGCATCTGCAGAGCAGCTTTAACGATTCCGTATGTTTGCCTGATCATTTGCGTAGCGAGGAAACAAACTAAAAGCCCGAGGGTGTTTTAAACGTGACATTAACGACGAAAAGACCGCAGCTCTATGAAATCACTGGCGTTATTAGAGGGCACGAGCGACGATTCACCCTGTTGGGTGTTAGAAAGAGACGCTGGGAGCGATGTGACACATTACAATGTGTTTGCGACGTTTCAGAATATTCATACATCCATGTGCATGTGGATGTATGCGTGAAACCAGTTTTAACAATAAATGACTAGGAGAGACCGGAGCAGAGTCTCTTGCGCTCTCGGTGTCAGTGTGTAGCGCAACTTTAACCTGATGCAATGCGAGCAACAGCTGCAACGCAAAGTTTTAAAGATCACTGAGACTAATTTGTCCTGTTTCGTCTATTCACCGCGTCCCCGTCTTGGAAGTACATGGTGATAACTAAGTCGGATCTCGCGCGTCACTGCACGTTTCGCACGTGATTGTGCAGGCATGTGTGCATCAGGAAAGTTTGGATTTGCCTACAGAGTCAGCATCCCCAAGTACAGTACAGATCGTACCCTTCATCTCATCAGTAACTCTCGAAGTGACATTAATTCTACTGCATGACTCGTGTAACTTTGCGCCTATTGTTTCAGCACCACGGACAGACACGAGACTGCAGTCATCTTTGAACCCCAAATCTATATTCTGTATATCATCTATGTATAGAAATATACATTATATATATATAATTAACCTAATTTGATATTATAGAATTATTAATATTTATTTTATATTTACTGTGAACATATTAGATTGAATGATCTATCTATCTATCTATCTATCTATCTATCTATCTATCTATCTATCTATCTATCTATCTATCTATCTATCTATCTATCTATCTATCTATTTAATTCAATTTTTAATTTAATGACTTAAAAATGTAATAAATAACACTACATTGGCTACCTACAGTGTATTTTCCTCATTTTGTAAGTGATCCTGTGTTAAGCACATCAATCCTTATGTGAAAGTGCCTGTAAATAATTAATTAAAATAAAGTAAACTATCTGTGATTCCTTAGTTTTGTTTTCAGTTACATACTCTGCTGTACTATTTTTGGGTCAGGGAAATTTTTTCACAAAAATATTATTTTGTCTTATTGCACAAATTTTACATTTAAACAATGTGTTTGTAACGTGTTTGTGATATGGAGTGTGCGGAGTGGTAAGTGTATTCATTTGTCAATTGACTTTAAAGAACCACAGCTTGTGGGCACATTGGTTATCTAAAAAGAGGGAACGAGATGCTGTGTCAGAAGCTGATGCTATGGGAGCACCTCCTATGGGTGGTGACCTTGAAACCCTATACTATCATGCCAATTTGATTGGCTGTTGATTGTTGTCTTTCCGCTCCATGCTTACATTATTGTGGGCATATAAGCCGGAGCCAAGTGTCACACCATAAGGATTTTCCTTTTTCAAGGAAGGTCAGATTATCTCTTGTCCCATTACAGTGAAAAATCAGTAGCTATCCACAAACACAGCTATCTGTCTTGTTCCCTCCTTTTAGGTAACCAAGGATACAAGAGTATCTGAGACATTCTCTTTCAAGAAGGTAATTTCAAAGCTGAGTCAGAAGCTGAAACTATGGGAGATGAATACCATAATGCCTTAGCACTGATAGGCAATGCCCACTAGCCAACGTGGTGGTAAAATGGTATTACTATAACCACCCCTCCACATAATTTTTTAATTTTTTGGAAGAAATGTGTGGAACAATACACCAATGGCTCGATGCTGAGACAAAGCCATTCAAGGTAGTATTCAAACAACATAACATATCATTATGGGTAGTGGAAAGGAGGGGAGCTTAGTGGCCGCCTGGCCAAAGGCTTTTGTGCATTAATTCATTTTTCAGCATCAGCAACAGAGAGCATGTGCCGTAACTTATCAATATTTCTGAGGAGGAAGAATGCTGTTCTACAAACATTGGAAATTTGATTTTCACTGAGGAAGATGATGAAACGTCGAGAGTCAAATTATATTTTAGCTGCTTATTTTTAAGGTTTTTGGTCCAATAATTAGTACCTCTGTTTTGTCGGAATTGAGTCAAAGGAAATTTCTGGCCATCCAATCATTGATTTCATTGATATACTCTGCTAATTTGGACAATTGTGTAATTTCTTCAGGTTTAGAAGAAATATAAAGTTGGGTATCATCGGCATAACAGAGGAAACTTATTCCATGATTCCTGATAATATCTCCCAGGGGAAGCATACTGTAGAAAAGCTGAGCCCCTAAAACTGATCCCTGTGGCACTCCATACTTAACTTTTATTTGATTTGATAATTCCTTGTTTACACAAACAAAGTGGTAGTGGTCTGCTAAATAGGAACTAAACCATGCTAATGCAAGTCCACAACTTTCAACATAATTCTCAAGCATATTCAAGGGAATGTTGTGAAATATGGTGTTGAAGGCAGCATTAAGATCTAAAAGCACTAGAAGAGAAATGCAGCCACGATCAGATGATAGGTAAGACTCTGGTAAGTGCAGTCTCTGTACTGTGATGGGGCCTAAATCCTGACTGAAATTGTTCATATATACTGTTTCTCTGTAGAAATGTAAAAATGTAAGACGATTTTATGTTCCAGCCACTGAAAACAGATTAAGTTGACAACAGTGCAAGTTAAATTGGTCTATAATTAGCCAGATCTCCATGCTCAAGCTGTGGCTTCTTAATAAGCGGTTTTATAACTGCCATTTTAAAGTTTCTTGGGACATGTACTAAGGATAGTGAGGAGTTAATAATATTTAGAAGAGGTTCTGAGATTATGGAATACCTCTTTTAAGAGCTTATCTTATATTGGATCTAACATACATGTTGTGGCTTTTGAAGTTGCTTGTAAGGAAAATTATGAGAGACTGAGTTACTGTGACAGACGATTGCATTATTCCAATTTTATTTCTAATGATTTCAATTTCATCAGTAAAGAAATTCATGAAGCCATTACTATTGTGTTGCGACAGAATATCTGGTTCAGCTGAAGCTTTATTCCTATTCAGTTTAGCCACAGTACTGAATAAACACCTTGGATTGTTGTGGTTATTTTCACTGAGTTCGCTAAAATATGTTGACCTGGCAGCTTTTAGTGCCTGTCTGTAGCTACAGACACTATCTTCCATGCATTGAAAAATACTTCAATTTTTTTTAATTTTGACAACCTGAAGGTTAGGACCTTGAACTGAAATGCAGTCCCCTTGAAGAAGAATCTTATGAATGGCCTGCAGCAAGGAGTTATTGATTGACAAAAACCAGTCCAGAGGACAGACATGAGACAAAGTCTATCTCTGAATAACTACTTTGAATGGAAAAAGTGTCCAATTCAAGTACCTCATGTGAAGTATGGCCAGGGGTATAATGAAGTAACAAATTGCAAATACTCTCATTACTGAAAATAAGTAATTTTTTCACCCAGGAACTTTTTTAAGTGTACATTTTAAGTTCTGTAACTGTACTTTTACTCCGCTATTTTCCCTCCATCTGTGTTCACTTCTTCCCTGTCATGATTTTCTTTTTATCCATCAATGTGATTGGCTAGGGAGAATCTCGTGTCTACTGTCAAGTTAAAAAAAGCATAGAAAACTTGAACATCAGCAGTAGACCTGCCGCCATCTTCTATTAATCGTGGATGTGGATGATGACTCAAGCAGCAGTACATGTCTCCCACGTCCCCGTGACTGCTATGCTCTTGATTTCAGACTTTAATACTGATCTAAAAAATAGTCTTTTCCCCATTAGTAATTCCATTGCTGAAATCAAGAATTAGCATTTTAACTAGTGAAAATGGAATTGCAGATATCTATAATTAATTTCCTGCCTTTACTTTAAATGTGTTGTGTTTCTGTAGCCCAACTGGTAGAACATGGTTTTAGCGCTGACTAAGTCAATGGATTTGATTCTATATATTTATTTATTTATAAGAATTAGCCACACTGTGAAAAATGTTTCAGATGGTGTATAGCATGCACACTGCAACTTTCAAAATGCATTTCAGGTCAACTATCCTAATGTAATGTTTAATTTATGCCCAGAATTGGTTTTGTAAGTAACTTAATTAGTTATATTTTCAAAATCTTTTAATGTAATTCATGACTGGTTGTATGATAATCCTTTTCCTTTTAATTGGTCTGTTGAAGCTGATGGTTTCAAATAGGTTACTTCTAATTAATGTCTCACAAACATAAAACAATGTGCTTGCTGAATGCTCTTTTAACTTTTCATTCTGTTAAGATTTCTCTCACTGTGCCTCTAATCAAAATAAACATATTTCAAATCTCACAACTCGCAGTTGTAAAAGGCAGAAACAGATATATTGATACACAGAAGGCTAGACAGTCGTCTTCGTGTTTTGATGATGTTCAGGGGCGAAGCTAACTGCTAACTGTCAGGCTGTACATCTATGGTGGAGCAGACAGTTTATATAACAGTGATTACATGCTGGGGATTTAGTAAACCACTGCACACATTAATGGCACTCCAGCCATCTGTTTCACCTCTTGCTTGCATTCCTTTATGCTTAGCAAAGATCTCTTCTGTAACATTTCTGAAACAGTTTCCAGGGTTTGACTAACTAACTTGTAATATTTCCAAAAACAAAATAAAGAAACAAACATTTAAATTTAAAGGGAAGCAAAAATGAAAATGTTGTCATTTACTCACCCTCATGTTGTTCTAAACCCTTATGATTTACTTTCTTCATTGGAAAACAAAAGACGTTTAGCAGAATGATGCTCTCTTCCATATATTGAGTAACCTTGTCATAACCCCATGGATCAGATTTTTAGGGGCTTTTTTTTTTCTTTATGAGGGCATAAAAAGGGTGTCGTTTTATATAAAATTGTGGAATTTTATTAATTTATTAATATAAATTTATGGGAATTTAGTGATTCCCAGTTCCAATTTCGATTCCACTTAATCATTATGGTTCCAATACTTTAAGTACATTTGAAGAAGAAATATTTGAAATAAAATACAAAAGATTCTTGCAGAATTAAGATATTTTTAATAATTCTTTATATAAAATATCAATAATTGCAACAAAACTCATCATATGTGTAATTAACTACACACTATCATATGACCATCTTTTCAGTAATTACTCTGATTTAAGTCTAACAAGTTGGTGACATGGCTAAATAAATTATGTGCGGTTCAGTCAATTTTTGATTCACAGAACTGAACCAGCTGGGATGAGTTGTGAGTTCGAATGGTAGCACTGTATGTTTTGTGGTGTAGATTCAAAAGAACCAACATATCAGTTATTTGTTTGGGAACTGGACTAAATTTGTAGGGCTTTAGTTGGCATTGCAGCACCGCTGAATAGCAAATGAGGAAACATTGACAGAATATTTTATTAGGTTGGAATAGGCAGAAAAATACTTGTTCAAGAATTGTTAACAGAACAGAAAGTCCTAAAAGCCAATTGTTCCAATGTTTTTATATACCCAGTGATGCTTAGCAAGATACATGGGCTTTACTGCCGTTACCAAGTAAACACAGCTGTTGTTGCAGCGTATGGCCATTCATTCTTTCTTAGCGGTGTTGAGAGTTTGAGGAAACGTGCATGATTTCGTCAGCACATACATCAATCACTATAACATTGTGATAATAAATTGCAAAAAAAGTCCTAAAGACGTGAACAAAACCCCGGTGCGCTGTTTCTCCCAGATGCAGTTGAGATTTAATCTAAGCACAAACGCAACATTTCGAGCTGAATTATCCATCCTTTTAGTGGAGTATCTGTGTTAGTTCAGCTTCAGTTGTGTGTGCTTGTCATCTTGTCACCCTGCATGTTGATATCAGACACACTGAGGAAGAGCTGTTAAGTTCTTATTGAGTATGCAATTCCTTTTTCAAGTTTTCAGATTGGCAGTTATTTCCTTTTAAATCTGCACGCAAGTTTAAACTTTTGTTCAGCAGGTGAATGACTGGTGAGAAGTGTTGCATGGCATTTCAAATCTCAAATGCAATGTATTTTTGACTAACTTTTTGTGATACAATAACTAAAAATGTTTCACCCCATTTACAACTATATTTAGAGCTGACCATTTACGATCAGATAATCCGAAACTTCTTCCCATCTGTTAACAGTGTCTTAAAATTACTGTAGCCAGAGCTAGGGAATGCTTTAGAATTACTTCTGGCGGAAGTCTCACCCACATTCATTTCTCCAGTAAGACCCAGATAAAAAGGTGGATAAGAGACGGGTTCCCAACCCTGGCCGTGTTTTCCATTCACTTAAATTGTATGAAAAAGAGCAGCTTGAACAATCTGCTAAACTCGTCCTTTTGTGATCCATGAAGGAAAAAAAATGTCATATAGGTTTTGAACAACATGAGAGTAAGTAAATGATGACAAAATATATTCTATTCTAAGATATTCAACTATTCTTTTACGTTAACTCATAGAATATTTTTTATCATTAAACAACAAGGTCTCAAATGTTTCAGCTTGTTCATAAGACATCATGGAAAAGTTGTAATTGTGTCACCGGTGTTGGCCTTTAGGTTTTGACAATAACTGTCAACCCACGCTTGAAATAGGCTGTGGGAGATGAATCTCAGAGACTTCATGCCTGTAAATGGAATGCTGGAAAAGGTGGCATAATCAACACCTATGCGCTTCAACCGTTCAAAGCTGTTCAATGTCATAGTTCATCACATGAGGGTTTGGAAAGCCATCAGGTAAGATTCATCTTCACAAATCCAGCTTGAATGTCACCAGTCAGAACGGCAAAACACAGCCTTTCTGAAGGCAGGTAGAGAGAGATGATAAAATATATATTTGTTTCTCATTACTGAACATATTTCATGCATTCTAATGAAACGCTTTTCAGCTTCAAGATCCAGATTTTACATTGGACATCAAGTGAAAAACTAACTCTCGTTACATTTATGTCCATCATGTGATCAGTTGAAAACTGTGAAAAATGTATCTTAATGGAATAGTTCAGCCACAAATGAAAATTCTCTCATCATTTACTCACCCTCTGGCCATTCCCATTCCTTCATCAGCAGAGCACAAATTAAGATTTTAAGTAGAGTTCCTCAGCTCTCTTTATCCATACAATGCAACTGAATGTGTACCAAAACTTTGAAGCTGCAAAATTCACATAAATCAGTATAAAATTAATCTATAAGACTAATCAATATCTTCAAAAGTGATATGACTGGTGTGGGTGAAAAGATCATCACTTTTACATTTTTCTTATGTTTTTGGTAGATTACATTCTTCATGCAATTTTAAGCAAAAATGGGCTTTGAAGAAATTGCCAAAAAACTAAAGGTTTCATACAAGGGTGTACACTACAGACTTCAAAGACAAGAGAAGTAGACACCTCACATGTCCTCAGCTGACAACTTCATTGAATTGTACCTGCTCAACACCAGTTTCATGTACAACAGTAAAGAGAAGACTCAGGGGTGCAGGCCTTATGGGAAGAATTGCAAAGAAAAAGCCACTTTTGAAACAGAAAAATAAAAATAAAATGTTATAGTGGGCAAAGAAATACATACATTGGACAACCGATAACTGGAAAAGAGTGTTATGGATATTAAATCCATTGAGTTTTTGTGGCATCAGTTAGACAGCCACATCTATGGCAAGTGCTACAGGAAGTGTGGGGTGAAATGTCACCTGAGTATCTGGACGAACTGACAGCTAGAAAGCCAAGGTTCTGCAAAGCTGTCATTGCTGGATGTGGTGGATTTTTTGGATGAGAAAAGTAGTTTAAGTTAAAATTACAATAGTAATTTTTCATGTTATTAATGTCCTGACTATACATTGTGAGCAGTTGAATGCTTTATTCTAAATTTATTCTAAACTTTTGGCCACCAGTATACATATATATTAAGCTATATCACACGAGCAAGAGTGCGATATGGCCCTACATCAGCACTGCTGTGATTCAGCCGCAGGCCTTCTGAACAGAAGCTTTGTTGTTTTTTTGTTTAGATCAGTATTTGTGATGCGTTTGTGTGCTTATCCTGGATGTCTCAACCGAGAGAAGAAAGTGAGATTACGTCCATAACATGACAATGTGAATACGTCACACGAGAGGTCACGTGAACTCAGCGCTCTCATGAATGTGTATACTGGGAACCTGGGTAGCTCAGCTATTATTCTGACTACCACCCCTGGAGTCACGAGTTCGAATCCAGGGCATGCTGAGTGACTCTAGCCAGGTCTCCTAAGCAACCAAATTGGTCCAGTTGCTAGGGAGGGTAGAATCACATGGGGTAACCTCCTTGTGGTCGCTATAATGTGGTTCTCGCTTTCTGTGGGGCGCATGGTGAGTTATGCATGGATGCCACGGAGAATAGTGAGGGACACCACTCGAGCTACGTCTCCATGGTAATGAGCTCAATAAAACGTGACAAGATGCACGGATTGACGGTCTCAGACATGGAGGCAACTGAGATTTATCCTCCGCCACCAGGACTAAGGTGAGTCACTATGCCACGATGAGGACTTAGAGCACATTGGGAATTAGGCACCCCCCCCCCAAAAAAAAATTATGGGTATACTGCTGCTGATCGGAAGCGATGGTTTATAGTTTAAAAAGTATTTAAATATTTAGCTTTTTCACACCAAAAGCGATCGTATCGCTTTAGAAGACATTAATTTAACCGCTGGAGTCGTATGGGTGATGTTTATACTAACTGTTCTCCATCCATTTATTAAGATATTTTTCTATTTTTCTTCAGTTATGCTCTGCATCTGAAGTCTGAGAATGGTCTGAAAGTCATACACATCTATAGAGATATCATGAGGGTGTGTAAATTAACAGATAATTATAATTATTACTTTCTTCACTTTAAATGGATATTTCACCAAAAACAATTTAAGATATGATGAGGTTTCAGTGCTACAATGTTTAGAAGTCTCTGCTGCAGAGTATATACAGACGCGGAGCTGTCCGTTGTGTTGAGCAGGGGATCCACTGTCCCTCACCATATGACTGTCGCTTTCTGTTCGTTCAGTGGATGACAGGGACAAGAGCAGACTGTCACACCGGACTGGCTCATCTCAGCATGGGCCTGTCTCATCAACCTCCAGTGGGCTCGGAGAGTGCCTCTAGACACGCCATTTCACTGGCACGCCAAGCCTCTTGCTGGTGACCAACAATTTGAGGGCTATTTCAGTCTGGTCTGAGGGCGATTTCAGATTTGTTTTAGCCATGGCCAACCCTTAATAGCAGCCTGCTATCATGCAACAGATAAGAGGAGAATGAAATGTGTGTCATAGGTATGATTTTAAAAAAGTAGAAAAATAAATTTAATTAAGACAAACTTTGAAGTTGGCTTGAGAAAGCCTTGTCTGAATAATTAAAAAAGTTTGCAAGAAAAAAAGCCTTGAAAGTTCAATGTGTTAAACATAAAAACAGACTTAAGAGCTTGATGGAAAGATAGGCAGGGAGACAGCTAGAGAGATGGCTATATAAGCTAGATGGATGGACGGACAGATGGACAGGACAGACAGACAGCAAGATAGATAGATAGATAGATAGATAGATAGATAGACAGCCAGACAGACAGACAGATGGATGGATGGATGGAAGGACGGACAAACAGATATTATTAATACTTATCAATTAATAAAATAAGGTAAGAAAAAACAATGTGAGATGTGTGCCAGTATTCTGTCAAAAAATTAAGCAAAGTCATTGCCTCATTTGAATACACCCATGTATGTTCAATTTCACTTTTTGTACTAATTAGTTTTATTTATTTATTTTCTGTAGGTTGAAATCAAACTATAAATAACCTCTCATGATAGATGAAAAGTGGCTTCCCACCTGGCTGTTCATCTGTGTGACGTCATGCTCATATCAATCATCGTAAAGGCCCGACTGCCCTTCGCATGACCGCTGTGACTACATGGATAAAGATCTCATATCTTTCCATCACCATAGTGCATCTGGATTGGACCTCAATGCACAAGGCAAGATCCCCTGCTTTAAGATAAATAATGTACAGGCCATGTTGCAGTATGAGATATACACTGATCAGCCACAACATTAAAACCAAATGCCTAATATTGTGTAGGTCCCCCTAGTGCTGCCATCTGTTGACCTCTCTCATCAACAAGGCATTTCTGTCCACAGAACTGCTGCTCACTGGATGTTTTTTGTTTTTGGCACCATTCAGTGTAAATTCTAGAGACAAGTTAAGTAATTTTTCTTTGTATAGTGCTTGTATTTGTATAGATTAGCCTTTCACAACACACATTGTTTCAAAGCAGCTTTACAGAAAATCATGCATTAACAGAAAATTATAATGTAATATATATAAGTCTTATAGTCATCACTGTTTAGTTTGATTAAATATGATTGTAAATTGCATATAAAAATGTAATTATTAAATAATTAAATAATTACTGTATTTAGAACCCCTGTGAGCAAGCTGAAGGTGACTGTGGCAAGGAACACAAAACTCCAAAAGATGTTGGTTAATGGAGAAAAATAACCAGGCTCACTGTGGGGGCCAGTTCCCCTCTGGCTAACTGCATGAATATAATGCCAATATTACTTCATTATGTGCAGTTTAGGTCATGGTTTAAGATTAATGAACTAAGGTAGTGTTAAGGTTCAGTGTTTAAACAAAGATTGTGTAAGAATTTTAAGATTAATGACTAATGCCTTTGAAGTCCACCCTGGATTAACTGCAGAAGTTCACATAGATGCATTGTTCTGTGTTAGTTGGCTGATGAAGGCATTTGTTGGCAATTAAATGATAGTCTATGTATTCCATTTTAAGACTGTAGTCCATCATTAGACAAAGGTGATGCAGGCAGAGATCAGTGACGTGCATCGCAGTTCAACCGGCAGGTCATTTCGATGAGGTTTGGTGGGATTCATCCTAAATCCAAGGTTCAGGCAGTGGCCTTTGAATTATCCAGTGTCTTACAGTTACAGTTGGCATCAGTTCATCCTCTGAAGTCCATCACAATCGACTGAAGTGATGTCTGGCTGGCACCGGCTGTAGTTTGTCGTCATCACTCAGCGACATGTAGCAGTGGAGTCCAACACATGCAGGAATGGAGCTGGATCTGGCCGGCTCTGGTAACCTCGGGATATGCATCCAGAGGTTGAGACATGTTCTTTGTTTTGTCACCATTCAGAGTATATTCTAGAGACTGTATGTGAAAATCCCTGGAGATCAGCAGTTACAGAAATACTCAAACCAGCCCATCAGGCACCAACAATCATGCCACGGTCCAAATTTTTAACTGAAGCTCCTGACCCGTATCTGCATGATTTTGTACACTGCACTGCTGCCACATAATTGGGTTATTAGATAATTGAATCTGTAACTGCTGGTCTCCTGCGATTTTCACACACAACAGTCTCTAGAATTTACTAAGAATGGTGATTAAAAACAAAAAACATCCAGTGAGCATCAGTTCTGTGGATGGAAACACCTTTTTGATGAGAGAGGTCAACAAAGAATGAACAAACTTGTTTGAACTGCTAAAGTTTACGGTAACTCATATAACCACTCTGTACACTTATGGTGAGAAGAATATCATCTCAAATGTTTTGGCGGCACGAGGGGAACCTACACAATATTAGGCAGGTGGTTTAATCTTGTTGCTGATCTGTGTAGGCTCTATTGGTCTTTCAGATGCCTTTAGCAGTTATGATTAATGACAAAGAATTGGCTTGCTTTCTTTGTTTATGTCTGTTGTTGTCATTCAGCATCTAAATCGCTCTCATTTTCTTTCTGTTTCCTTCTCATATAGATGGCAAATGGTGAAATATCCCCTAGTGTGCAGTAAGTACCAGCCTACTTGCAAGTCAGAGATTAGTGCTCACTTTAATTAGGCACAAGCTCTGGTCAGAACAGTTTACATAGATTTAACATCAAATTTGTTTTAACTGTTTTAAAGTGTCACCAGTCAAAGTAACAGGTTTAAACTACCCTTTCATCTAGCTTGTTCAATATAACTCTGCAGGACTTCACTCAATGGCTTGTCAGATATTCACTCTGTCCAGTGTAATATCAAAATGCACATCATTCTGAATAATGGCTAATTTGCTTCACCAGATTTTGGGAAACTTAGTTTTGAAAAAAAAAAACAAAAACAAAAAAAAACAACATGCATAATTTAAACATAAGGACAGCATAACGAAGAGAAGAAAATAAATGACTAATGCTCAAAGGCTTTAAGCCTTTCTAAGGAAGGATCTCAAACAAGAGGAAAATGTGCTTTAAGGACATATTAATTGCCACCATGTCACAGAAGTACTATAATCACACTTAAGCCTCATCTAGAACTATGGTAAGTCTTCAGAGCGAGGAAATTGATGCAGGTCAAGAGTTTAGTCAGTTCAAAAAAGGCTATTTCAGATGGAAAAGGTGCCTTTTGTGAGAAGACCAAATACAATAACATGAGCTAAGATTTTGAGAGTGCTCGCATGTCACTCTCTGCACCTTTAATCACAAAATAATAAAAAAGAAACAAACCTAACCATCAGTGGAGTAAAAATTTAACGTTAGAGGGATAAATGCAACCTCCAGATCATACTCGTCGCTTATTGCGATTATTTCCTGGATTCAATGTGGTCTCTGAATGCCGGTCCCCCAAGCTGCTGACGTAATGTGATTCGGATTTCACTTCAAGGGAAGTTAAACACACTGGAGCCGAAGCAAACATGTTTGATAAGAGATGATGCTTCTCAGTGAGTAGTCATTAGGTGTGTTCAACTTCATGAAGAGCTGTGCTGACCGATCGTTGCCAGACTTGAAGCAGTGCATGTCAGTTAGAAATTTTGTCAGATTTCAAACAGCGCCACGGCTGCATCACTGTGATGTATGCCAAAAAAGTACAACAAGATTGATTAGAGACAGGCCAGCTGCTGCAGTTGCTCCAAGCTGCACAATCTTTAATGACGAGAGATCTTATTCACGATTGGCCAGACTCACAACCTGACAACGGTTACGTGTGCTTTTATTGGACCTTCTCCTTGTACACCAGCAGGTACTGTATTAAGCAGCACTTAACCTAATGTTTCTGTTTCTTATGCATTAAATTCAAACATCTATCTGAATTTCACTTAATCTACAATAAAGCAAGCAAACATTGCGTGATCTTCTGTGACAGGTGTAGTTTCTTCATGGGAAGCACAAAAGAGTCCGGATTGGCAGCTCTCTTTTCAACTCCTCCACGACAGCAACCAGGAATCTCGCCGATCGGTAAAATGAGGTGCAGTTCAAGTCGAACACACCTATATTGTGGCCAATCCTGGGGTTCAGGAAGTATTGAGAAAAAAAAAATGCTAACCTCATGTGTGATCCTGTTGCTTTACTTTTATATGAGGTTTGCAATTAGTGTAATTGCTGTTTTCTATCAATTAATATTGAAATTAATATACAGTTCATCAAAACAAAAATATTCTAACAAAAATCTTTGTTTTCACTGTTTGCTGAATTATGTAATGTTAAAATCGTGATTGAAAAAAAAATATCTGAATGAACTTTTCTTCATTAGGCCTACATTGTTAACTGTTATTTTCTGTAGATATTCTGTAGACATGCTTTCTGCATTTTGTGTACAATTCATCATACACAACATTTTAATTAAATACTAATAAATATTCAAAAACAGAATAAATATAAAATGTTGTACTGCTTGCATAAGTAGAATTCCAATATTCCCCTACAGAGCAAACACACACACACACACACACACACACACACACACACACACACACATTTTTGCTTAGGACACCCGAAAGGCTAGGATTTCTCTGGTGAACGTAAGCACAAATGCATGCTGGTGGGAAGCATTATGCTATGCTATGATTTACAAAGCACTTGCTCAATGGATATAGCAAAAAGTAGAATGTGTAATTGTCCTTAGCCTAACTTTAAGCTCCACTCTTCACCATAATGCTAACCCCCCCAAAAAACACATAACATAAACTCTTTTAAATCTCAGCATAACAAAACATTAAGCACTGACAAGTCTCCCCCTTTGTATGTATCTTGCACAAAGACACATAAAATAACTCTTAAAGAGCCCATATTATGCTCATTTACAGGTTCATAGTTTTATTTTGGGGGTCTACTAAAATAGGTTTACATGCTGTAATGTTCAAAAAACTCATTATTTTTCTCATAATGTACATTGCTGCAGCACCTCTTTTCACCCTCTGTCTGAAACGCTCTGCTGTAGCTCCTGTCTCTTTAAAGCCCCCCTTTCCGAAAAGACCAGTCTGCTCTGATTGGTCAGCTGGCCCATTCTGTTGTGATTGGTCAACCACTTGAAGCATGTCGGAAATGTAACACCCCTTACCAAACCGAGTTTCAGCTCCTGAAGCTTCATGAGGCGTGCATTATGCAAATGTGTTACATAGTGACATAGCTATGTCACGAAGTAATGGCTGGATTGCAAACCAGGCGTTTCAGGCAGTTCAGGGGCAGTGTTTTCTGTGGGTGAGAGTAACTCTCTTTGGTGTGGTCTCTGTGCTTTGTAACTTTGCTGATACATAACCTGCACAAACAGCTATATTACACACTAAAGGAAAGGTAAATTCCCAAAAAGCATAATAGTGCCTCTTAAATACTTTCCTTATCGCGTCCAAATGCAAAGTATGATGGGAACTAGAACTCCCCTGCCAAGTTTTAGTAAACCAAACAAATATATACATGTTGTCCCAATGAAAATGTATTAAATCAAGCTGACAAGACACTTTTTACTTATTGAGACAACTCAATTAATTTAAGTTCACATGCCTTTTTGAGTAATATGAACATGGGAGGATTACGTAAAACGTCTCGGTTACGTATGTAACCTCCGTTCCCTGATGAAGGGAACGAGACGTCGTGTCGACGAAGCGACACTAGGGGTCTCTCTTGAGCGCCGAAAGATACCTCTGATCTATGAAAAAAGGCCAATGAGAGTTGGCGAACAGTATTTGCATACTCTGCCTCTGGATACGGATATAAAGGCGAGAGAAATACGCTCGTTCATTCAGGATTTTTCTGAGGAGCCGGGAGTGTTCCGGGCACCTCAGCGGCTCGGCTCAGCGACATGGCCGGGAAGACACGACGTCTCGTTCCCTCCATCAGGGAACAGAGGTTACATACGTAACCGAGACGTTCCCCGTCTGTCGCTCACTTCGACGTCGTGTCGAAGAAGCGACACTAGGGGTCCACTTCAAAACTCGCCATGCGCTGAGCCGTGTACTGCTGACACAGAAGCGGGCAGGTATTTGCATGTGCACAAGCGACCAACTGTGTTCAGGCTGCACGTACTCTTCCCCAATGCCCCGAAAAAGCGTCAGCATCCTTTTGGTTACCCTAGGGGGGAAACAAGGTGGCGCTCCCAACTAGGGAACGGGCCAAGCCTGGCTGGGCCTCTTTTCTCTCTATGTTTTCTCGGCATAGAGCAAGAGCAGCAGGGCCCTTACCGCATCGAGGGAAGGGGGTCTTATTCCCGAATTCCTATTCTTTTAGGGGGAAAAGACCCTGCGGAGGCCACACCCACCCAGCAGGGGAGGTAAAGGTGGCAAAATACATCACATGGCCACTTTGGACATGTGGGAGGAAATGGCGCGGTGGTAGATCCAACCTCGAGGAGGGGAGAGTTGCTACAACACGGCAACCGGAGGGCAACGAAGGACTGCCTAAGGGAGACGCGGGTCAGCTTGTAAGGTGACCGTACCGCGGAAATACACACAGGAGGAGTCCCGTAGGAGGCCTGACCTGTGGAGCACCTATTCCAGTAGGGGTAGCCTGGGGTACCCGTAGTGGACTGGACCAGCAAGTCCCTCCGCTGAACTGCTGCGGGCCCGAAGGGCTAGGGAGGAATCAACCAGGGACCTAGGTTCTCTGGGAAAGAAGAACACGGGACGAGACTGAATCAACCCTGAGATCGTAAGGGTGTTAGGTGCTGCCCAGCCCGCAGCTCTGCAAATGTCTGCTAGGGAGGTGCCCCTAGCCAGTGCCCATGAGGATGCCACGCTCCTAGTAGAGTGGGCTCGAACCCGCAAAAAAAAGGGGGGGGGGGGGCACGGCCTGGGTGTGATAGGCCAACTGAATGGCATCCACCGCCCAGTGAGACACCTCTGTTTGGAGACAGCGTTCCCTTTCTGCTGTCCTCCAAAGCAGACAAAGAGCTGCTCAAAGCGCCTGAAGCTCTGGGTGCGTTCCAGGTAGGCACGCAAGGCACGTACTGGACACGACAGTGAGAGGGCTGGGTCTGCCTCCTCCCGGGGCAGCGCTTGTAGGTTCACTACCTGATCTCCAGAGGGCGTGGTAGGAACCATGGGCACATAGCCCAGTCGAGGTCTTAGGATCACATGAGTATCTGCCGGACCGAGCTCCAGGCAAGTGTCGTTAGTAGGGAACGCTTGCAGGTCCCCGACCCTCTTGATGGAAGTGAGCGCGATCAGCAGGGCCGTCTTTTTAGGAGAGGGCCCTGAGCCAACTGATTCTAGCGACTCGGGGGGGATCTCTGAAGACCGGTGAGGACCACTGAGAGATCCCAGGAGGGGAACAGGTTTGGCCGGGAGGGGTTTAACCTCCGGGCACCTCTTGGGAACCTGACGATTAAGTCGTGCTTACCCAGAGACTTGCTGTCTACTGGGTCGTGGTGAGCTGCGATAGTGGCAACATACACCTTCAAGGTGGATGGGGACAGCCTCCCCTCCAACCTCTCCTGTAGGAACAGGAGCACAGACCTAACTGCGCACCTCTGTGGGTCTTCTGCCCGGGAAGAACACCAATTCACGAACAGACGCCATTTCAGGGCGTAGAGTTGCCTGGTAGAAGGGGCTCTGGCTTGGTTGATCGTGGCTACGACCGTGGGTGGTAGACCAGCTAGATCTTCCGCATCCCGTTCGGGGGCCAGACGTGGAGGTTCCAAAGGTCTGGGTGCGGATGCCAGAGCATGCCCCGTCCCTGAGAAAGAAGATCCTTCCTCAGGGTAATTCGCCAGGGAGGGGCTGTCGCGAGGAGTACAAGGTCCAAGAACCAGGCCCGGGTGGGCCAGTAAGGAGCCACGAGAGTGACTTGTTCCTCGTCCTCCCTGACCTTGCACAGCACCTGTGCAAGAAGGCTCACTGGGGGAATGCGTACTTGCGCAGCCCCACCGGCCAGCTGTGTGCCAGTGCATCTGCCCCGAGGGGAGCCTCTGGACGGGCGTACCAGAGCGGGCAGTGGGAGGTCTCTCGGGAGGCAGAGGGGTCTACCTGGGGCTTGCCGAACCGTTCCCAAATCAGCTGAACCGAGTAGGGGTGAAGCCTCCACTCTCCGCCAGGCAAGCGTTGTCATGACAGCACATCCGCTATCACATTGAGGTTGCCGGGGATGTGAGTGGCACGCAGCGACCTGAGTCGGTGCTGGCTCCAAAGGAGGAGACGACGGGCAAGTTGTGACATGTGACGGGAGCGTATGCCGCCTTGGCGATTTATGTACGTGACCGCAGTGGTGCTGTCCGACCTGACCAGGACATGTTTGTCGCGAATTAACGGGAGAAACTGCTGCAGGGCTAGAAGGACGGTCAACAACTCGAGGCAGTTGATGTGCCAATGCAGCTAGGCCCTTTTCCAACGGCCTGAGGCTGCATGCCCGTTGCAAACGGCGCCCCAACCCAATCTGGAGGCGTCGGTCGTGATCAGGACGCGTCTGGACACCTGCTGTAGGGGTACTCCAGCCGTAAGAAACAGAGGTCTGTCCAGGGGTTGAATGTTTGTTGGCAGGCGGGGGTGATTGTTACCCGGTGCGTGCCGTGGCGCTATGCTCGTCTCGGGACTCGGGTCTGGAGCCAGTGTTGGAGCGGTCTCATATGCATCAACCCCAGCGGCGCAACCGCCGCGGAGGACGCCATATGCCCCAGGAGCCTCTGGAAAAGTTTTAAGGGGACCGCTGTGCCTGGTCTGAAGGTGGCGAGGCAGTTCAACACTGACTGGGCACGCTCGTTGGTGAGACGTGCCAACATTGAGACTGAGTCAAACTCCATCCCAAGAAAAGAGATGCTCTGAACTGGAGTGAGCTTTCTCTTTTCCCAGTTGACCTGAAGCCCCAGACAGCTGAGGTGCCTGAGCACCTGGTCTCTGTGGGCGCATAGTAACTCTCGCGAGTGGGCCAGAATGAGCCGGTCGTCGAGGTAGTTGAGTATGCGGATGCCGGCTTCTCGGAGCGGGGCAAGAGCTGCCTCTGCGACTTTCGTGAAGACGCAAGGGGACAGAGACAGGCCGAAGGGGAGGACTTTGTACTGATACGCCTGGCCCCCGAACGCAAACCGCAGGTAGGGGTGGTGTCGGGGCAGGATGGAAACGTTGAAGTACGCGTCCTTCAGGTCTATCGCTGCGAACCAATCTAGATGCCGGACGCAGGTTAAGATGTGTTTCTGCGTGAGCATCTTGAACGGGAGTTTGTGCAACGCTCGGTTGAGAACTCGAAGGTCCAAGATTGGTCGTAAGCCGCCGCTTTTCTTGGGTATGATGAAGTAGGGGCTGTAGAAACCCTTCTTCATCTCGGTTGGAGGGACAGGCTCTATCGCGTCTTTGGCCAGAAGAGTCGCGATTTCCGCGCGCAGAGAGTGGGTGTGTTCGCCGTGTACTGCGGAAAAGCGGACGCCCATGAAGGGGGGCGGGGGCCTGGCAAACTAAATTGCGTAACCGAGTCGGATGGTCCAGGCCATCCAGCGAGACGGGTTGGGAAGTGAAAGCCACGCGTCCAACCTCTGCACTAGGGGCACCAAGGGGACGGTTAATTTGGACGTACCCGGCGGGGCTTCGCAGCGGGGCGGAGCAGGTAGGGCAGCGTTTGGGCGGCGACAGGGCGACCCGCAGCTGGGGTGCTGAGAAAGACTCAAAGCACTTACCTTGCTCCGCACACCCGGCAGGGGGCGGGTTAGCGACTGAGGAGGAGGTCTCGGGTAGGCGTCCTCTAGATTGGTTGGAACCGGCTGGCCGGGGGGGCAGTCGTGGGGCTGGAGACGGGTGGTCCGTGTCCAGGAAGCCGGGACTGCTGAGATCTGGTGGCAGAGTGCCGTGGGAACGGCATTTGCGGGCCAGGTGACCCAGAGACGAAAGGAAATAGCTCGTTACAGAGAATATGAGAATGTGAAAACTAATTCAACAAAAAATTCTCCTCCCGGCCCTCCACCGGGGACGGAGCGGTCTTACCACCTCCGGAGCTAACATCTTGGTCCCTGGGTTGAGCGTCTACGGACAGCCTGGGAGCCTTCCGGGTCCTTGAGGGGGTCCGTGAGACGGGGCGTCCGCTTCCTGCAGAGTGCTCGACGCTGGGGCTGAGAGCTGGGCCCGGGTTGAGGCGGAGCAGGGTGTTTCATAGCCGCAGGAGGACGCCCTCGGCGAGCAGACGGGGCATGGCCCATGGCGGCAGGCTTGCGGTGGGGCAGGATGTGCAGTGGCCTCCGTCTGCCTCACCGCTGAGGACTGCTGGGCAGAGTCGTCAACGGTGGCGCCGAATAGACGGAGCTGGGAGACGGGGGTGTGGGAGAAGGTGTGCCTTGTCTGCCTCCCGCATTTCGACCAGGTCCAGTCCACAGGTGCGTTTCTGGACCACAAGGGGTGGCCATCACCTGTTCGAGTGCCGGCGCTTCTGTCCTCCGTGGCCCGGGGGCGCGGTTGGTCATCCAGCGCAGTTCCTGCAGCACATCAAGAACAGGACTACCCAAGGTGCAAGTTTTGAAGCGCCTTGGCCTGGCGTTGGTTGCAGGAAGGGCCGTGCGTGCAGAGTGGAAGCAGTCTGGGACCGTTCCACCGTGAGGGTAGTGAGAGCGGAGGAGCGAAGAAGCCTTGGCTTTGCTCAACTCATCGTGCACGTCCGGGAAGAAAGGAACGGGGGGGGCGTGGCTGTGAGTGGCGCACCTGCCCGCGGGACCGATCAAGTAGCCTGGGAAAGCATAGCGGATCTCCGTGCGTCAGGCTCAGGCTGGGCGGCAGACCCGAAGGTGGCGGCCCAGGCGAGCGATCAGCATCCGATGTCGCTGTAACGCTCTCCGATGCTGAAGCAAGCATGGCCGCGCGGTTCGAGGGGGTTTACCCGGCGAACGGAGCCCGTCATATTCCCCAAATCGCCTTCATCGCCCGTGGCGCCTGCGTCAATCCCGTAGGAAGGAGGCGAGGCGCGGGGGGCGGCTGAAGTGGCTTTCTCTCATTACAAAAGAAAGCCGTGCGACCGCAATGCTATAACGGCCATGTTCTCACACTGACAAGATGAACCATTGGAGAGAATGCTCATCCCGGGCTCAGACGGAAGCAAACAAGCGTGCCGGGGAGGCGGGAGGTTCGAGGGGGTTTACCCGGCGAACAGAGCCCGTCATTGTCCCCAAATCGTGTTCATCGCCCGTGGCGCCTGCGTCAATCCCGTAGGAAGGAGGCGAGGCGCGGGGGAGGCTGAAACGGCTTTCTCTCATTACAAAAGAAAGCCACACGACCGCAATTTTGCCATGGCTATGTTCTCGCACTGAGAACATGAACCATTCATAAAACGCTGCCTGCGTGTGATCGCAGCCCAGGCATGCAAGACAGTGTTTTATGACCGAGAGAGGTGGGGAGAAATCACCGCATCCAGAAACTACACAGGGGCGGAAATTACATCTTTATAAAGACGCGTCCTGAAAAGGACATTCAACGCCGCTGTGTAATGCTCTTTCATAGAAATAAACTCTTTTACGGAGAGAATCACTCTTTCAACTCTTTTAACTCTGCGCTGTCGAAGCGCCCAGGGGCAAACTGCACGCTGGCAGTGAAGAGAAAAGCCGCTGTAGTGCGCCGTAAATCCAACAGCAAAACAGAGCGTCAGAGGATCAGAAGCAGGATCAGTTGTGTTACTCGCAGCTGACTGCATACACACGACCTTCGGCTCCGAAGAAAATTACTGAATGAACGAGCGTATTTCTCTCGCCTTTATATCCGTATCCGGAGGCGGAGTATGCAAATACTGTTCGCCAACTCTCATTGGCCTTTTTTCATAGATCAGAGGTATCTTTCGGCGCTCAAGAGAGACCCCTAGTGTCGCTTCTTCGACACGACGTCGAAGTGAGCGACAGACGGGGAACTGATAATAGTTAAACTTAATTTTTGAGTGAACAAAATTAGGGATTATCTAATTTTATGTCAACTGTGCTACTCAGAGTACTGTCCCACCTTAACCCTTACAAACATTTTGGCAAATTGTCCATTGTTGCCAAAGGTTTCACTGAGGTTATATTATGACTATATTATGTCAATTATGTCATTTTATGTCAACAGGGATACTCAGAGTACTGTCCCACCTTAACCCTTACAAAAATTTTGGAAAATTGTCCATTGTTGCCAAAGGTTTCCCTGAGGTTCACCACAACCGGTGAAGAGCTGCAAACTTCTGGCAAACATTTACAGCGAATCACAAGCTCATTTTCATGTGAAAATTTAATTTTTGGTAAATTTTTGATACCTTAATTGCTCGGCTATTAGGTGTTTCTTGTCCCCATGCTAACTTAGTTTGGAACATTGTCATCTAGGAACAAACTTATACATAATTAGGTAAAATGAGATAAGATCAAGCCCTTTTGATTATGAAAAACAGTAGCCTCAAAATGTATGTTTTTTTTTTTTTTTTTTTTTTTTTTTTTTTTTTTTATTAATAAGAATATCAACATACAAACTCTTGTAAGGGAAAAAAGAATATACATGTATATATACAAATGTTGTCAATATACAAAGGTATTAAACAAACATAAAACACTAAAAACAAACCAAATATGGGGAGCTATTTCAAAATACACAAGTCAAAAGCAAAAAGGCTAAGGAAAATAAAAATAACATTTGGAGCAGCACACAAAGGGAGGTTAATCAAAAAAGTAATTTCCTAGATATGTCTCTACACATTTTCCTTGCGATTTTAGATGATTTGATCTTTTTCAGTGAGGTAAAAAACAATTTAAAATAATTTATAAACCAAACAAAGGAAGGCTTAGAACATCTCCATTTACTGCAATGAATATGATATTTACCCATAAGAATAATCATATTGACTAAATCTGATACTGAAGAATCCACATTATCCATATAAAAGAGGATGTGTGGCAAAATGAGAGTAGGGATATTTTCAATCTTAAGTGACAGCCAGTTATGTAGCTCGGACCAAAAGCTGTTGGACACGGGGCAAAAAAAAAACATGTGTTCCAGAGTCTCATCAGCCATCTCACAAAACACACAAGGGTCTACATCAAATTTAAATCTTTTCCTAAGAAAGTCAGCGGCCGGATATATCTTATATATTATTTTAAAATGAGTCTCTTTGACCTTTGGGAAAATGGGCCATTTAATGAAATTAAAATGTTTTTTTTCTATGGACAATACAGCCATATTCGGAATCTGTACACACAATCCTCTCTTATAATCAAAAAACAATTTAGATTTCAAAGCATCATTAATAAATTTATTATTACACTTTTTGTCAACTAAATTATAACCATTAATAACTATATTTGGTAAAGTTGGTAAGGGTCTTATTGTTGAATATAACAATGTGTTTTGAATTAACTGTAATAAAGGTACAGGTATTACTTTACAAATCTTATTGTATTCTCTATATGTACAGGTTAAATTATATTTGTCTAAGAAAGCTTTATATTCCAAAAGGTTACCATTATCATCTATAACATCATTCACAAACACAATGCCCTTTTCATACCAATCGTACCTGAACAATGATTTTCTATTGATTATAATGACCCTGTTGTTCCATAAGGTGGATCCATGTGGAGAAAAGTTATGGGTGAATATCATTTTCCAATATTGGAGAATTTGTTTGTGGAATTTTGATAATTTAACAGGAATATTACTCACCTCAAAATCACATTGCAAAAGAAAATCAAGCCCTCCTACTTTTTTAAATAGATGTCTAGGTATGTGAAACCACATAGAATCTGGTTGTGATAGATATGATTTCAACCAGTTAATCTTAAAAGTTCCAAACATAGCTTCAAAGTCCAAGGCTTTGATACCACCCATATCATACTCTAACGAGCTGTGATTTCTTAATATAATGGGTTTTATTTTTCCACAAGAATTGGAACATAATTGAGTTGGCTTTCTTAATATTACTAGAAGAAACATACAGGGAGTGACATGGATAAATTACTTTGGAAATACCTTCTGTTTTAGATAGAGTAACTCTACCAAAAATAGTGAGGTCTCTTGTAAGCCAGCGACTCAAAGATTTCTTCATACCCAATAATCGGTCAGAAAAATTAACATCTTCCCTTCTGATGGCATTTTTAGATAAAACTATTCCTAAATATTTCACTTCAGATTTAACCTCGATTGAAGAGATGATGGAATCCGTTGATGAATGAATGGGAAGTAGCTCACATTTTTTAACATTGAGGGTTAATCCTGAAGCTTTAGAGAAAATCGAGACTGAATCAAGGGCAACATCAACCATGAATTTATTCCTTAAAAGGATTGCTGTGTCATCTGCAAATTGACTAATTTTAAATTCCTTATCAAATATTGAAATCCCATGCAAATTGGGGTTGTGATTAATGAGCATGATAAGTGATTGAGTGGCTAGAATAAACAGTTTGGGAGAAATCGGGCACCCTTGTCTAATACCGCGGAACACCTCAAACCTAGGAGTCATACCAGGATTCAGGGACACAGAACTATATATGTCAGTGTAAAACATCTTAATTATTTTACAAAAATTGTTCCCAAAACCTAAGAAATCTAAGATTTCAAATAAAAAGGCATGTTCAACAGTGTCAAATGCCTTGTAAAAATCGAGAAATAAAATAAAGGCATCCGTGTCAATGAGATTTCGATAGTCAAGCATATCTAGTAGCAATCTGATATGATTATGTATATTTCTGCCCCTCATGAAAGCTGATTGACACTCATCAATAATATGTGATAATCCCTCATTCAGACGATTAGCATAAACAAGTGCCAGTAATTTATAATCGTTACATAATAAGGTAATTGGTCTCCAATTATCTAATAAAAGATTATCTTTGTTAGGTTTGGGAATTAGAGTGATGAGACCATGTTTCATAGTGGGAGAAAGAATACCTTTTGAGATACAATCTAAATAAGCATTATAGAGCATTTCCCTGATATCACTCCAAAAGAATGATAAAAACTCCACAGTTATCCCATCTATTCCAGGTGATTTCATAGACATCTGTCGAACTGTCAAGTCTAGCTCCTCAATTCTTAGCTCATCTTCCATAAGTTGTTTAAAGTTATCATCCATTGTCTTTTTAAACCCCTGAATCTTATTTAGGAAAAAACAACAATCTTTTTTAGAAAAAAGGGATTTATACAAATTACTATAAAAAGCGTAGATTTTTTCGTTTACTTCTTCTTGATTTTCAACAATAATGTCATTGCAATTTAACTTCAAAATTTTTTTTTTCATCTGTCTTTGTTTTTCCAGACTAAAAAAATAAGAAGAGTTTTTTTCCCCTTCTTCAATCCAACGAGCTCTTGAACGAATAAATGCTCCCTTGGCCTTTTCCATATATATATTATCAAGATGGGACTGTAGATCGTTTAATTCAGTCTGCTCCTCCAGTGACAATTCATCTTTACAGCACAGCATATTAATTTGACTAATGATGACCCTTTGTCTTATCTTTTTAAGTGTTGATGCTTGCTTACTTGTCCTAATAGCTATCTGTCTAACTTTGAACTTGAACCATTCCCATTTACTCAGAAAACACATTTCCAATTTATCTACTTCTTTAACCAGTTGTTTAACTACATTACAAAACTCGGTATCTTCCAAAAGGGTATTGTTAAATTTCCATATAGAGTTTATGTTATTCTCTCTTCCATCCGGAGAAAGAGTCAAAAATATTACACAATGATCAGTTAGGGGTGATGCTGAGATTTCACATCTATTTACCTCATTAATTAGATTGTCTGAGATTAACCAATAATCCAATCTAGAGCACTGGCCATTATTAGAGGAGTTAAACCAAGTAAATTGTTTTCTGAGTGGGTTTTTCATTCTCCAATAATCTATTAGATTGGCCTTTGTGACCAATTCAACTATTGTTTCATCAAATGTGTGGCAGTGTCTCTTTGATGGTAAACGGTCTAACCAAAGGTCAGGGGCCAGGTTAAAATCTCCCCCAATTATTACTCTATCCGTTGAAAAAAGTAGTTTCCATTCTTCTAAGCACTTACTTAAGGATAAGAAGAGATTTTTGTTCTGTGCTCTTTTGTTATAACCATACACACATAATAAAATGTGATTTATACCATTAATTTCAGTTGCAACCATTACCCAATAACCGGTAGGGTCACTTTTATGGTCAATAATTTTCCCAGGAAATCGATTTAATAAAATCATAACTCCTGCCGAGTGTGATGTTCCATGACTGAAAAAGATAGAGTCTCCCCATTGCATTTTCCAAAATTTTGTGTCAACCTCAGCTGAGTGGGTTTCTTGCAAAAAAACACAATTAGCCTTTTGCTCCTTACAAAAAAGAAAAATAGCCTTACGTTTTACATTATCTTTCAACCCCCTAGTATTTAAAGAAATAAAGGACAACATTTATGTAATAAGTAAATAACCTATAAACAATGCACAAAAGAGTGTAACGATGCGCAGGAATGAGTAATTAGTCCTATAATCAACATGTTTAGAGTAACTACCCCTCTATACACTATAGGGAGAAAAGGAAAACTCCAAACCGAACAGTAACAAAGGTGTATTTAAATATGAAATCAAGTTCACCTACTATGTTGTAATTTTCTTAACTTTGGCAGCCATAAAACTATTGTTAGTAGACTACCATAACTAGTAATATCAAAGGATAACCAATTTTTTAAGGCTTATACACAGGTAAACAAAGTAAACATTCAGTATCTGCCATATTCTGGCGTGCAAAAAATTGGAGTCATCAACGTTGACCATGCTTCCGATCCTAACATCGGAATAATTAACCTCGAATGTACAGTGATGCATTATCAAATAAAGTGCAAGTAGTTTTAATACTTACAGAGCGTTTATGCCAAAAAAACAATAAAAGTAAAATTTCTCGGTCAAATGTGAATGCAGGCTGAATTTCTGGCAGCCATTCAAATGCAAGCAAAACAAGTGTTCAATTAAGGTCTACTCTCCGGTTATCGATCAGAGCGTATCCTTCCTTTAAGAAAGCCCTTTTACCTGACTTTCTGGCTTCTTGGACCAGTGGCCACAGTTTTGAACGCGCCTCCCGGTCTTCTTTCGAGAAGTCTTCTTTGAAACGTATGTGCATGTCCCTACATACTCTCGCATCCTTCGACTTCTTCCAAACATCATCCCGCACCGTTCTCATCCCAAACTGAATGATGATTGCTCTCGGTGTGTTATTTGAGGTAGCGGCGTCGCCTTTCCTTCCCAGCCGGTGGACGGTGTCTACGGTGTCTCGCAGCCGCTCCACAGACATTGGAACAACTCTTGTCAGTATCCCGATGACAACTTCTCTCGTGTCCTCTCCATCCTTTTCGGGTAGACCAATCATCCTCAAATTCCACCTTCTTTTGTATCGGGTTTGCTCTGCACATGCTTCTTTTAACAGGCTGTATTCTCTCTGAAGGCCTCCTATTTTTTTCTGAAGCACGCCGATTTCTTCACGGTTTTCTTTAGTTGCGGTTGTGTTGACTTCAATACGTCTGTCGAAACTTTTCAAAAGTTCCGTCTGCTCATCCATTTTTCTGGTCAGAGCTTGTACTGCGTGTAAAATTGCAGCGCCAGTATTCGAGTCCTCAATTTCTCTTTGGTGTCTCTGTTTCTTTGGATTCGGCTGTTTAATTGGTGTATGTTCTTTGTTAATTTTGTCTTCTTTGGATGAATGTTGCTCCGCTTCTATTTCTTCCTCAATGTCAAAATCATCGCATGCCTCGTGGAGAGCAGCCAAATTGTAGTTGTGGACGGACATGATTCCGAAAAAAAAAAAAAAAAAAAAATGTTATGATAGCTTAGTTTGTCCCTTAGTTTTAACACTACGTTAAATGTGTTTTGTAGAGGGGTTGTTACACTAGATTATCACATTTCAAGGACTAAAGATAAACTTTTTACCGGAGCCTGCAAAAGAGCTACCACTCACTCCGCCATCTTGATTCTCCTCTGGCCTCAAAATGTATGTGGACATTTAAGGCACCAATATGCTTCAAGCACAAATCAAAGAAAGTTCGGGTGTGACGTCATTTCGAACAAAATCTGGCCAAAAAGAAAGTGTTTTTGAGTTTTTTTGCTGATCTCATATAGATTTGACACTGTAACAAGGAATTTAGATGGGCGAGGAGGAGGTGAGAACCAGCTTGACGATATCAATAATAGTTTAATAATAAACTTAAAACAAAATACACAAACGCACACATGCCGGATATGTCCGTAAACGATCTCTCTCTCCCACACCATCCTCTGCGATCGGCCTTTATCCCTCTCGGAGGCTTGATTAGCCTAATACGGGACCGGGTGTGTAGGATCACGACCCAGCCCCGCCCTCCGCCCTGTCACAGACACATACAATACAGTAACAGAGTCTAAAAGTGCATATAATGGCAATAGCATTAGCACCATGTATGCAGAATATAAACATTAACATTAAAAATATGCACAATATCTGCTGCATATATCTTACTTTAAAACATTAAGTGCTGAAATCAGCTTATTTTACTGATCTTATGATTCTATTAATAAAATGAGGAATGTAGTCATTAATACATAAAAGTCACATTTTTTATGTCACACTGGTGAAGGTTTAACATGCAGTTTGTTGACAGTGCATCTCATGTTACACCACCCTTATAAATGTCTGAATTATTGCATTACATAGCAATATTAATGGCTCTATAGCTTTTCATTTTTGCTTTTCATGTATGAATATGTAAAGTATATATTAGTCTAACCATTTTCAAATTCAGTTGTATCAAGTAACTATAGTGACTGGGTTTCCTTTATAATCCTCAGTTGAGAATTCCTTTCTCTGCAGTATGACAAACCAGGGAAGCCAAAATGCGAACACAAATCAAACAAGGTCATTTTCCAGTGATCTTAGTTGTATTTTTAGCTGGAACTCAAGAGGGATTTTAATTAGACCATGACTCTCATTCTAGAATGAAATAAATGTGAATTGCCTTATTAAACATAGGAAGAAGTTTCATAGAGGTGGCCAGATACTTTCTGTTATAAACCTGTGATTTTACACCAGGGGATTTCAGTTGTTTTGTAGATGAATAGTTTCCCCAAAAATGAAAATTCAGGCATAAATAACAATTTATTCACTCTCATGACATTTAAAACTAAATTGAAACTATTTAAAAGGCCACATCTACCAAGCTCCTAAAAAAAAAAGGGCCACGAAAGCAACATAAAGCTAGACAAAAAATGACATTTCAGTACAAATCTCACCATTGAAAAAGATCTAAAGTGGTGCTGGGGAGGAGAAGATTTTCAGTGAGCAAACTCTCTTGGCACGCTGCAGCGAGACTGGCTTACCTGCAAATGACTGAAGCAATTTAAATGCTGGATGGAGAGCATGAGATTATTGGCTAACAGATTACATTTCAATGGACCAATCCGATTGCACCATGCAAATTGTAATGGCAAAATGTTTTATAATTTGTAAAACCTTCTTCCTTCATTCCACATATTGTAACGGGCATGCCAAGTTCAGTTATGTCACATATACAAACCAGTTAATTTTTGCACCCAGTGAAATTTAATTTAACAACACTTTTGCTTGCCATGGTTTAATCTAAATGCAAACGTGAATACTATTTTAGGGCTTCTGCACAGGGGAATATTATCAGTGAATTACTTAAATTTGGGTCTGTTTCTTACACAAGGTAACTAAGAAGACTTGGAATATGGTGAACAAGTTGTATGGACTTCTAGAAAATAATTTTTTCTCCCTGTGTGTTTCACAAAAATAAAATAATAATAATAATAATAACAATAATGGGTGAACTGTGCCTTTAATTTTTCACTGAGTTTTGAAATAGGGCATTTTGACATTGGGCACTTCAAAGAAATGTGTCAAAAAGTATATTTTTGTAATGTAAATGTTAGAAATCTGCAATTCTTTTAACTTAGTGAATACGTGATAAATATCATACACAGCAATGTATATGTCTCATACTGTTTCTGTCCAGCAGAGGATTGCAAAATGGTATTGTACCTAAAAGTAGTGCTAATGAAGCACATCAGCTTAGTCATGTGTCTTCAATATGTAGGTCAGTAGGGCACATGAGTATGCATGTGGCTGCTTTCAGCTCATGATCACATTGCGTGTCGTCCCATTGAATGTTTGCGAATGGGAGAATGGTCATATGAAGCCCAAGGCAGCTTTAATGGAAGGACTCTATCAGTGAACATCCGCAGGATAATGTTGATGACAAATGCATGAGAGTTTGGTTTAATCAGCAATAATATGTTTCACATTAATTGTGTTTCATAATGTAACTGTAAATGCAAAATGCTGCAATCCTTCATGTTCTGTTGAGATTGACTCTACGGTCATTATGGTTACAGGTTTACTTTAAAAGTAATAATTGTAATTTCAAAATGTACTGCTCTGTAAAAGCCATGTCCACACTATTAATTATTCATTTGAAAATGCAATAATTTTTCTACATTTCTCCCTCTCATCCACACTGGAATGCCATATTTCTCCACCAAAAGTAGAAACTTTCGAAAACGCTCTCCATTTTCATATACTTTGGAAAACTATGACACTAGGAAACTGAAAACAGAGGTTTCAAACTTAAACTGATTAGAACGTGGCCATAATCTTAATCAAGAAGTTAGATATTATAATATAATTGTAATGAAAACTCAGAGAGGTTGGGATCCATATGCGGTTTTTATTTAAAGGTAATTTAACCAGAGAAACACGGGCAACGACTAGCTGGCAACAGAGTTCGTGGTCAGTGAAGCTTCAGCTCTGGACAGGTGATCAGGTTCGTGGTCGGGCAGACGTTAGATCAGGGCTGGCGGCTATATTCGAAGTCAGACAGGCGTTTGGTCGGGGCAGGCGGCAATCAGAAGAATGGTCAAGTTCGGGCAAGGTTGGCTTCTACAAGAGACAGGAATTCAGGTAAGTAACGCTCAGTAATGCAGCCGGGGCAAACAAGACTTCGCAATGAGGGCACGGGGAAGCAAGGTTTTAGTAGAGAGGAAATGATGGGCAACAGCTGTAGATAATCAGTGCGAGTTAGAATTCAGGTGAAGCGGATCGGTGAATGGGTGCGTCTTCACTGGCGTTCGTAACAGAGCCCCCCTCCTGCGAGCGGCTCCAGAAGCGAGGATGCGGTCGGCGGCGGGGTCTACCTCGAGGTCGTGGGGCTGGTCTGTCTGGATTGGCTCGGTGGAATTCGGTGATCAAATTGGGATCGAGGATGTCATCGGCTCCGACCCAGGATCTTTCTTCCGGACCATAGCCTTCCCAATCAACCAGGTATTGTAAGTGGCCACGAAGTCGTCTGGAGTCCAGTAGGCACCGCACTGAGAAAGCCTCCTCGCCGTCAATGAGCATGGGGGGGGGGGTGGAGTTTGCTTCCTCCTCGGGTTGTGGAGCAACGGCCGGTCGTAGAAGAGATACATGAAAAGTAGGAGAAATGCGATAGTGAGGGGGCAGTTGGAGACGAAAGGTCACCGGATTAATTTGTTTTGTTATTCTGAAGGGACCCACGTACCTGGGGCTAAGCTTCTTGCAGGGCAGGTGGAGACGGAGGTCCCGCGTTGAGAGCCAAACCCACTGTCCAGGAGAGTAGTCGGGACAGGGACGGCGATGGCGATCCGCTTGCTCCACTGCTCGTCTTGTGGCTCGTCGGAGATGTACGTGAGCCTTGTTCCACACGGCCTCGCTGCGTCGTAGCCAGCTGTCAACCGCGGGCACTTCCGAGGGTTCGCCAGACCAGGGGAAGAGAGGAGGTTGGTAGCCTAGTATGCACTGGAAAGGGGTGAGGTTAGTGGAAGGTTTGAGGATTGAGTTTTGTGCGTATTCGGCCCAGGGGAGGTAGCGACTCCAGTCGGATTGATTTTCATGACAATAGGTACGTAGGAATTTAGTGATTTCTTGATTTAGGCGCTCAGATTGTCCATTTGATTGGGGGTGGTAGCCGGAAGTGAGACTAACGCTGATGTTGAGTTGGCGGAAGAATGCTGTCCAGAGCCTGGAGGTGAACTGGGGTCCCCGGTCTGAAACGATGTCTTCGGGGAGGCCGTAAAGGCGGAAGACATACTGAAAAAGGAGTTCTGCAGTCTCGAGAGCGGTCGGGAGCTTGGGTAGGGGGATCAGGCGGCACCCCTTAGAGAACCGGTCAACTACAGTGAGAATGGTGGTGTGCCCCTGGGAGGCCGGAAGATCGGTCAGGAAGTCGATGGCAATGTGTGACCAGGGTCGTTGAGGTAAGGGTAGTGGCAGAAGGAGACCTGATGGTGCCTGTCTAGGGGATTTGGCCATATTGCAGATCCTGCAGTCGCGGAAGTAGGAGGCTGTGTCGGATTGCAAGGTTTCCCACCAGAACCGGTTCCTTAACAGTCGAACTGTGGAGGTGATGCCCGGATGACCTGAGCTGACCGAAGAGTGGACCCAGCGCAGCACTCGCTCCCGAAGAGCCGGTGGCACGAAGGTCCGGTCGGGTGGACAGTTGAGCGGTGGCGGGTTTGTTGAGTTGGCCTGGGAGATCTCGGACATAATGTCCCACTGGACGGGAGCGAGGAGGAGCGTGGGAGAAATGATGGGCTCGGGGGTACAGTTCTGGGGAATCGGGTCATATTGTCGGGAAAGGGAGTCAGCCTTGGTGTTCTTTGTCCCGGGTCGGTAGGAGATGGTGAAATTAAAGCGGGTAAAGAAAAGGGCCCACCTGGCTTGCCGGGGGTTGAGTCTTTTGGCGGATTGGAGGTATTCTAGGTTTCTGTGGTCTGTGAGGACTAAAAACGGGTGTCTAGCTCCCTCCAGCCAGTGCCGCCACTCCTCGAAGGATGCTTTCATGGCCAATAGTTCGCGGTTGCCCACGTCATAGTTGCGTTCGGCAGGGGTCAGTTTCCGTGAATAGAAGGCGCATGGGAATAATTTCGGGGGATTTCCCAGGCGTTGGGAGAGTACGGCTCCGATGCCGGTGTTGGAAGCGTCAACCTCGACCACGAAGGGGGTGCTAGGGTCTGGATGATGGAGGATCGGGGCTGTGGTAAAACGCTCCTTCAAGTGGTCGAATGCCTGGAGCGCATCGGAGGACCAGTGGAGTCTGGGTCGGGTGGTTTTGACCATGGCGGTGAGGGGTGCGGCGACCGAGCTGTAGTTCCGGATGAATCTTCGGTAGAAATTGGCAAAACCCAGAAAGCGCTGGAGCTCCTTGACAGTGTCGGGTCGTGGCCAGTCAAGGACAGCGCGCACCTTGCCCTCGTCCATCGCTACTCCTTCAGGGCTGATGACATAACCTAGGAAGGAGACGGATGTCAGGTGGAACTCACACTTCTCAGCCTTGGCGTACAACTGGTGTTTGATGAGCCGTTTCAGCACCTCCCGGACGTGGGAGACGTGTTCCTCCCGAGTGTTGGAGTAAACAAGTATGTCATCGATATAAACAATAATGCACCGGTTGAGCATGTCCCTGAAGAGGTCGTTGACGAAGGACTGGAAGACAGAGGGGCTGTTGGACAGGCCAAAGGGCATGACGCAGTATTCATAGTGGCCGCTTGTGGTAGAGAAGGCTGTCTTCCATTCGTCCCCCTCCCGGATTCGGATTAAGTTATAGGCGTTGCGCAGGTCGAGCTTGGTGTAAATCTTTGCGTTTCTTAGTTGTTCTAGTGACGCAGGGACTAGCGGGAGTGGGTACCTGTACTTGACCGTAACATCATTCAGGCCGCGGTAGTCAATGCAAGGACGTAGAGAGCCGTCCTTCTTGCCCACGAAGAAGAAGCCGGCTGAGGCTGGCGATGTGGACGGGCGGATGAACCCCTTTGCTAGTTCCTCCTTTATGTAGCGCTCCATGGCGTCTGATTCAGGCTGAGATAGGGGAAAAATCCTGCCCTTGGGTGGTGAGGCGCCGGGTAGGAGTTCAATGGCGCAGTCGTTAGGGCGGTGGGGGGGTAGCTTCTGGGCCTTGGATCTGCTGAAAGCTTCCCTGAGGTCGGAGTATTCTGGTGGGATTTTGTTGGTGTCATCTGGCCCCCTTTGGAAGCATGTTGTACCCAGGGAGGTTGGATTTAGCAGAGTCAGGCATTTGGAAGAGCAATCCGGACTCCATTTTGTGATTTGGTCGTCCCGCCATGAAATCTGTGGGTTGTGAGTACGTAACCAGGGAAGACCAAGGATGACCGTGTTGTGAGGGGAGTGAATGACGTAGAAACGGGTGCGCTCAGTGTGAAGCGCCCCTACCTGCAGGGTGAGGTCCACAGTGGAGTGGCGGACTCGGCCGGTGCCCAGCGGTCGTCCATCTAGTGCGGCCACTGTTAAGGGAGGATCACAGGGAGTTAGGGGAATAGAATGTTGGAGGGTAAAAGCTTTGTCGATGAAGTTTCCTGCCGCTCCAGAATCCAACAGCGCCCGTGTGTCGACGCTGAGGGTTTGGCTCGAGAGCCTAGCAGGCACTTCAAGGAGTCTGGTGGAAGAGGTGGTAGAAATAAATAAACTCACCTCTGGCTGTCGTGAGTGAGCTGGACGGACGGGGCAGTTGGCTCGCAGGTGACCCGCCTGGCCACAGTAGAGACAGAGGTGGTTGGCGAGGCGGCGCTGACGCTCCTCCTGGGTCAGATGCGCCCGGCCCAACTGCATGGGTTCGCTGGTGTCGCTGGGTGGCGGTGCTGGAAGGGAGGGGCCGGACCAACGGGTTGGTCGTCTGGAACGGAGGAGGTTGTCAATGCGTATGGCCAGAGAAATGAATTGGTTGAGGGAAGCGCCTTCATCGCGGCAGGCTAGTTCAGACTGTAATTCCTCCCTCAGGCCCCTGTGGAAGGTCAGCTTGAGCGTGCTCTCCGCCCAATCGGTCTGTGCAGCTAGAGTGCAAAAGGTTAGGGCATAATCTGCAGCCGTACGGCTCCCTTGGCGGAGTGCCAGTAGTTGTTCCCCCGCGCTTCTACCGCCCTCAGGGTGGTCGAAAACCTCCTGGAAACGTTGCAAGAAGGTGCTGAAGGGGGTTTGGCTCAGACCCTGATTGGTCCAGAGGGCGGTGGCCCATTCGCGCGCCCTCCCGGTGAGCAAAGAGCAGAAGAAGTGGGTCTTGACGTCATCAGTGGGGTAGAGGGCTGGTTGCTGGGACAGAAACATTGAGCACTGCATGACGAACCCCTGGCACTGGGCAGGATCGCCGTCAAACTTTTCTGGCATCGCTAATCGAGGGAAGGAGGCGGCGCCGAGAATGGGCGGAGCGGCGATCGCCTGGCTGGCTGGAGGCGGCGCGGGAGCGGGCTGAGGAGCGGGTTGACGTAGCTCCTGCACGGTCCGCATAAGTTCCTCCATTAAGGTGGTGAGACGGCCAAGCTGATGTTGATGTGAGGCCAGAAGGTTTGCCTGTGCGGAGAGTTCCTCGGACATACGGGAAGTTACCGCTGGATCGGTGATTGGCGAAGTCTTCTGTAATGAAAACTCAGAGAGGTTGGGATCCATATGCGGTTTTTATTTAAAGGTAATTTAACCAGAGAAACACGGGCAACGACTAGCTGGCAACAGAGTTCGTGGTCAGTGAAGCTTCAGCTCTGGACAGGTGATCAGGTTCGTGGTCGGGCAGACGTTAGATCAGGGCTGGCGGCTATATTCGAAGTCAGACAGGCGTTTGGTCGGGGCAGGCGGCAATCAGAAGAATGGTCAAGTTCGGGCAAGGTTGGCTTCTACAAGAGACAGGAATTCAGGTAAGTAACGCTCAGTAATGCAGCCGGGGCAAACAAGACTTCGCAATGAGGGCACGGGGAAGCAAGGTTTTAGTAGAGAGGAAATGATGGGCAACAGCTGTAGATAATCAGTGCGAGTTAGAATTCAGGTGAAGCGGATCGGTGAATGGGTGCGTCTTCACTGGCGTTCGTAACAATAATATAGTAACTTTGATTTATTTCTGGTCATTTTTTTTTAAATAAATAAAAAATTATAATATATATATATATATATATATATATATATATATATATATATATATATATATATTCTCCAGAGATATTCAATCGGGTTCAAGTCTGGGCTCTGGCTGGGCCACTCAAGGACATTCACAGAGTTGTCCCATAGCCACTCCTTTGTTATCTTGGCTTTGTTCTTAGGGTCGTTGTCCTGTTGGAAGATTGACCTTCGCCCCAGTCTGAGGTCAAGAGCGATCTGGAGCAAGTTTTCATCAAGAATGTCTCTGTACATTGCTGCATTCATCTTTCCCTTGATTCTGACTAGTCTCCCAGTTCCTGCCGCTGAAAAACATCCTCAGAGCATGATGCTGCCACCACCATGCTTCACTGTAGGGATGGTATTGGCCAGGTGATGAGCAGTGCCTGGTTTCCTCCAGACATAACTTGCCATTCAGGCCAACGAGTTCAATCTTTGTTTCATCAGACCAGAGAATTTTGTTTCTCATGGTCTGAGATGTCTTCAGGTGCCTTTTGTCAAACTCCAGGTGGGCTGTCATGTGCCTTTTACTGAGGAGTGGCTTCCGTCTGGCCACTCTACCATACAGGCCTGATTGGTGGAGTGCTGCAGAGATGGTTGTTCTTCTGGAAGGTTCTTCTCTCTTCACAGAGAAACACTGGAGCTCTGTCAGAGCGACCATCAGGTTCTTGGTCACCTCCCTGACTAAGGCTCTTCTCCCCCAATCGCTCAGTTTGGCCGGGTGGCCAGCTCTAGGAAGAGTGCTGGTGGTTCCAGACTTCTTCCATTTACAGATGATAGAGGCCAATGTGCTCATTGGTACCTTCTATGCTGCAGAAATTTTTCTGTACCCTTTCCCAGATCTGTGCCTCGATACAATCCTGTCTCGGAGGTCTACAGACAATTCCTTGGACTTCATGGCTTGGTTTGTGCTCTGACAATCACTGATAACTGTGGGACATTATATAGACAGGTGTGTGCCATTCCAAATCATGTCCAATCAACTGAATTTACCACAGGTGGACTCCAATCAAGTTGCAGAAACATGATCAGTTCCCACATGATCAAAGATGATCAGTGGAAACAGGATGCACCTGAGCTCAATTTTGAGTGTCTTGGCGAAGGCTGTGAATACTTATGTACATGTGATTTTTTTGTTTTTTATTTTCAATAAATTTGCAAAGATTTCAAACAAACTTCTTTCACTTTGTCATTATGGGGTATTGTTTGTAGAATAATGAATTTAATCCATTTTGGAATAAAATGTGGAAAAAGTGAAGCGCTGTGAATACATTCCGGATGCACTGTATATATATATAAATAAATCTGGGTATTGTGAGCCATCGTTCCTGCTTCTCATATCACTGTGTGATCTCTACAAGTAGACTAATGAAATAATATAAACTCAAATCAATGCTTCATATGCATTATTTGGCAAGTAGTCTTGTAATAAGCTTGAAATGAGCAGTCAAACAGTCATTAATTACAAAATAAACACCAACATAGCTTGAAGTGGATTTCAGCTGTTTAGCTATTTATTTATTTTCACATAATAACATAATTTCAATGCAAATCAATATTTCATGTCCATTTATTTATTTATTTGGCAAGTAGTCTTGAAATAGGCTGGAAATTGAGGAGTCATTTTCACAGAATAACCACAACGGGACTCTGTCCATGTATTTATTTGGTCAGTAGCCATGTAATAACAGGATAATGTACAGTCAGCCAGATAAGCCAGATAAGTTATAAGTTAAAATAAGCCCCGACAGGGAGATAAGGACCCTGACACCAAGTGACAGTACACTATCCCTTACTTAGCCAACTGCTTTGTCGTTATTCTGAAAATAATGCAATTTTAAGTTTTATATTTACTTTTCCCCCATGAAAATGAAATGTACAATATTTGAACATTTACTGCTATGTCATTGGCCATTTAACAGAACAATGGTCTGGAAAGACATGAGGGTGAGTAACTTCTTATAACATGTCAGAGCACTGTGGTTGCACATACTGTATTTCTACAAACTCACACAAACACACACACACACACACACACACACACACATGCTCACAACATGTTATTAACAGTGGGAAATTGTTAGAGTCTAAAGGATGAGGATCTGGATCTGGATGGAGCTTGGCTTTTGAGAGCCTGTTGTGATTCTGCATGTGGGATTCTCATTCATCCATCTCTCTCCATCCCTCTTTCTCTCTCACTTTTGCTACGTCAGAGCAGAGAGTGGATCACATGGCATGTGACAGTGTGCAGTTGGAGCAGAGCTGAGCTAATTTTGGGAGGCTTGTGATAACATTCTGGTTATAATCACCAGAAAAAAGACCAAATCCCAAAATACTAAAACATACACGAAGAGGGTAAAGATTCATTTTAGGGATCAGAAATTAGACTGTATTTCTTGACTAAAAATGGCACTGCTAAGCAAATAGTTATGGACTTGTATGACACAAAATATTTATTAAGCCTTTATTGGCTGATTTTTATTTTTTGCTTTATAGTCCCTTTATATGCTTTTGTCATAACAATGCATTTATTAGCTTATAACAAAACCAATAGCTAGAAAACAATTAGCTTGTATATTGCAAATTACATAATTTATAGGTTGATAGCAACTATCTCTATTTGCACTTAATGCAAAGAATATGTTTTTTGTTGCTAATTTAGAGTAAGCAACAAAATGCTCTGCCTTCTATATTTATTGTATACTTATAAACTGCACATTTTGTAACCAGTAAAGGATGTATTTTTTTCACCTTACTAGCTAATACTAGCGTAATGCAAAAATTCTAGGGAAGATCGCGGCGCGAACGCATCGCAACGCTCAGTGTCTCTCCAGATCCTGCAAATTAGTGGGAATATGCTTGTTTATCTCAAGTATTTTCAGCAAAAACAGTTTAGCATACATATCGTACACCCGACACGAACTCTTGGACATCGGTTCCTGCAATTCTGACATCGTTATTAGTGTACTTCCAGAGATCGCTAAACCAACGGGATCTTCGAACATCACCACACCGACTGGAGGGCTCTTCAGACAGACACGCAAACAACGGCACAGGGGGTCATGCAGTGGAATTTGAGCGAGGCTAATGCTAACTCCACATTGACTCGCTCTTCCAAGCATTTTCCTCGCCAATGTTCGCTTGCTGGTGGACAAAATGGATGAACTGCGGCTGCGGATCACCACACACAGAATGATTATGGACTGCAACATCATGATTTTCACAGAAACTTGGCTTAACAGTGGAATACCCAACAGCGAAATTGAGCTAGCTGGACGCTGCCTCCTCCGTGCAGACAGAATAGCTGATGACTGCGGTAAGACCTGAGGTGAGGGTTTGTGCATTTATGTTACAAAACGTGGTGCACGGACACCACCATCACCGAGAGTCACTGCTCAGCTAACCTTGAGTATCTCATGGTTAAGTGTAGACCTTTCTATTTGCCCAGAGAGTTTACATCAACTGCAGTAACTGCAGCCTACATAACACTGGATGCTAATACTAAGATTGCCATGAAAGAACTGCATTCTGCTATCAGTAAACAACAAACTCTGCATCCCGAGGCAGCCTACATTGACTTCAACCACTTGAATTTAAAGACTGTACTGCCTAAATTCCATCAAAATGTATCATGCCCCACAAGAGGAGGAAAGATTTTAGACACAAATATAGCTGATGCATACAAAGCTACTCCCGTCCCCCATCTAGGATACTCAGATCACCTCTCTTTGTTTCTACTGCCCAAGTGTTTATCACTCATCAAACGTGTGAATCCAACAGTAAGGACAGTCAAAGTGTGGCCAGAGGGAGCTGACTCAGCACTTCAGCAGCATTTTGGAAATACTGACTGGAGAGTGTTCACAACTCAGGCCACCCACGACTCCCACATGGACATTGATTCATATGCCTCCTCTGTTCTGGACTGTATCAACTCAAACATCAAGTGACAGTGTCACCACCCGCAAATGGATTACCACTTTCCCTAATCAGAAGCCATGGATGAACAGTGAGGTAAGACTCCTGCTGAAAGCATGAGACATTGCATTCAGATCAGGTGTTGCTCAAGCCTATAGCTCATCCAGGGCTAACCTGAATAGGGGCATCAAAAAGGCAAAGCACAACCACAAGCTAAGGATCGAGGATCACTTGAAGTAAAACTCTGACCCCCGACGCATGTGGCAAGGCATCCAGGCCATCACAGACTACAAAGCTACTAACTCCACCCCCCCCCCCCCGTAACCGACACCTCCTTGCCTGATGAGCTGAACCACTTCTATGGCCACTTTGATAGGGACAAGAACAACAAAGTGGCCATCAAGGCTGTGGTCTCTGCAGTTCACCAGCCCCTCACACTCTCCACCACCGATGCATGTGTGGCACTGAGCAGGATTAATGCAAGCAAGGCTGCTGGTCCTGATGGTATCCTCGGACGCGTACTCAGGGCCTGTACTGTGCAGCTGACTGAGGTTTGGACTGACATATTTAATCTGTCACTAGCCCAAGCAGCTGTCTCCGCGTGCTTTAAAACCACCTCCATCGTGCCGGTACCAAAACACTCCAATGCAACAAGCCTTAATGACTACCGTCCAGTTTCACTCACCCCCATCATTATGAAGTGCTTCGAGAGGCTGGTCCTGGCCCATCTCAAGACCTGCTTACCACCCTCACTGGACCCCTTCCAATTCGCCTAACGTCAGAACAGGAGCACAGAGGATGCCATCTCTACGGCACTTCACTCTGCCCTGTCCCACCTTGACAAAAGAAACACCTATATGAGAATGCTGTTCATTGACTTTAGTTCAGCATTCAACATCATCATCTCCTGCAAACTGATCACCAGACTCAGTGAACTGGGCATCAATTTCTCCCTCTGTAACTGGATTCTGGACTGCCTAACCAACTGACCTCAGTCTGTTAGGTTAGATAATCACACCTCCTCAACCATCACCCTGAACACCGGCGTACCACAGGAATGTTTGCTGAACCCTCTCCTTTACTCCCTTTTCACCTATGACTGCACACCTGTACATGGCTCTAACACCATTGTCAAGTTTGCAGACGACACTATGGTGATTGGTCTCATCAGCAACAACGATGAGACAGCCTACAGGGAGGAGGTCCAGCACGTTTCATTGTGGTGCACTGACAACAACCTTGCTCTCAACACTAAGAAGACCAAAGAGCTAATTGTGGACTTCAGGAAGTCTAAAGCTGGCACACACACACCCATTCTCGTCAACGGAACTGAGGTGAGCGTGTCACCAGCTTCAAGTTTCTGGGCGTCCACATCTCTGAGGACCTCTCTTGGACCCTCAACACTTCTACCCTGATCAAGAAGGCTCACCAGCATCTCTTCTTTCTGAGGAGACTCAAGAAGGTCCACCTGTCTCCTCAGATCCTGGTGAACTTCTACCGCTGCACCATCGAAAGCATCCTCACCAATTGTGTCACAGTTTGGTATAGCAACTGCTCTGCCCATGACTGGAAAGCACTGTAGAGGGTGGTGAAAACTGCCCAATGCATCACCGGTTCCTCACTCCCCTCCATCGAGGCCATCCAGAGCAAACAATGCTTGCTTAAGGTACGCAGCATCATCAAAGACTGTTCCCACCCCAACCACAGACTGTTCACCCCACTCCCCTCTGGGAGGCGTTTCAGGTCTCTCCACACCCGAACCAGCAGGTTCAGTGGAAGCTTCTTTCCTGCGGCTGTCACCCTACTGAACTCTAGCTCTGCATCCCGGTGACAGTTGAACCCCCCAGACAATTTGCACTACCCTATCCCACCCTCTCTGTTCTATTTATTTATATATTTAAAAATGTACATACTGTAATACACCTATACATAGCCATTTTCTATTGCTCCTCATACTATTCATCCTGCACATACACTTATTCTAACTGCTCTTATTATGTTACCACACTGCACATAGCTGTATATATCTGTCTATATGGTTCATTCAGAATATCCATATTTACTCTGTTTTTCTTATTATATATTCTGCTAATACACTGCATATATCGATATTATTCTTACTACTTTTTTAATGTCACTGCTACTACATTGCACATATCTGTACATGTTGTTCATACACTGTTCATTTTACATAGCCATATTTAATTATTCTGCTCTTATAACACTGCAATATATTTCTTGTCCTGCCTTTTCACCACCTGTCAACACTTGAATATCACATTGCACCTTTCTGCTTTTTTGCACTTCTGGTTGGATGCAAAATGCATTTCGTTGTCTTTGTACTTGTACTCTGCACAATGACAATAAAGTTGAATCTAATCTAATCTAATAATAGTTAGGAAAAATAAACTAATGTAAAGAGGCTATTAGGCAAGGGTAAGTAATTAGGCCTTATAAATACCTTATAATTCCAAACAAGTCTGTAACTAGTCCCTTATTAGTCAAATTATTAGTCATTAATCACTGTCTTATTTCTGATCCCTAAAACAAAGTGTTATTTTATAAATTGCTGTGGGAAGCGACCGTTGGTTTAGGAATGCAGAAATGTTACATAAATCACACACAGTGAGCGCACTTTTAAATCTGAATAGCTTTTTCTCTTTTGATGGTAATACAGTGTGATTCCTACATTGGATATGTAAAGAATAATAGGTCTCACACCATTGAATTATTATAGCTAATGCACACCCTGAGGTGGGCAACTCAATTATTCCGCTTACTCTGCGTCATGAAAACTCAGTGTCCCCCTCACTCACGGGTGACTCGTCAACCTGGATTAATGACCCCACTGGAGAACAGTAGACTGGACAGTGTTAGGAACAGACAGCAGACCGTCAGGGCACCCCCGGGGCGCTTCGACCCTGGCAAGAGCTTCCCTGATGAAGGGAATCACTGATCACTCAATGCCCTAGATGAAAGTCCCCACCATAATATGCAAAGACAGGGTGTCATCAGGTGGGGAGCCCTCATCTCCAGCAGCGAGTTGCCACAACAGGGCATCCGCCTTAAGATTTATGGAGCCAGGAAGGTAAGAGAGGGTTAAATCAAAGCGCCTGAAGAACATTCCAATCGAGCCTGCCTGGAGTTTAACTTCAGATTCTTGTGATCAATCCAGACCAGGAAAGGAATGGCTACTCCCTCCAGGGCCATCTTAACCACCAACAACTCTCTGTTACCTATATCATAGTTCTGTTCAACTGGGGAGAGATTGTGAGAACAAAAATACAGGTATGTTATTTTTCTTCAATAGTGGACAGCTGGGAGGGAACCGCCTCTAATATCTGATTTGTCCATCTCCACAATGAACTGCATTTCAGGGTCTGGTCTCACCAAAATGGGATAGGTGGTAAAAAGGGTTGTGACGAGAAGGAGGATATGGCTGAGCCGTGAGGTTGCAGTCCGGCGCTGAGTTAGCTGATCAACGGGAGAGCCAGATAAAGGGGAGCCAGAGACGCCAGTTAGAGAGAGAGAGAGAGAGAGAGAGAGACGGGCCGCTGTATGTGTTTGCGTCTACGTTTTATGTTGTTTTAAGTTGAATTTCTGTCATTAAAGTTATGTTGACTGTTCTACCAGTTCCCGCCTCCTCCTTTTTTATTGTGCTGTTGTGGAGTCATCACCGCTGCTGTCTCCCAGGTGAGGAGCCACGGCCGTCTGCCGAGGAGTCATTGCCAGCTGCCGGGAGTCTGAGAAACTGCTGCCATCTGCAAGGAAGTGGAGGAGCCATTCCATCTGCCAGGGGTCAGAGTACTCACTGCCATCCACACGGGGAGGACCGGCTATTGTCCGCCAGAGTGCAGAGGAGTAATTGAGGAGCTGGCGACAGTGTGTCCAGGGACTGGTGTACAAGTATTTCTCTCTCTCCCACTCACCCATTCTCACTCCCCTGTCCCTCCCCTAGTTTCTCCCCCAGGTTCCCTGGAGGCAGGGTAGACCACAGGCTGGCAGAATGGCTGGAAGGGCAGTGTATCTCCTCTAGAGATGGGGAATCCTATGGGGGAGGAGTGTTATGAGGACGAGGGCATGGCCAGCGCTGAGTCATCTGATCAGCATGAGTGTGATATAAAGGGGAGCCGGAGATGCCAGTGTGACAGTGAGAGTGAGAGAGAGAGAGAGAGAGAGAGAGAGAGACATGCAGCCACTTTATGTGTGTGCGTCTTTGTTTTATGTTGTTTTAAGTTGAATTTCTCCCATTAAATTTACATTGACTGTTCTGCTGGTTCCTGCCTCCTCCTTTTTTTTTTTGCTTATCTCCTTTTCTCCCCAATTTGGCATGCCCAATTCCTAGTGCTTACTAGGTCCTCATGGTGGCGCGGTTCCTCACCTCAATCCGGATGGTGGAGGACAAATCTTAGTTGTCTCCGCTTCTGAGATAGTCAATCCGCTCATCTTATCACATGGCTCTATGTGCATGACACAACAGAGACTCACAGCATGTGGAGGCTCAGGCTATTCTCTGCAATCCAGGCACAACTTACCACACGCCCCATTGAGAACCACTAATTGCAACCATGAGGAGCTTACCCTGTGTTACTCTACTCTCCCTAGCAACTGGGCTAATTTGAATGCTTAGGAGACCTGGCTGGAGTCACTCAGCATACCCTGGTTTCAAACTCCCGACTCCAGGGGTGGTAGTCAGCATCAATACATGCTGAGCTACCCAGACCCCCTCCTCCTTGCCCATCCTTTCCCCGTTACAAGGGTCTTAAGGGAATTGAAGGTGGCCTGAGCCACCGTGGACAGTTGAAAAGGCGTATTTGTGGAGGAGAGCACAGTCAGTGTCATGGCTGCCTGACTGTAATTTTCAATGAATCTCCTCGAAACCAAGAAACTGTTGAAGAGCTTTGCGGGAGTGGAAGCTGAACAGAAAATCCGGATATCATCCAGGTACACTATGACAAACTTATCAAGCATGTCTATCAGCAAGTTAACAAGTGCCTGGGATTGTGCTATTTTGAAATGGCTCATAGAAGTTTTAAACACTATCTTCCTCTCATCCCTCTTCCTGACCCAGACAAAATGGTAGGCATTGCGGAGGTCAAATTTTGTGAAGAACTGAGCTCCTTGCGAGATCTCAAAGGCTGAAGACATAAGATGCTGGGGGTATCTGTTCTTAACTGTTATGTCAGTCAGCCCCTGATAGTCAATGCAGGGACACAATGAGCCATCCTTAATCTTCACAAAAAATAATCATGCATCAGCTGGTGAGAAGGAAGGACAAATGAGGCCAGCCACCAGAGACTCCTCGAGGTATTTGACCATCACCTCCCTCTCAGGAGCAGACTAGGAAAATAGCCATTTACGGGGCGGAGAGATGCCTAGAAAGAGAACGATGGGACAATCATATGGCCAGTGAGTAGGCAAGGAGTTGGCCCGGGACAGACTGTACATCGCCTGAATATCGTGGCATTCCGATGGAACACCAGAGAGATCCATCGAAAAAGCATCGCCCAAGCTATTGTTACTAGTCGCACTAATATATTAAAATCATTATCCAAGCCACAGATACTTGAAAATGTCACTAGAACAGTCATTACACATTCAAATGTGTCATCTATGCTATCGTCACTAGTTCAAGAACATCACCCAAGCTACAGCATTATTTTAAAAGTGCCACCCAAGCCACCATAATTAGTTGAAAAGCATCACCAGAGCCGCCGTTACCAATTCAAATGTGTCACCTAAGTTATCATTACAAGTTCAAGAACATTGCTCCAGCCACACTACTATTACAACAGTTTCACACAAGCTCCCAATACAAATTCAAGAACGCCACTTAAGTTGCATTTTTATTCTAAAACCGTCACCCAAGCCGATCACCTGAGCCATATTTACTAGTAAAAATTGCAACCAAAGCAGCGTTACTATATCAAAAGTGTCACCAATGCCAACAAAACTACTTCAAGGACAGCAGTTGAGTAGCATTACTATTTCTAAAGTGTCATTCAGTCAGTAGTCACTAGTTAGAATACACAACCTGAGCCATCATCACACAAGCTGCATTACCATTTCAAAATCATCACCCAGGCAGTCATTACTATTACCTGAGCAATCGTCAATAGTTGAAGAATGGCACCCAAGCTGCGTTACCATTTCAAAAGCATCACACAGGCAGTAGTTACTAGTCTGAATGCATAACCTGAGCTATCTGTGATGGTTCAAGAATGGCACCTATGCTGCATTACTATTTCAAAAGTGTCACCCAGGCAGTCATTACTAAATTGAATGTATAACCTTTGTTACTAGTTCAGGAATGGCAAGGACCCAAGCCTTTTTAGTCATATATAATAGTCATTAATAGTCTATATAATAGAATAGTCATTAAAGATGCCATAAATCCATGAGAAGATGAGCACTTCAGGGATTTTACCACAGGTAAAGCGCAATGGCAGCAAAAATGGCAGGAACAGCAACATGGTAAAATAATAATGCAATAAATAGGTAATTTTAAATTGTAAAAATTAGAATAAGCTATAATAGCAAATAATTTAGGCTATTTATGTTAGCAAGAAACATAGCATTAACTATCTGTTTTATAAATCTTAACATATTCTACACTGTATAAAGTGGTCATCTAAAAAAGTGAAGCTAATTGCCCAATCTGAACCTCAAAATAATTTTTGTTGGAGTAACAATGTATTCAGGTTGATTCATTGATATTTTTGGTTTCATTAAATTTATACTTGAATATGATTAGTCAATTTAGATGTTGACTATATTTAAGCAATATCACACGAGCAAGAGAGTGATATGGCCTTACATCAGCACTGCTTTGATTCGACCGCAGGTAATCACAGCAGTGCTGATTTAGGGCCATATAGCACAATTGCGAGCGTGATATTGCTTATATACATACAACAGTTCAATGAACAAATAAATGTATTAAAATATGGAAAAACTCAGTACTGTCATAAAAAACACATTTGTGCATGGAATTACTTGCACAAATTATCTGGCGTGGCTGGTTCAAACCAAATGATGCATCCAAGCCTTTGTTAGTAATTCAAAAATGTAAATTTCGAAATATCATGGCTTGTGCTGTTTCTAACAAGTTATTGGATAAACAAGGATGAATGTGTGTGTGTGAGTGAGAGAGCATGAGGAGAGAGAGAGAGAGAGAGAGAGAGAGAGTGTGATCACCTGTTGCCACACCCAAGCAGAGATGCTGTCAGTTTTCTGAAGATCAGCTTTTTCAGTGGAAAAATTGTGTCCAAGTGGGGGTATTTCTCCCTATTTCGCAGTAACCGGTGTGTAAGGGTCAATCACTATAGAAACCACAATGTTCTCCGCCATTTTAAACAGCACCCATTGTGTAATTAATCAGTCTGTTGTGTCTCTCAGCTGTGATGAGCTGTAATGCTGAAGTTGTTAGTTTAAAAGACATTTAAAGCTATTTCTTGGCTTTAGTATTAGTAGTACAAGCGATCATTAAGAGCTGTTATATGTAGATGCAGATTCAATTCATGTCACCTAACTGGCTCTTATTACCCACAAAAATTTTATTTTGCAACCACCTGCTCACTAACATATATAATGAAAAAAAGAAACAAACAGTAGCAATTAACACATGCACTGCTCTTACACTTTAGTTTAGAAGGGCACGAACACAAGCGGAGTGATATACACACAGTGAAGCGTCGGTGTGCTGATGGTGTCAGACCATCAGTGCTCATGGAACGTCTCTCGTCCAATCAGAATCAAGGACTGGAACTAACTATTGTATATATAATCAAATGCATAATCAAATTACATGCACTCTAAATAAATAACTGGTTTAATTTTAAATGTAAATTAAATATAATTTAACATGACTGAATCAAACAAAAGTCATTTCTAGAATAGATAAGTATCTCATATTGTATTCCACTGGGTATATTTGACTAAAAAAAATTGTGTAATGCGTAAGCGTATGCTTTGAGTATACTAGTTAGGCTGAAATCTCCGAAATGTGTTCTCAAATGTTGATCATTTCTCTCAAGTGTTGATCATGACACAAAGTGTCAGATTTAATTAATTCAGTCTTAGAATTGAAATTAATTTGCTGAACAGAGAATAGTATTCTGTCAACAATTAATATCACAATTTTCATCCTAATTAAGTGGCCTCAAATATAATGGCACAAGCAACAATTTCAGTATTTCTTAAGTCAATGCTGCATTTTAAGATGAAGCCAAGCATTTTTTATTTATTTTTTGTCAGTTTATCTTTAATTGCTTTCTGAAATATTCTTATTGCAATTAAATTGCAAAGTTAAAAAAATAATAATTTAATACACAAATGCTTAAGCATTAATTTCTTATTCATTTCAGTATTTATTGAGAACAGAAGTTGCATGTTAAATAACTGAAATATTTGCACATTACAGTAGCATGTTCAAAAACACTATACATGCTAATAAACCAGACCTTGCCATTGATGTAAAAAGCATTATCATAGTTAACATTTGACAATATGTATCATAGACATACTAAAATGTATTTAGTTTGACAAATCTTTACAATCAAACCCAGAAAGAGGAGGAAAATAATAGTTCTCATTTTAATTATAACCCAAGAAACATGCTTGGGGTACAAAATAAAACTCAAATATAACCAAAATGGTTAAAATAAAAAGCAAAGCCTAAAGCCCTGTCATTTCCAAAAAATATCATGAGGATACATTAGTATATATAATCATCTGCTTTCAACGTGTTATTTCTACACTGGATTTATCATGACAGGCTTTTTTTCCTGCTCATATTGTGCTAAGAGTGATTCTTTTTCCTCACACACACACAAACAACCCTCTGATTTGTGCTTTTCTTTTCACAGAGCTATGTTAGAGCTAGACAGGTCAGGGGTTTCTGTCAAGAAGCTGTCAATTTGTGTGCATGAGATGCCAGACAGTCCATTTAAAAGAAAAATGCAAAAGAATGAGTCAACCAGTAGCTTATCTTCAGGAATATAAATAACCCATAGCTATATATGTACAAACAGCATTTAATTTAACACGTATCACGCATTTGACCATGCATCTTTTAAAATTAGCATTAACCACCTCATCTTAATTGGAAATTGCATAATTGTTTTTGAATTGATTTGGATTACTTGAATCTAATTGAATTAAGCTAATTAAGAAGTGAATTAGTAAGTGCTAATATTCTTGGAAATAAAAATGCAAAAAGGTCAGTCAGTATACCGCATAATAAGATAGGTTCGAAAATCCTTTTGAGCCCATTAAAAATTGAAAAAATAAAAATTAGATAAACATTTTAAAAACAACATCAATAAACAAGCTCAATTTAGAGCAGGTGCACTGTTGCCAGGAAACCATTCACAGATGCTCTTTTCTGCCAAAGCACAAGCGTAAATACATTTCATAAAATGCTTTGATGAAGGCCATTAATAAAACATCCTCATTTACAATAGCCCCTTGAATAAGAGTAACAATTAATTAATGGCAACATCGCAGTAGCATTGAATCTATTATGACAAACGCAGTTCACAAACTCTTGCAAAAAGGGCATATGTGGGAGTGAGTGAATGTTTTGTAGAAAGGTGTGAATAAGACAACAAATTTGAGACATACAAACTCAAGGCTATCGCCAGGAGGGCTGACTTGTCCAAAACCGCTGCGAGTTCACTCTTAAAAGACTCCCATCAAAACAATGATTCAAGCAAACAGCGACTATCTGAAGATGGTCTTTATCTCAGGTGTACTCTTTTGTCTGGATAGACTAGAACTGTGTATGATTGTGTGTGTAGAGGAATAATAAAGGAAATACCACATAAACAAAGCAGCTTAACATTGATGAGAACAAATTGCAATTACAAACGGTGAGTTGCAATAGGATAATTAGCAATCAGCAGTCTATGTGGCAACAGATGCACCTCTAATGAGTTAAACATAAGCAAAATTGTTAGTACCTAGTCCCATATAGCCAGACCTTTGACTAATGACATGAAGTCTGATCAACAATGCAGCTTATTCTGGCCAAGAACCTGCCACGAGGATAGGAAATGGAAGGAAAAAGTTACGGTTAACATTATGAGATAATACATCTCATAAAAACAATAGTTTTAGTCAGCACACTGGGGAATCTGTAATGATCTGGCCAACCATTTGGTCCATTGTTTGCATAGTCCAGCCTGAAATTTCCGTGACTATGTGACATTTTTGCTAAATTATATTACATGGTTCATTGCACGTATCACAGTAGTTCCGAGATGAAATGTCCTCTATATAGCACTAAAAATCTGTTAAATGTTCACTCAAACAGATGAGGTTTTTAAGGTTAATGCTCTATAGCACTGAAAAGCAAAAACAACCTCCCTACCTTAAACCTTAAACCTAATCCTTAAGGCCTCGATATACTTCCTACGAAATTGAAAAACAATTGGGTGTGACATCATTTAGAACAAAATCTGGCCAAAAAGAAGGTGTTTTGCACTAGTCTCAGTGGGGCTAAACACATTGTTACTGCAATTGGTCCACGTCATCGGTAGGTGTGACTTTTACATTGTTCAGTGAGTCAAAATCAGTCAACATGAACACATCGATGTGCAGAGTTATTAGTGAGCTGATGCAAATATACCTATCTGTAAGATCGTTCGCTTAGAGACATTTTCATGTGCCTTTTTATTTTAGTCTACTAAAGGAATCAAATACTCTCAAGTGACCATTCACTCATGTGCCATCCGCAGCAAAAGCCATTCAAACATCTGTCTAAAGTAAGTGTGACTTACACATCTGGCCCCTTATTAGGCTAATCAAGCCTCCTAGAGGGATAAAGGCTGACTGTGGACAGTGGTGCGACAGAGAGAACGTTTACAGACTGATGTCCATCCTATGTGTGTGTGTGTGTGTGTGTGTTTGTGTCTTTTAGTTTATTTATATTAACTATTTTTATATTGTCAAGCCGGTGATCTGCTGGGGGACGGAGGAGCATGGCTGCCTGGAAGTGGAGGAACGGCCGCCAACCGCGAGGGGAGAAGGGGCTCCTAACCGACCACCTGGAGTGGTCAGGGCCACTGTCAGGGGTGGAGGAGACCCCTACCAGCCGCTGAAACATGGTGGGTTCTGAGACCGCCGACCGTGAGCAGGAGGACTGCTGCCAGGGGCAGGGGAGACCCCTTCAGAACACGGCGGGACGTTTCGTACGCCAGGGGCTGGAGGACTGCGATCCGCCCGGGGAGGCACGGCTGTCGTCCATTAGAGGGTGGAGGAGTGGCCAAAGACCAAGCTACGGCGTATCAGAAAACTGGCGAGTAAGTGTTTTTTTTCTCTCTCTCTCTCTCTCTCTCTCTCCTCTCTCTCTCCCACTGCCGCACCACGTTGTCCTTTTCCCTCTCTTTTAAATTTGACAGTTTTTTTTGTTGGGGGTGTACTGCGGATGGTGGTGCGACAGAGAGAGAACGTTTACGGGCAGCCGTCCATCCTATGTGTGTGTTTGTGTCTTTTGGTATATTTCTTCATTAAACAATTATTTATATTTTGAAGCCAGTTCTCGCCTCCTCCTTTCCATTGAACTGATTTAAGGTAAGATATGCCTCTATCGTCATTGTTTTATCTTTGTTCTGCACATTGACACTTTTATACTTTCATCGTTGCAATGGTATCAGTGTCCTATTAAATTAAAATAACAGTGTTCATAATGTAAACAAGACAATCCTTTTCTACCGCATATTACTTTAAATCATCATCAAGTGGTTAAAACAGTTTTATTGTTATTTACTGACCTTGTGTGAAGTCTACTCAGAATGAGGCATAAAGTCATTGGTAACATATTTTTAAGGTTTTATGTGTAGCATCCTCACATTTAAATGTACCTCTCTCATCGGTGCAGCAGCTGCCTGAATGTTCGGAAACAGTATACCATTGTTTGGCTGTTTAGAACTTCTTTTTACCCCCGAACAAAGAATATAGAAGAACTACTATGGAAGTATATTGAGGCCTTTAGTGACATAAAAGAAAATGTGAGATGAAATGTCTGATGGAGGGAACGAGATGTTTTGTCAATGTAGGGGTTCGATCATGAGAGCCCAAATCACCTTTGCTTAAAATAGATGAGAATTGGCGAGTGGAATTTGGCATGCCAATTTCCGCCCCGGACATATGGGTATAAAAGTAGATGGCATGCATCACTCATTCAGATTTATGTAGAGACGCCGATAGAGAGTCCTGTCCATGTCAGCTGCCTGTTCAGTGCCGCGACAGGAGGGACACGACATCGCGCTCCCTCCAACAAGGAATGGGTTACACCAGTAACCCAGATGTTTCATCTCATATTTGCTTTGCACATTTGCTGCACATTTGCCTCGATATACTTCCATAGTAGTTCTTCTTCGTTCGAGGGTAAAAAGATGTTCTAAACAGCCGAACAATGGTATACTATTTCTGTTCACTCACTCAACATTGTGTTGATGTAGTGAATCTAGGGGTTCTTTTGGGAAATGCTGCAGGAACTGAAAGGTACAGAAGGTACAGAAGAGTGGACAAGGGCAAGCTGCTACGTGCCTCACAGTGAGCACTCAATGGCGTAGTGACCCTCCAGCAAATTTAGGTAAGGCATCCCCCTAGTCCCTTCAAAGTGGGGGGGGGGGTGTATGCCCTTTTCCCTCAGTGGTGCCAGGGCAGCCTCTGCGACCTTTGTAAAAATGCAAAGGGACAGGGACAGACCAAAGGGGAGGACCTTGTACTAGTATGCTTGTCCATCGAAGAAAAACTGAAGGGTCTGTGTCGATGAAGGTTCAGGTCGATGGCCGTGAACTAATCCTGATGTCGTACTGACGCCAGGATGCACTTCTGCATTAACATCCTGAATGGAAGCCTGTGTAAGGCTTTGATCAACGCATACATATTCAAGATTTGACATGATACAATAAGGGCTGTAAAAGCCCTTGCGCAACTTGGCCATGGGGATGAGCTCTATCCACCCGGAGGATGGAGAAACCCTTGCCCCGTACCATAGTGGAGAGGATGCCACTGAACATGGGTGGGCATCTGGTGAACTGGAACTAGCCGAGGCGAATCATCCTGCTGCACCACAGGAGGATGGCTCTGGTGAAAAGCAGGCAGGTGTGGGACTTCGGAGGACTGAAGGCAGCCGAGTCACGCGGTAAGATGTGCTTAATCGCCTCGGACTGCTTCCTCACCGTCAAGATCTGATGGGCGAAATTCTCAATGGTGTCACCAAAAAGCCCCCCTTGGGAGATAGGCGCATCAAGAGAGCAGACTTTCTCGGCATCACGCATCTCCACAAGGTTGAGCCACAGATGCCTCTCTTGGTCCAGAGTGGACATACTTCGGCCCAGGGCACATGTTCCTGAATCATCCCTGGTTCAGTTCTACCCTTGTACAGATCTTTCAGTGCCTTGGCCTGGTGGACTTGCAGGATGGCCATGGCATGCAGGGTGGAAGCGGCTTGATCCGTGGCCTTGTAAGCCTTCTTCATTAATGAATAAGATAACTTACAGGCCTTGGAAGGGAGCCTTGGTCAGTCGCGCCATGTGGCTGCACCCTGTGGGGATAAATGCACCACTACGGCACACTCTACCTGGGGGAACTCAGCATATCACTTAGCCACTCCGCCGTCGAGGGTAGTCAGAGTGGACGAGCCCACAAAGTGTGTATGGGCAGAAATAGGTGCCCTCCACGACTTTGTTAGCTCCTCGTGCACTTCCAAGAAGAAAGGCACTGGGTAGGGGTGTGTCCGTGAGTCGTGCTCTGAGGCCAGAAACCAATCATCCAGTCGCGAACGCTCGGGGCATGGTGGAGATTTCTACTTCAGCCCGATGTTTGCAGCCATCTAGGGAAGCACGGCTGCCATCTCAGCGTCTGCCTCATCCTATGCTCCCATGGGTGGGAGCTCAAAAGATTCATCTGCTTCCGATAGCAGAAGGCCACCCACCAATGCTGTGACCGGAAGCTCATCCATGTTGTGAGCCACAAACGACAAATTAAATCTGCCCTGAGGCGGACCGCCTGTATCACTCGACAGCTCTTCGGGATAGAATGAATGTGCTATAGATGGGAGGTCCGTGGGGGCTGAGCAGGTGGAAACGCTCCCATGTCCTCATCCAGATCGCCCACAGTGATCCCCGACCCAGCCGGCAGAGCATCAGCCCAGGACAGACCAGGTTGGGGAGCAGCTATGGTGGCTCCTTCATGAATATGGAAGTGAGCCCTGACTGCAATGTTCTCATGGGCATTTTTTCGCAATGAGAACACAACCCTTCCATGAAAGCCGCCTCGGTGTGCTGGTGCACCAAGCACTTGAGAAAGATTTCATGGGAATCCGGAGGGGAGTGATAATGGCCACATTCTGTAGGGCAAACACGGAAGAACATCTTTAAAAAGACAAAGCGTTTGTGCGAGCTCTTTCAGAAGAAAATATACTCAAAATAGAGTATTTTGAATATACTCTTTTAGCACCCGCAGACTCAGCGGCCGAAGTGCCCAGGGGAAGCACAACACTCGACCATGCAAGGGTGACAGCTGATATGCGCTGTAAGAATCCAGCAGTGTAGCGAAAGGTGAGAGGGTGAACACAATACATGCATTCAGCTCAGAAGCAAAAACCTGAATGAGTAATGCACACCATCTCCTTTTAATTCCACTCGCCAATTCTCATTGGCCTTTTCTTTTTTAAGCAAAGTTGATTGGCTCTCAAGATTGAACCCCTAGTGTCACTACATCAACACAATTCCTGAAGCATCCACCTCATTTTATGGTGCTTCTATGAATCTTTCAGCTCATGTGCTTTTTAGGACTCGTACCACATAAAAAGAGCAATGCTGATACAATATAAACCTGTTTGGATAAAAGCAATTGCATCAAAGTAATGTGAGCTAGTAAAGGTTGTCTTACAAGTAATGTGCTATAGTAAAAGTGTTTAGATGTCATAAGATAGCATTGTGTGAAGAACAAAACAAAAAAGTAAATGTTTTTAAACTGATTATCTGCAATTTCACTTGTGATTTGTGTGAAAATTAATGTCATTGATATTGAAGCCTCTAGTTTTCATTTCACCAGGTAACTGCTCCAATTTGTACAACAAGCCACGTTAAAATAATTTAGCAAAAATGTAGGTATTGTAACGTGATTCAATGAGATTCTATGTTGGCATAATCATAAAAGGACCAAGGAATATTAGGCCATTTACACAACCAGGTGCAAGCTATGAAACAAGCAAGGTTCCATTGTCATATTCCCATGTTCAAGATAGAAAATGTTCCCATTAATACAAAATTGACTGGCTTGGCAACCAAAAGATTTAAAGTTTTGGCTGGTTAACTTCGGCAGTAAGCTCCTGCTGAGTGATAATGTTACCACATCATTATGCAGGCAATCTTGGGTATTTCTCACCATAAACTGCCATTTAAAACTAGCTTTGTATTTGGACTCAACATATAATAGGGCTGGGTGATATGAGAATATATATCATGGTGATGATATAAAGTGTCAATCAATAGATAATTTGCTATATCGTGATATGTATCCATGTGCACAGTGTGGGCTTATCTACATGGGCAGGGCTTCACGTGAGACGTGCACATCTTTGTTTCATGTAAGCATCGCATTTGCTTTCTCTGGAGTTGAGCAGGATACTCGATATTTACAGGAAAGCGCTCATGCTACTCAATAATATTTGACCCAGGAACATTACATCGGCGGTTACAGTAGTGAATATAAACACAATGTGAACTGTAGCAAAAGGATCTAATCTCTCATTTTAATCTTACTTTAACAGTCTAAGTTTGCTGCATTGTGACATAAATCATGAATCAGTGCATTTTATGTTTTTGATTAATATAAGTGTGGATAAGTGTATTTATTAAGCATGTATTACATGCAAGATATTATTTCACAGTTTGGCAAATATTGAATTAAAGTCAACCTTTTTATTCATGCTGATACAACTGCATATCAATGATTTATAAAGCATTTGTAGATGACTTGTTAGTCATTATTAAACCCCTTTATTGACAAAGGGAACTTTACTCTAAAGTGTCACCAAGTTTTAACACAGAATGATCAGTCACATGACATTTATGATTCTGGTGATTTGCTCAAAAAAGTGTTTTCAGAACCGAGTGCCTATGAAGCTCCAGGGGTGCATGTGCCAGGCAATGAGAAGAAGGAAGAATACAGACAGCTCTTTCCAGGTATAATAAACATTCCTGTAATCAACCATCATTGAACCTTTAGGGGAATGGGGAGTGTTATGGTGAATGTGTGAAGAGAGAATGTTGAGTGTGTACTTCTGGGTCAATGTCATACTTGAAACGCAAGTGCCAATGCACCATGAATGTCAACAGGGAAGAGAAGGAGAGTCATTCTGCAGTTGGAGAGCTTCATGCCACAGAAATGAGAGGTCAACACATGCTCTCTGAGTGGCCTTTCTCCTTGGAGAAGTTCCAACAGGGCTTACACCTCCCTAAAAGAGAGCAAAAAAAGAAAAAAAAGAAATAAGCAAAGGACAATAACACAGACCTTTAACAGCAGGTTTAATGTGCTTTCACCTCATGTCAGGATTACTGCAATTACAGATTTCCGACTTGTACAAAAATGTTCTGTCTTCACTGGCCTTATAATTTCAAGTTGTAAATGACACACCTTATAAAAGCTCCACAAAATACAGCATCTTCAATAGTTAAAGGTGATGTAATTGTCATATTTATTTTAAGTATGTTTATGATTTTATAAGACAAATGTAAGTAAGCCATTTGTAGCGTAACTCTGTGTAAATAAGCCATTAAAGTGTAACTCTGTGACTCTCTCAAAGCAATGCTTTGTTTGAGCATCTAGAACAGCCCAACACAGCAATATTAGTCATGTTTCCATGCAATTTACACCATTAATTTCTGCACAAAATTGCAATATCACAAAAACCAATAGTAGCCATTTATTTTGATGACAAACTTTGGCTCTTGAGAATGAGATGGCTATGCCATGATATTGATGATATCCTCTGAGCTAATTATGTGTTTGCATTCACAGGGCTCGTTGAGGCAAAGTCATATGACTGTTTTGATGCGCATCTATATTCCTTAATAAGTTCTATTGGAATATACTGTATTTGGTAAATGTGTTTCAACCCTATGCTGTCTTGTTATTGAATAAAAAAAAGTATCCACGTCAAGTGAGCGTATGAGTTTTTTTAAAGTGCATGTTCAAGATTTTATTCACATCTTGATGTTTTCATCTAGCATTTTTTATGCAATATCCCAAACTTTCCATACAAAAGCATATGTATATGGAAACCTAGCAACAGACTACAACAATTTAGTGAGTCTGGGACTCAACTGTTTGTTTGGGCAACCAATGGCAGGTAGAGTGTTCAGGAAAACAGTTTAAACATTAATTTTGCAAATCTTTTTTTTTTCAACCCATTTGGTTATGCCAGTGGCACAGAAATTACACACTTCACCTTTATAGTGTTGCCATAGATTTTACAAAATACTGTATACTTTCTAAGTCTGAGGACGTGCTCTGAGTAGAATGTTAATAAACACTAGTTAAGTATTAATAAGACAGCAATTAATGCATAACTGAATGTAGAGTAAGGCTCTCTTAGCCATAATTTACAACTTATTCAACATCTTATTTTTGTGTCAAAAGTAGACTAATTGAAATTCTATTTCAGAAATTAATCGTGAATTAAGACTACTAAACATCATTAAGCCAGTAATTAAGGCTAATTAGTATTTTCTTTACAAAGCTGTTACTCTATTAAAGACAAATGGACCACCTGTTATAGAGCGGATATTTTACATATTTAAGTTAAAGTTCCCCATCTGTCACTTACTTTGACGTTGTGTCGAAGAAGTGACACTAGGGGTCTCTCGTCTCTCTTGAGAGCCTTTTGCATCTCTGATCTATGAAAATAGGCCAATGAGAAATTGGCAGACAGAATTTGCATGTCCTGCCCCCGGACATACAGGTTCATCATTCAGAAATTTTCTACGGCTTCGACCGGTTGTGTATGCAGTGAGCTGCGAGTCACACACTGTACCTCCCATCTCTGAGCGATTGCTGTTGGATCTACGGCGTATATCAGCGGCTTTCTCCTTCTCTGCACGGCAGCGAAGTTAAGAATTATTTCTCTAAAGGAGTTATTTTCTCTAAAATAGCATATACACAGCTGGCGTTGAACGTCCTTTTCAGGACACGTATTTATAAAGATGCCCTTCCGCCCCTGTGTAGTTCCTGGATGCGGTAGAGTGCTCTCCTCTCCTGACGGCCACAGGCGCTGTCTCGTGTGTCTGGGCAGCGATCACACCGAGGCAGTGTTTGTTGATGGCTCATTGCGAGAACAAGACTGAAGTTCATGTTCGCAGGCAAGGAAGAGGCGAGAAACCGGCTTGACATATAAAATAATCGGTTTAATGAAGAACTCAAAAGACAAACACATAAGACAACGGACATGTCCGTGAATGATCTCTCTCTCCCGCACGTCGTCCACAATTGGCCTTTAACCCTCTCGGAGGCTTAATTAGCCTAATACGGGACCGGGCGTGTTGAGTCACGACCCGGCACCGCCCTCCACCGTGCCACATTCATCACCTGTTCATTCAGGCTGGGCCTGACGTACATCCCCTTGGGGGGGGGGGGGGAGGGTGGCGCCTCCCGCGCGGTCTGCCGGCGGGTCATCCCTATCAACCTGGTCGAGGGAGGGGGCAAGGGGAGGGAAACAACAATAATTAAAAAATGGGGGGGGGGTCATGTACCGGGCGTGTTGAGTCTCGACCCGGACCCGCCCTCCACCGTGCCACAATGACCATGGCAACGTTTCGGTCGTGGCTTTCCTTCCTCAGAAGGAACTCCACTTCAGCCGTCCCCTGTGTCGCTCCTTCTTCCCACGGGATTGAGGATAAACCCAGCTGGCAATGGAGGAAATTTGGGGATGGCAGTGGACGCGGTTTCACCGGGTACGTCCCCGCGAACCACCCATCCCCCCACACGCTCGTTGTCTTCTGTCCGAGCTTGAGGTAACAGCGGTTCGCCTCATGGCCAGACTGCCTATCCTCTTGAGCCCCCCGAGCCGGATGCATTGGAGAGTCGTCTGGCGTCTGACGTGGATGACTCGACTGGGCTGCCGCCTTCAGGCCAGCACGCCCAGTCTGAGGCTTATGCCCAGATATCCGACATGCTTGCCCGGGCCGCCATTAGCGAGGGGCTGGAATGGAACCCTCCATCCTTCCCACAGCCTTCGCGGCTAGATGATTGGTTCTTAGGATCTGCGCGCCGTTCACAGACGCTCTGGGTCACCTGGCTCACAAATGCCATTCTCATGGCACTCTGCTGCCACACCTCAACAGTCCCGGCACACTGGACGTAGACCTCTCGCCTCCAGCCCCACGACTGTTCTGAAGAGTCTAGAGGATGCCTCCGTAGGACCTCCTCCTCAATCACTAAGGTAAGTGCTTCGAGTCTTCTCTCAGCAGCAGAGCCTCGGGCGTGTTTTTGCCTCCCGAAGCCGTATTACCTAGTCCGCCCCGCTGCAAAGCCCCACCGGGTACGTCAAAAATAATTGTTCCCTTAGTGCCCCTAGCATGGAGCTTGGATGCATGTCTCTCACTTCCCAATCCGTCACACTGGCTGGCTAGGACCATTCGACTCGGTTATGCAATTCAGTTTGCCCCCTCCCCCCTTTTGGGCATGTCTGCTTTACCGCAGTACACGGCGAAGCTACCAAATCCCTAAGTGCGGAAATCGCGACTCTCTTATTCAAGAACGCGATAGAGCCTGTCCCTCCAACCGAGATGAAGAAGGGTTTCTATAGCCCATTATTTCATCGTACCCAAGAAAGGTGGCGGCCCTCGACTGATCTTGGACTTGTGAGTTTTCAACCGGGCTTAGCACAAACTCCCGTTCAAAATGCTCACGCAAAGACACATTCTAACTTGCGTCCGGCATCTAGATTGGTTCGCATTAGTAGACCTGAAGGTCTCAATATTGCCTTGACATCGCCCCTCTCTACGGTTCGCATTCGACGGCCAGGCGTATCAGTACAAGGTCCTCCCTTGCGTCTTCACAAAGGTCGCAGAGGCAGCCCTTGCCCCGCTTCGGGAAGCAGGCATCCACATTCTCAATTATCTCGACGACTGGCTCATTCTGGCCCACTCCCGAGAGTTACTATGCACTCACAGGGACCAGGTGCTCAGGCACCTCTGCCGTTTAGGGCTTCAGGTCAACTGGGAAAAGAGCAACCTCACCCCGGTTCAGAGCATCTCTTCTCTCGGCATGGAGTTAGACTGAGTCTCAATGTTAGCACGCCTCACCATTGAGCGTGCACAGTCAGTGCTGAAATGCCTCACTGCATTCAGGCCATGCACGGCAGTCCCCTTAAAACATTTCCAGAGGCTCCTGGGGCATATGGCATCCTCCAAGCGGTCGCCGCTGGGGGTTGATGCATACGAGACCGCTTCAGCGCTGGCTCCAGACTCGATTCCCAAGATGAGCATGACGCCGTGGCACGCACCGTGTATTCATCACACCTGCCTGCCGCCAAACTTTCAAACCCTGGACAGACCTCTGCTTTCTATGGACAGGAGTCCCCTTGCTGCAGGTGTCCCGATGCATCCTGGTCACCACAGATGCCTCCAAATTGGGTTGGGGCGCCATGTGCAAAAGGCCGCAGGCTGTTGGAAAGGGGACTTGCTGCACTGGCACATCAACTGCCTAGAGTTATTGGCTGTACTTTTTGCCCTGCAGCGGTTTCTCCCACTAATTCAGGGCAAAGACGTCTTGATTCGATCAGACAGCACCACCACGGTAGCGTACATAAATCGCCAAGGCAGCGTACGCTACCGTCAAATGTCATAGCTCGCCCATCGTCAAGTTGCTGCGTGCCATTCACATCCCGGGCAATCTCAACGTGGTATCAGATGCGCTATCACGACAACGTTTGCCCAGTGGAGAGTGAAGGCTTCACCCCCAGTCGGTCCAGCTGATTTGGGAATGGTTCGGCAAGGCCCAGGTAGATCCGTTTGCCTCCTGAGAAACCTCCAACTGCCTGCTCTGTACGCCCAAACGGAGGCTCCCCTCGGGGCAGATGCGCTGGCACACAGCTGGCCAGCGGGGTTGCGCAAGAACACATTCCCCCCAGTGAGCCTACTTGCTCAGGTGCTGTGCAAGGTCAAGGAGGATGGGGAACAAGTCATATTCTAGTGGCTCCCTATTGGCCCACTCGGACTTGATTCTCGGATCTCGTACTCCTCGTGACAGCCCCTCCCTGGAAAATCCCCCTGAGTAAGGACCATCTTTCTCAGGGACTGGCCGTGTGTGTAGCAACTCCTCCCTCCCAATGAGGTAGAATCTACCACTGTGCCATTCTCCACATGTGACCTAAAAGCCCATGTGATGTATTTCACCACTCTTTAAATCCCCCATTCTGGGCAGGTGTGGTCTCCGCAGGGTCTTTCCACCCTGAAAGAATAGGGAAACTGGGAAAGATCACCTTCCCCGAGTGCGTATGATAGCTTTAAGATGGCCCCAGTTGCTTTAACTTTATGCGAGAAACATAGAGAGAGAAAAGGCGTGGCTGGCACGGCCTGCACCCATGCTTGGCACGTCGCCTTGTTCCCCCCTGTCTGGGGTAAAGAACCAGAAGGCTTTGATGATTTTTTTGGGGCATTGGGGAAGGGTACGTGCAACCTGGCACAGCTGGTCGCTTTGGCATGTAAAATACCTGCCCGCTCCTGTATCAGCAGTACACGTACACAGCTCAGTGCATGGTGTGATTTAAATTGGACCCCTATTGTCGCTTCTTCGACACAACGTCGAAGTGAGTGACAGACGGGGAATGTATAAGTTATGGATGTAACCTCCGTTCCCTGATGGAGGGAATGAGACGTTGTGTCTCCCGGCCACGTCGCTGAATCGAGCCACTGTTGCGGCCAAACCTCATTTTGGACTCCTCAGAAAAATCCTGAATGAAACAGACGCATTTCCCTCCCTTTATATCCATATGTCCAGGGACGGGACATGGAAATTCTGTCTGCCAATTTCTCATTGGCCTTTTCTCATAGATCAGAGTTAACTTATGTTATGCATGTTAACTTAAAAAAGTTCAGAGAATTTTATTGAAATGAAGAGTTCTAAACAAACCAATACCTTGAGTAGACTAAACTATTACTTTAGAACAGGGGTCCAGTTTTCATAAATAGAAGATTTGAATAAAGTCACATTGATTTCTGAAATTGAGCATTAATTAGTTTCTACACAAACAAAGACTTGTAAGTTGTAAATTATGGCTAAGAAATCCTTACTCTACATTCAGTTAGTCATTAATTACAGTCTTATTCATGCTTAAGTAGTGCATCATTGTGGACCCTTTAAAGAAAGTGTTACCCAGCATTGTGTTATTAGAGTAATTGCAACACAATATGAATGCATTCACACTTACAAACAAATCCTTGCTGACAAATCACAGATGCATATAATGAATGAAAGTTTAAAGGGATAGTTCATCCAAAACTGAATATTGTGACATTATTTACACACCCTAATATATTTCCTTCCATGGAACACAAAAGGAAATGTTAGGCTGAATGTTAGCCTCAGTCACTATTCACTTTCTTTGTATCTTTTTTCTTCAATGCAATAAAATTAAATGTCGATGGAGAATGTGAGTCCCTATTATTCTGCCTGACATCTCGAGTTTGGAAGTCCTATGGGTTTGGACAGATATAATGACCATTCCTTTAACACTGATGATATTAGAACAGTTTACAACCTGGTTTTCAACTTCTTTTCATCCAATTCACCTTTCAAAGTCATGCCTGGCATGCCTTGAAAATGGTTGTGTTGACGATTATAAGAAAATCAAACGGAATGTCAACTTTTATTCTGCTCACAACATTGATTTTGCTTCACACTGTCTGGACGTCATCATCAAAGCAACAACAGTCTATCCAGCTGATGACTGAGAAGGTTTCTCATTTATTCCGGAAATAAACTCACCTATAGATCTGCTTATTTGAGTTGACAGGTATTGGATGTATATGTGCGCTGTAGCAAATTAAATTGGATGGTCTTTTGTACAAATCAAAACTTTTTTGTAGTTTAATACAGGAAAAGTTTACCCTCATGCTGTTAATTTTTGCTGTGGAAAACAATATTAATTTTGACGAATTTAAATGTAACTCATTCCATACAACATCCATGCACATGAAAACCACAGCTGTCAAACTCCAAAAAGGATCAAATGTCCTTTGGGCGTTGCTGGGCTTCGAATGTTTTCAGTAAAGCCCCATATGTGTTTTATCATCTTGTAAAAGAAGGGACAATAATCTATGTTCTGAAAGTGACAACATGGTGTGTGTGTGTGTGTGTGTTTTTTTATCATGTTTTTAAGTACATTGTGTTGAAAGCACACAATTTCTGATCTGTAAGCATACCTGAAGCCCAGACAAAACTTAGTGGGACAGATGTAACATTTAAACCTTTATCCTAATGTGTAAAATATGTTGATATTTCATCAAAGGATTGCCCCATACAGAGTCACACAGGTCTGGGCTAAGATCCGAATATCCACAGACACTACAAAAGCCCCTGAAATTCCAATAAACAACTTTTTACATGTAGATGCATGAACACCTCCTCTCCAGGAGTTGAAATTTTATTTAGGTCATACATCGATCCAGTAGTATTGTCCTAAGGGAGATAATGTTGTCTTAGATGGCCTATGATGAAAAGTGCTGAGAAAGCTGATGAATTGCTTAGCTTTTCGACACTAGAGAAAACTACAGAAAGGAAAAAGGCTCCCTGAGAAAGCTTATGTCTGGACAGACTTACTTATCCCAAGATCTGAATCAAAAGCATGCATTCAAAACATTGATACTATTGTGTTAACAGTATGAACATGAACAGAGTATATTGTTGCTGTCCGATGAAAAATGCATATCTCCACTTTCAAAGTATTTAATGTATTTTAGAGCAATTTTATAAAATTATAACATGGCTGTAACATTTTACAATTTGTTTCTATTTGTTATTGCATTAAGTATCATGAACTAACAATGACCAATACTTTATATAGCATGTTTTAATCTTGGTTAGTGGTAATTGAAATACTATTGCTTAAGTTTATGTTAGAATACGATGCATTGACTAATATTAACATAAACAATTTTAAATGTAAATTCATGTATTATTATATGTACAAATTAACATTAACCAACATTAATAAATGCTGTAAAAAATATTGTTCATTGTTAGTTCCTGTTAACTATTGTGTTAACAATTTATTTACTATTATGTGAACCCTATTTTAATAATGTAGGATTCAAGATGGCTGCTTCCACTCACTCAAACAAATAAGGACATTTGATCTCTGCTGCTCTGTGTTTCATGGAAACCTGGCTCAATTTAGCCATCCCAGACAGCGCGTTACATCTGCCGGGCGTCCAGGTGTCCAGAGTGGATCGAATTGTGGGCTCATCAGGGAAAAACGAGAGGCAGTGGAACATGCTTTTACATCAGCAAATGCTGGTGTATGGATGTAACAACGTTGAAGATGTTCTGTCCTAATTTAGAAGAGTTCTTCATCAACTGAAAGCCTTTCTACTCGCTGTGGGAGTTTTGCTCATTCATTCTGGTAAGTATTTATATCCCGCCACAAGCATGGGCGAACGCAGCATTGCAACAGCTGGCTGATCACATCACAGACATGGAGCAACAACATCAGGATTCAGTTATTATAATTCTGGGAGATTTTAAAAAAGCTGACAAAATACAAACAACACATCACATACCCCACCAGAGACAAAAAATATAACTACAATAACTACAAGCCTGCTTGGACTGCACTGAATGGAGTGTTTTTGAAGCTGCAGGCACCAATCTGGATGAGCTCACAGATACTGTGACATCATATATCAGTTTGTGAGGATATGTGCATCCCTACTAGGACATTTGTATCATTCAATAATGATAAACCTTGGTTTACAGGAAAACTCAGACAGATCTGTCATGCCAAAGAGGATGCTTACAGAAGTGAGATAAAATATTGTTCAACCAGGCCAGGAACACACATACTAAGCAAATCAGAGTGGCTAAAATAAGCTACTCTGAAAAGCTGAAAAAACTGTTTTCAGCCAACGATCCTGCATCAGTGTGGAAAGGCCTGAAAAATATCACCAAGAAATTGGTAAGGTACAAGACTCCTCCCCCTCGCTCTGTAGAGAGTCAACTAATGGTTGATGAACTGAATGTGTATTACTTCAGGTTTGAAAAGCCCATTCTCACTCCTTCCCCCAATCTTCACTTCACTTCACACACACACACACACACACACACACACACACACACACACACACACACACACACCAACACCTCTTGGAACCTCCCACCTTCACCCTCTTGCTACTCAGTCTTTACTTATGATATGTGAGGAGGATGTGTGCAGAGTGTGATTTCGGAAACAAAAGACTAGGAAAGCTTCAGGCCCAGATTGAGTTTCACCTGCCTGTTTGAAAGTCTGCACTGACCAAATTGCCCCATCTTTACACATATCTTCAAAAGATGACTGGAGCAGTGTGATGTTCCCTGCTGCTTCAAACACTCCACCATCATTCCACTCCCCCCAAAACAAAACAAAAAAATTACAGGACTTCATGACCACAGACGTGAGAGCGACAGGTCTGTAGTCATTAAGTCATTTGAGAGACTGGTTTTGGCCTACCTGAAGGACATCAATGGATCCTTGCTGGACCCCCTTCAGTTTTCTTACCAAGCAAACAGGTCTGTCAATATGGGACTGCATTATATCCTGAAACACCTCGACAGACCTGGGACTTATGTAAGGATCCTATTTGTGGACTACAGTTCAGTCTTCAATACCATCATGCCTGATCTTCTCTCAAACAAACTGACCCAGCTCTCCATGCCCACCCCTATCTGTTGATGGATCACTAGCTTTCTGACATATAGGCAGTGCCAGTGAGACTGGGGAAACTCACATCCAAGGCCCTCACTATTAGCACTGGTTCTCCTCTGGGATGTGTTCTCTCTCTGCTGCTCTTCTCCCTGAACACAAATGACTGCATTGCAAAGGATCCCACTGTCAAGCTCCTGAAGTTTGCAGACAACACCACGGTCATCAGCCTCATCCACAATGGTGACAAGTCTACATGCAGATGGGAGGTTGAACAGATGGCTGTCTGGTGTGGTCACAGCAACCTTGAAATGCGGAATACGCTCAAAACAGTGGTGATGATAGTGGACTTCAGGACTGCTGAGAGGATTCCCCCCTGCCAACCCTAACCAGAGTGAGGAAACGTACAGGTAGAATCACTCTGGACCCCACACACCTGCCCAATCCCTCTTTGAACTGTTGCCTTCTTGTCGGCGCTACAGAGCACTGATCACCAGGACATCCAGGCACAAGAAAGTTTTTTACCCTGAGACTATTTTCCTCATGAACAATTGCCTCAGAACTGCCTCAGAACTCCCCTATAGTGCAATAATGTAAATAATTATCTCATGTACACATGTAAATTCACATATTTAATTCAATAACCATACATACCCCTACCTTGCACATACATTACCACTTGCACGTGTACTTATGCCTTTCTGTTATATGTCCTATTATTTGTATGTCTATTTATACTCTTACCTTGTTTTATATTATGTCTCACTTTATCTTTTAAAGAGAATCGTTTCTCCAATCACCAAATAAACTAAAAAAAATTCCTTGTGTGCATGATAGCACTTGCAGCCAATTCTGATTCAGATTCTATCTCAGCTCTGTAGGTCCATACAATGCAAGTGAATGGTGACCAAAACATTGAAGCTCCAAAAAGCACATAAAGGCAGCATAAAATTTAACCAAATGACTCCAGTGGTTTAATACATGTCTTGTGAAGCACATAACAGTTTTCACTATAAATCTTGATATCAGCAGTGTAGGGAATTTGATAGTATAAATGTACAAGGTACGGATTAAAGTGCCACCATTCTCCACCATTATATGTAGGAACATATGTCTGAGATAGGAATTAAATTAAACTCTCCTTATTATCATTATGTAAGGAAATTTTTAATGGAATTGTGTTCGACAACCATTATTAATTAGATAAATGAGAAATATCTAGATTATTTGTCTAAATAAAATTCTCCACCATTAAAATCGTAATACAATGTCTTGTTGTATCTGCTCACAATTTCTAATGTATAGAATTAGCTTTAATAAGGGAATTATAATTAAATAACTTATTGGAGTAATATTATTCTCATGGCTTATTGAAAATAATATTACACATATTTAGGTACAGCTTTGAAGAGTAATCTTTTAGAGACAGGGATGAGATTATTTCTCAAAATATACCACAGTCAAATCATCTTTTAATACAGACAAACTTTATTGCTATTCTAAACATAATACTAATCTAACACATACAATATGAAACAGGTTGGTGAGTAGTGATAGAATGTGAAGTAAATGATCAATACAGAGAAAATGAACTTTATGCAATCGGATTACATCTCCAGAATTTTGCTCAAAGTGCTGGTGTAATAGTGTTGTGTTTCTTGTGTTTTGAATGTTTTTCCGTCGATGTCTTGACCTCTATTATGATCACGGGAAGTTATTGTCTGGACTGATGATGAGGTGGGCTTTGCTTCCTCATTACTTCAGGTTTTGAGATTCCATGGGCTCTACATGGTACGGAGGATGAGGAACTGAATAGGCAAAAGAGCCATAGAAGAGAGGAGACCAAGCGACGGTTCCAAGAGGGAGTTCCAAGTGCAAAAGTTCTATGCATAGAAGAGGAAGAAGAACAAGTTGTTCCTTTTAAAACAAAGTTTATTGATGCAGTAATTTCAATTAATAATCAATACAATGCAGTCAATAAACTTCCGACTTGCAACTACAAACTAAACAGTGACGTGATTAGATATGGTAACCAAAATAAGCCTATAACACATGAGAGGACGGTATGTGTGTGTGTGTGTAAGGAGTGATGCGCATAAAATGGCGGACGTGACTCTCGTGGAGAGTACGTCATGCGAGATTTCAGGCCAGAGAGTATGGCCACGAATGTGGGCAGAGAGAAGCCGGTTAATGGCGTCTGCCCGTTTACCGCGCGTCTCCGCTTGTACGATAACTTAGGGACAAAGCTGAGCTTTATCACAAAGTTATCCACTAGCCAAATGTTTGTGAGGGGTTGTGCGTGTATGTGTGTGGTTAGTACGACAGAGAGAATGAGAATTAGAATAAAGGGGTGGCGCTGAAGCCGGTTTCACGATCGCGGGAGAGAAGCCAACTGTTAGTTTATCACTCAGAGACGCGGTGAGCGGCTCATAACCTGTCCCACGGCCTTTGGTCCTTTAATGGATAAACTCAGTGTGCTGGTCTCAACCGCAATGGCGTAAATACACAACACTCCAACATGGTTGGATTACAACACAGCAAACTCTCATTTGTGATAACAGTATGTTACATTAATACATTGAGTATTATTAGCAACAATGACCAGACTCGGCAGTCCGTTAACTGTACAAACAATAAACTTGATCCTCAAGAATAACAAACCTAAATATTCTATCTCTGCCCAGACGTTAACCTCTTACTTGGATCACGTGAGGACGCATGTAGAACGTGTATTCATCTGTCGTTTGACTCCGACTCGGTTGCTCAAGTCTCGGGTGATTTCCTCGCTCTGTCAGTGGGCGGTATGGCCGCTGATTCTCGGTGGGCTGGCGGAGAAATCAGCGACATCAACTTGAGTGAAGAGGGAAGGGCAGGCAAACGGATGAAGACGCGGATTGCTTGGCGGTTTCGTCCAGCAAGATGGACATTGTTTGGCCGCAGTTTCAAGTCGTACGTTACTCCCTTGTGCAACGTGGCAACACCTGAGAGCAGCGATGACTGTGTTTATGCACGGCAAGCAAAGTCACTGTAAGCAAGGTACAGAACGATTTTCAAGGTATTTCTACTCCTGATGACATCATAGTTGAGGTGCGTTCTGTTGAGTGCCTCATCCAATAGGAGTTGAGAGTTCGATCCTAAATCAGCGAATTACAGCATTCATTTTACAGATTCCTTTTTAGCTGCTGTTTGCAGGATAATAATCACGATGTCTTGTGATCTGATGAGTCTAAGTATATCAAATTGGTTTATATCGGAGGACAAAACAGAGTGTGTTCTGAGTGTTTCTCGGGAATTCCAGGGAGTGGGTTCTCTGCCTTTTATTGCCCTTAACCTTTGCACTTAGGGCCTCTTGGCAGAGAAGTCCTCAAGTCACGTGCGATCTGGACAAGTCTCTTTTGTTAGTTTTATTGGTCAGCTCTGTCATTACACGACCTAGTATGATATTATGCAGGCATGGGAGCAATTTAGGTGCCAAAGATTTGTTTTTATGACTCTCTAATGACTCGGTTGGGGATCTCTCTGATCTGTGGAATGTGGTGTTGTGTTAATTTGATGGCTTCATTCATGGATTATCCTGCAGCAGTCTCATAGGTGATCATGTTTTTTAGCTCGATTACACTTCCTAGCACCATCTAGCACTATGTGAATATGTCGAGCACTAGGAAGTGTAATTGAGGATGAAATCATAATCTTATACTGCAGTGACAAGATGTACAGTGAAAAATATATTATATTTTATATAATAATATATTATATAATTATATTTTGGTCTATTCTCACCCAAAATCTTTTAGATTGCTTCAGAATACATTGAACCACTGGAGTCATATGTATTTCTTTTATGATGCCTTTATGTGCTTTTGAAAGTTTCAAAGTTTTGTGACCCATTTACTTGCATTGTGTGGACCTACAGAGATGTGATAGTGTTCTAAAAACCTTTGTTTGTATTCAGCCGAAGAAAGAAATTCATACACATCTGGTTTCACATGAGGGGGAGTATATGATGAGAGATTTTTTGTTTTTGGGGGAATTATTTATTTAACAATTTTGGTACTTTTTTTTGCATGGGTTTCTACTGAATGTAAAATCTGGGTCTTGAAACAAAACCAGTTGAAAACTGCTGTAAGTTGTCTTTTTCATCACTAAATATGTGTATTGTTGTATTGTTATTATGAATGGCTTTCAAAAGCACATCTTTTTTCCTAATGAAGTCCACTAAATGCTCATCTACAAACGGAAGCAGATAAACACACACACACATCTTAAAGGTATTTCACATTGTGCTGTGCGAATCCATTAAGATATGATAGATATGGATGGCTGTCTCGGAGGCATTCAACATTTCCTGACATATCTGAGAGGGGTAGTAATTGAATGATCATTACACCAAAGTTATGGCAAAGGGCTACTTGAAGATGGGAAAATATGGGAATTTGGGTTGCGCTGACATTTAATGCCTTTGATTTATGAGAGAGAAACGTTCTCTCACGCGTCAGACACTTCAGTGGGCAATAAAGCGAAGAGCTGGTCGCCTGCAGGTAGTTCCTGTGAAACTAGCACACACACAAACACACACGCACACACACACACACACAAATACTCATTAATGTCTGGGTCTGAATGAAACTTTTCATTTAAAAGCCAGCACCAGGCCCACTATGATTTTATTGTTAGACAAACACACAGACTGAATGTGTATGAGAGAGAGAGAGAGAGAGAGGAGATAACTTTTTTGTTTCATTTATCCTGTGGCAGGTTCTTTACAGTGGCATTTCCTTCATTCCATTTTTCCACTGGATTTGAAATGAACATGGTGGCGTTAATACAGATAAACAGTGATCTATGCTCAATGAATAAAAAGCAGAATTTCTCGTGAATTAACTTGTAACAAAAGTCTCTCACATTAAGGGCACTGCAAGAACAGGCCTTTTCAATATTACATAATTTATTTCCAGTGTATTATGGAAAAATGTGACTCAATTGACAGTTATGAAACCTCTCACGGCAATATTCTTGGACTGCAAATATATTCTCAAGATTGAAGTGCTGTTGACACATAACATGCCCATGACTTTTTTCAATATTTCAGGTAAAAATTTACATGAAAAATAGATATAACAATTTTTCAATCAACAATTTTGCCTTCACTACTTCATTATAAATTGTGTGATAAACAAACTTTTAAAAGTACAAATTTTCCTGCATGTATAAATAATAATACAAAGGGGCAGAGGCTATTTACACTAAAAGTAAATAGAATCAACAAGCATCTTCTTTGCTCTAGATGCAAAAGTGAAAAGTTTAAAAGTTTTACTTACACTTTTTTCACTTATTTACAGGGGCCTAGGTAGTTCAGCGAGTAAAGATGCTGACTGCCACCACTGGAGTCGCAAGTTCGAATCCAGGGTGTGCTGAGTGACTCCAGCCTGGTCTCCTGAGCTACCAAATTGGCCTGGTTGTTAGGGAGGATAGAGTCACATGGGGAACCTTTTCGTGGTTGCTATCATGTGGTTCGCTCTCGGTGGGGTATGTGGTAAGTTGTGCGTGGATGCTGTGGAGAATTGCTTGAAGCCTCCACACACGCTATGTCTCCACGGTAACACGCTCAACAAGCCATGTGATAAGATGCATGGATTGATGGTCTCAGATGTGGAGGCAACTGAGATTTGTCCTCTGCCACCCAGATTGAGGTGAGTCACTACACCACCACAAGGACTTAGAGCGCATTGGGAATTGGGCATTCCAAACAAAGGGTTTACCATGGCTTCAAAAGCAACTGCAGAAGTGTGCGCATTTGACTCAACTTGTTTGAAGACCCTGCTTGCTTAACTAGCAGGGAAAACAGTAGTTTGATTCAGAATGACAAAACGGAGTGTGATGATATGTTATCGCCTGTCTCACCAAATTACGCAGCAGCAGCATGTTGTACAAAATAAAGGCATGAGGCAGAGTGTCAATGTAAAAACAAACACCAACAAACTTCATGAAAAAAACACTATGATGCCTCCAACCCTAATGAATTTTTTCAATCATGGAAATTTGCATGTATTTTGAAAGTTAATTACACAGCCCTTGTTACAGGACTTGTTTTGCATTAGACAGCATCTGTTGCCTACACAAAATAATTTCAACTTCAGTTGGTAAAATCAAACAAAAATGCTTACTTTTATGCACTTACAATGGAAGTCTAAGGTATGATTTTGCAGCAACAGCATATAAAAAAATATTCAACTATGATGTCTAGGAGATACAGTAGCTCGTGAAACAAGATTTTTCATTGAGGCTAATAGGTCAGTGTGTGACATTTTGATCTTCTATTCGTCACACTTTATAAACACATTGCATCCAATACAATATATACAATAAATCACTGAAAATAGCTGCATTTGTGTTCCACAAAAGAAAGAAAGTCATATGAGTTTAAAATTACATAAGGGTGGGTAAATTATGAGAGATGAGAAAATTATGATTTTTGAGCAAATTATTCCTAAAATGTCCCTTACTTGATGTTCTCTTGCAAAAATAAATATATTTAAGCAATATCACACAAGCAAGAGTGCAATATGTGAATGTGATTCAGCCACAGGCACGCACATTTTAAAAAATTAGGAAAAACCGAGTACGGTCACTTTCTTACGCTGGTTCAAAATAAATGATGCATCCAAGCCTTCATTACCCACATGGAAAGAACCTATATGAGGATATACACTACCGTTCAAAAGTTTGGGGTCACCCAAACAATTTTGTGTTTTCCTGAAAAGTCACACTTATTCACCACCATACGTTGTGAAATGAATAGAAAATAGAGTCAAGACATTGACAAGGTTAGAAATAATGATTTGTATTTGAAATAAGATTTTTTTTTACATCAAACTTTGCTTTCGTCAAAGAATCCTCCATTTGCAGCAATTACAGCATTGCAGACCTTTGGCATTCTAGCTGTTAATTTGTTGAGGTAATCTGGAGAAATTGCACCCCACGCTTCCAGAAGCAGCTCCCACAAGTTGGATTGGTTGGATGGGCACTTCTTGCGTACCATACGGTCAAGCTGCTCCCACAACAGCTCAATGGGGTTCAGATCTGGTGACTGCGCTGGCCACTCCATTACCGATAGAATACCAGCTGCCTGCTTCTGCTCTAAATAGTTCTTGCACAATTTGGAGGTGTGTTTAGGGTCATTGTCCTGTTGTAGGATGAAATTGGCTCCAATCAAGCGCTGTCCACTGGGTATGGCATGGCGTTGCAAAATGGAGTGATAGCCTTCCTTATTCAGAATCCCTTTTACCCTGTACAAATCTCCCACCTTACCAGCACCAAAGCAACCCCAGACCATTATATTACCTCCACCATGCTTAACAGATGGCGTCAGGCATTCTTCCAGCATCTTTTCATTTGTTCTGCGTCTCACAAACGTTCTTCTTTGTGATCCAAACACCTCAAACTTGGATTCATCTGTCCACAACACTTTTTTCCAGTCTTCCTCTGTCCAATGTCTGTGTTCTTTTGCCCATCTTAATCTTTTTCTTTTATTGGCCAGTCTCAGATATGGCTTTTTCTTTGCCACTCTGCCCTGAAGCCCAGAATCCCGCAGCCGCCTCTTCACTGTACATGTTGACACTGGTGTTTTGCGGGTACTATTTAATGAAGATGCCAGTTGGGGACCTGTGAGGCGTCTGTTTCTCAAACTAGAGACTCTAATGTACTTATCTTCTTGCTCAGTTGTGCAACGCGGCCTCCCACTTCTTTTTCTACTCTGGTTAGAGCCTGTTTGTGCTGTCCACTGAAGGGAGTAGTACACACCGTTGTAGGAAATCTTCAATTTCTTAGCAATGTCTCGCATGGAATAGCCTTCATTTCTAAGGACAAGAATAGACTGTCGAGTTTCAGATGAAAGTTCTCTTTTTCTGGCCATTTTGAGCGTTTAATTGACCCCACAAATGTGATGCTCCAGAAACTCAATCTGCTCAAAGGAAGGTCAGTTTTGTAGCTTCTGTAACGACCTAAACTGTTTTCAGATGTGTGAACATGATTGCACAAGGGTTTTCTAATCATCAATTAGCCTTCTGAGCCAATGAGCAAACACATTGTACCATTAGAACACTGGAGTGATAGTTGCTGGAAATGGGCCTCTATACACCTATGTACATATTGCACCAAAAACCAGACATTTGCAGCTAGAATAGTCATTTACCACATTAGCAATGTATAGAGTGTATTTCTTCAAAGTTAAGACTAGTTTAAAGTTGTCTTCATTGAAAAGTACAGTGCTTTTCCTTCAAAAATAAGGACATTTCAATGTGACCCCAAACTTTTGAACGGTAGTGTATGTGCATATATGAAACCTATATGCAGCTTATATGCACATATATGCTGCATATATACAGCATATATGCACATATATGATAATATATATGCTGTATATATGCGCATATATGCCACATATAGGCAAAATTGGTGCATATATGTGCATATAGGCTACAGGCCATATAGGTCTCCTGTATTGCTTCTTTATATCCACATATAAGCCCTATATGTGCATACAAGATATGTCTCCTATATAGCTCATGGCAGGATCTAGTCATTTTGTAGCTCATATCTCACTTTCGCAACTGTCATACACGGTATTGGTATCACATTACAAATTGGTATCACATGTAATTGGCATGTTATGGAATTTAACTATGGCAATTAAGTGAGAGGAGATGGAAAGCTATGATGTCTACACATTTTCCTGAAACATTTACAAGGTCAATTCTTTCTTGTATGAAGATCGTTTTTTTATTTTGTCAATCAAGCCTTTTTTACAATTTCACGTAATACGCAATTACGTTGAAAAGGTCACGCTTCCATAGCTGCCAACTCTCACACTTTCGCCGTGTGACACACGGTTTTGCCTGTTTTCACACGCACTCACGCCACACATCCAATTTCTCACGCAAAAAAAAAAACGATCTTGAAACTCCCCGACCGTAGATGGCGCTGATGAGCGCCACTGAACCCTATGCGCTGCACCCCGAAGATAGCGAAAGAAGAAAAGATACCGCGAAAGACAACGGGAGAAACTACCTCGAGAATGATGAGATCAGGTATGTAACAATGAAATGTCGTCCAATTGACTCACTCTCTTAAACTTTAAATCTTGAAAGAAATTATTTGTTTGTGCTTCTGCGTGTGTCTGTGAACATGAGTGAATAAACTCAGCTGTTATGAAAGTTTATTCATTCATGTTCACAGACACAACTGTTCACAGCACACAAGCAGCAGGAGAGCACCTTGTTAACCTCGTGGTATACAGGTGAAACTTGAAAATGTTTTATATCGTGCAAAAGTTCATTTATGATTATGGCTTACCTTTTCACAATATTCTAATTTTGAATTTGGGGTTTTCATATGCTGTAAGCCATAATCATCAAAATTATAACAAATAAAGTCTTGAAATATCTCACTTTGCATGTAATGTCTATATAATATTTAGTTTCACCTTTTAAGTTGAATTACTGAAATAAATGAACTTTTGCATGATATTCTAATTTTTCAATGTTCACCTGTACTGCATGCTCAAAACATCAGCTCATAGCATTGTTTATTTACTCACATGGCATTTATCTTTTTATTAACAGGCCAAAGATAAAGGACTCACTGTGGATGAAGACTTTCTGTAGGACCAAACAGCACTTCGAACAGGTAATATGTATTCAAAAGAATTTAACATAAATACAGGAACTTTGTGCATAGAAGTAGGCATGTTTTTGTAACTGAGAGTAGAGTTATTAAACCAAACCTTTAAGGTTTCAAAGATGTCCCGTTAGAGACCTTTGCCAGGACAAAAGCGGAACCTTTTATTTTATTTAAAGAACCAGCCAAGTGAGAAAAGACAGACAAACACACTGACAGAACAGCCAGAACGACTGATAGAAATGACAGGACAGACAGAAGAGCAACACACAGGACAGAGAGAGCAACAGACAGGACAGATAGACGCACATGCAGAGAAGCAACAGACAGGACAAATAGAACGACCAACAGGGCAGATGGAAGAAGACACAGAGGCACAGACAGAAGAGACCCCCCCAATCCAACAGCAGGGCCAGAATAGTCGTGCTCTGGCTGGAGCAGCAACATATAGATCCATTTTCAAAAATGAGTGGACCTCTTCATGGCCATTTATTACCAGAGGAAGCCTCAAGACGCACTACTGGTGTGCAGTCTGCTGTATTGAAAACTCATGTTGCCACCAGGGTGTGGCAGATGTAGTGCGCCACATAAAAAGCAAAGGCCACCAAGAAAAGACACGGGCTCTCCAGTCCACATCCACAATATCCCAATATGCAATGCCCGTTCCCTCTGTTGGGGGGATGTCTGCACAAGAGTTTAAGGTATGATATGTGTAATGGTCCTGTCAAGGTTCAGTCAAGAGTTTTGTGTTATAGTTGATCACAGTAAAGTCATGGTTGATAGTTTTGACTAATTGGTTTGTATTTCAGTGTAGTACAGTCCAGGTTTCTTAATTTGAGATCTTAGTTGCTGAATGTGTTTTTTACCATTATCGCAGGTGTCTATTTGAAATAAACTATGGTCTTTAGGGAGGATTAATAATTTTTAATTTCTTACAGACAAGAAGGGCTGAGGTCAAAGTGACAGCTGGGTTGGCAGTTCACAACATCCCCCTAGCCTTTGTGGACCACCTGGGGGCCTCTCCTAAAAGAATGTTTCGGAGATTTGAAGACAGCGCAGGAGTACAGGTGTGCCAGGACTAAGTCATCCTGCATTACCAATGAAGCACTTGCACCATATTTCACACAGGAGCTTGTGAAGGAGATGAAAAAAGCCCTGTATACCCTTGTTACGGATGAGTCGAATGACACTGGTATTTCCCAAACTATTTGAGATTTTTCTCCTCTGCAAAACATTTACTTTGTGCTTCTGGTTGATGGCTATATACCTAAAACTTAACAACTTGTAACTCTACTTTCATAAGTAGGTTTCCCCATCTCCTTCCATACCATGGGCCAGAGGAGCATGACCTTCTGGGTGAGGAGTTTCTAAATTATCAGACCATGCCAATGATATCCCTGCAGGACGAAACTGAAATGGAAAGTTTCTGGGCTGAAATGGAAACCCGGAAACACAAGGTAAACACTTTTTTTTTGTCTTTCCTTTTGACAGGTGTGGTTTGGCTACATCTGTTGCATGCATATATGTCATATTGCAAATTATGATTTTTTTTTATCTGAACTTTGTTAATGGATCAACCTGAAGTATACTTGCAGTATTAATCAATCAAAAATCAAAGTATGTTTTTTCCATTGTGTTCTTGGTGCATAGGTGACAGGAGCCAAAGAATTCCTGGTCCTGGTGTTGCCCCATGCATACTTGTGGGACTGAACAAAACCAAGAGAAGAAGCAGCCTAGCATTGGATGGCACCCTGTCATCAATAATGACCATAAAGATGGCCAATCTGGAGCCCTGCTTTAAATGGGAGCCCCCCTCAGATATCATCAAGGCCTCCAAGAATGCCACAGGCCAGTATAACCATTCCCACAGATCATAGACAAGGACTTAACCCAGCTTCTGATCTGCATCTGATTATGCCTAATTTTTAGTTATTTTTGTAATTCATTCATCTGTTTTACTGCTTGAAAAAGTTGTACTGTTTAAGCACTTTATTTGTTGCACTTTATTTGTTTCTGTGGGAGGCTTTAAATGAAGAATAATTTCCCTCCCTAACTAATCTTGTTGTTTTTGGCTGAACATAAATCATTAAGTGCTCTTAAGAATACAATTATTCAAAACATAGGCTAGGTTTCAGTTAAGAATTAGTTTAATACCACTCTAGTCAAAATTCAAATCAACCTACCTAGGTTAAATCTTAAACACTGGTCTATGAATTAGGCTTTATTGTGGTACATAGGCAGTCATTTAGGCACAACAATAGTTTTTTGGTTGAATGTTCAGCTCAAGTCTAGAAGGCCCTACAAGTCATGATGCCGAACATGAATCAGAATAAGTTCAGGTATTGCACATCTTTAGCAGACCACCCAAAAATCCACTAGAAAGCAGGAAATCACATCTACTTAATCAAAAATTTCCTGGGGATGGACCTTAAGCTATATTTGCTTCACAGAATGTAACCAATATTGTCCATCTCAGTAGGCTGCCCCTATCACCGGCTTTGGGCCTCCCCACAAACCACCAGAATGCAGGGTGCAACATCAAATTAATTCCAATTCTCTGATATCTGAGCCACCAACTTGTGTGGCTGCGTGCGCGGCATAATCTAATCTAATCTAAAACAACTGCAGAAGTTGTACTTCACCTGTGTTTTAAGCAAACCAAAAAACACGGGAGTGGCCAAATTTTTCCTATCCATGAATTTACTCTGCTTTGGATGCACATGATTGACCGTGTGACTGTTAACAATGCAGTCCCCATGACGGACATGTGCATATGAAAGAACGATGCCGCTAAAAAAAACGGGAGGGGGTGATGTTTCGAATCAGAATTTCCTTCAGATTTAGCAGAATCCAATCAGAATCTTCCAATTGACGTGTACATGACGTATTTTTTATGATCAGCCCTTTATCCAAAATATGTGTCCAATCGCAGCTGTACTGTAAGCACTTTGGGTTCCTGATGAAGCACTATATTATTATTATTATTATTATTATTAATCTGTCTTATTATTTTTGTCCTCTCTAGATGCTACATGGAAGAAGTGGCCGGCAACCAGCCAAGGGCAGATAGGCACATCTATCAATTCGAAGCTCAGGAGCTGAGAAGATCAACAAGATAATATATATTTTTTTCTGTTCAGTTTTTTGACTTATTTTTGTTCTTGTACTATTTGATTGTTCTTAAATAAATAATGTAAATTTCTAAATTTTGGGCTATTATTAATGTTGCCTAGTAGCTATGGATTTTAATAATTTTACTAATATATAGGTATATAAAGGTGCATATATAGGTGAACATATAGGTGCATATGTGTACACATATATAGGTACATGTATGCACGTATATATGCACACGTATATGTACACATATATGCACATATATGTACACATATACGCACCTATATGTATACATAAATGCACCTATATGTATACATATATGCACCTATATGTATACATATATGTACATATACAGGTGAAACTCGAAAAATTAGAATATTGTGCAAAAGTTCATTAATTTCAGTAATTCAACTTAAAAGGTGAAACTAATATATTATATAGACTCATTACAAGCGAAGTAAGATATTTCAAGCCTTTATTTGATATAATTTTTATGATTATGGCTTACAGCGTATGAAAACCCCAAATTCAGAATCTCAGAAAATTAGAATATTACATGAAATCAATAAAAAAAAAGGATTTTAAATACAGAAATGTCGGCCCTCTGAAAAGTATAATCATGCATATGTACTCAGTACTTGGTTTGGGCCCCTTTTGCATTAATTACTGCCTCAATGCGGCGTGGCATGGATGCTATCAGCCTGTGGCACTGCTGAGGTGTTATGGAAGACCAAGATGCTTCAATAGCGGCCTTCAGCTCTTCTGCATTGTTTGGTCTCATGTCTCTCATCTTTCTCTTGGCAATGCCCCATAGATTCTCTATGGGGTTCAGGTCAGGCGAGTTTGCTGGCCAATCAAGCACAGTAATACCATGGTCATTGAACCAGGTTTTGGTACTTTTGGCAGTGTGGGCAGGTGCCAGGTCCTGCTGGAAAATGAAGTCAGTATCTCCATAAAGCTTGTCAGCTGAAGGAAGCATGAAGTGCTCTAAAATGTCCCGGTAGACGGCTGCGTTGACTCTGGACTTAATAAAGCACAGTGGACCAACACCAGCCGATGACATGGCTCCCCAAAACAACACAGACTGTGGAAACTTCACACTGGACTTCAAGCATCTTGGATTGTGTGCCTCTCCATTCTTCCTCCAGATTCTGGGACCTTGGTTTCCAAATGAGATGCAAAATTTGCTCTCATCAGAAAAGAGGACTTTGGACCACTGAGCAACAGACCAGTTCTTTTTTTCTTTAGCCCAGGTAAGACGCTTCTGACGTTGTTTGTTGTTCAGGAGCGGCTTGACAAGAGGAATACGACATTTGAAGCCCATGTCCAGGACCCGTCTGTGTGTGGTGGCTCTTGATGCAGTAACTCCAGCCTCAGTCCACTCCTTGTGAAACTCCCCCACACATTTGAATGGCCTTTTCCTGACAATCCTCTCCAGGCTACGGTCATCCCTGCTGCTTGTGCACATCCAACTTCTCTTGCAATTACCTTTTGAGGCTTTCCCTCCTTGTGGAGGGTGTCAATGATGGTTTTCTGCACAACTGTCAGGTCAGCAGTCTTCCCCATGATTGTGAATTCAACTGAACCAGACTGAGAGACCATTTAAAGGCTCAGGAACCCTTTGCAGGTGTTTTGGATTAATTAGCTGATTAGAGTGTGACACTTTGAGCCTACAATTCTGAACCTTTTCACAATATTCTAATTTTCTGAGATTCTGAATTTGGGGTTTTCATAAGCTGTAAGCCATAATCATAAAAATTATATCAAATAAAGGCTTGAAATATCTTACTTTGCTTGTAATGAGTCTTTATAATATATTAGTTTCACCTTTTAAGTAGAATTACTGAAATTAATGAACTTTTGCACGATATTCTAATTTTTCGAGTTTCACCTGTATGTACATATAATATAGGAAACCGGCCAATTTTATATATGTCACATATATTACAAACCTATATCAAAACCTATATTAAAACATATAAGTTTATATAGGTTCTTTCCATGTGGGTAGCAATTCAAAAATATCACTTTAGAAATAGTATCATGGCTTGTGCTGTTTCTAACAAGTTATTGGATAAACAAGGAGAGAAGGCTGGATGTGTGTGTGTGTGTGTGTGTGTGAGAGAGAGAGAGAGAGAGAGAGAGAGAGAGATGGAGCATGTGCAATCACCTGTTGCCACACCCAATCAGAGATGCAGTCAGTTTTCTCAGTGGAAAATAGGTCCAAGCAGGGGTATTCCTCTCTATTTTGTGGTAGCCGGTGCGCAAGTGTCATTCACTATAGAAACAGCTATGTCCTCCGCCATTTTAAACAGTATGCATCCATTGTGGAAACTCCGATAAAAGGTAAGCACATGAGTTCTGTAATAACTCAGTCTGTTGTGTCTCTCAGGAGCCATAATCCTGAAGTTGTCCGTTTAAAGCCGTTTAAAGCTATTTCCTGGCTTTGGTAATGTATTAGTAATACAGCGATCATGGAGCTCAGTTCTATGTAAACAATGACTAATGGATTCACTTTACGTCACCAACTGGCTCATATTACACGCAAAAATAATATTTTGCCACCACCTGCTGGCTAACATATGTAATTTCAAAAATAAACCCAGTAACTCCTAACAGATTCACTTTGGTTTAGAACAGAATGAAGGTGGAGTGATACACAAACAGTGAAGCGTCCAAGTGCTGATGGTGTCACACCATCAGTGCTCATGGAACATCTCTCATCCAATCAGATTTGAGGACTGGAACTAACTGTGGTATATAAATAAATAGTATAGCTTTTATGGCCTTTACATTTCAAACTTTATGGGACAAATTCACTAAAATGTTGCTGTATTTCAGCGCAAAACCCTTCACCTTACAAACTACCTACAATCAAGTTTAAGCAGGCGCACTCAGAATTGAAATAGTGTATTTAAAATAAGTATTTATTTAGTCATTGTCATTGCTTTCTGCGCAAGCACAGCTCCTTTCTGTGTAAATAAGGCTATAAGTCTGCTGCAATTGACATTGCACTATACCCGCCTGAGGAAAGCAGGCTGTAAATGTAATTGTTTTAAAAAGAGATGCTTGTGTACATTTTATGTTGATTTAATCATCAAATAATGATCCAATTTGGAGAACAGTGTGATGACCTGGCATATATCCATAGAAAGCAGCTTGAACCTTCTTCAAACATCTAATTTTGTCTTCCTTAAAGAAAGTCAAACTTGTTTGGAACATGAAGGTGAGTGAATTATGACAGAATTCATCTATTCAGCCATACACTGCATATATGTCCCAGTTGCAATGCATCCTATATTGAAATGTGTCCATCTTTTTGAATGTATTTCCTGCTGATAATGCTGAATTAAAGACAATGAGTTTCATATAGTACTCAAACACAGCACTCCTATTATCAGATAAGTGATCATAGCCTCAGGTTACAAATGTGATTCCACAAGGAATATTTGGGGATAGGCAGCATATGAGAAAATAGCAGGGAACAAATGTGTCCCATCAAACTCCAAATTAGTCTCAGCATTGGCCAGGAAATAAATCCTAATGAAATATACATGTCCTATCATAAAAATTCTCCATTTGTCTTCTGGCCAACAGCACAGAAGTCATTAATACGTTTCTTATTTCTATCCGGTCAGTGACACTTCTAATTCATCCTCTTTAAGGATTGTATGAAGGACTGCCGCAACTCAACTGAAGAGCCAAGTATGCAATAGTCGATTATTAAGCAGCGCTTAAGAATTGTGGAGAGAGACACACTGAGGGGTCGTCAACAGTACAACAGTCCCCACATCACACAGGCAGGATAATATGGCTGGCTTTAGCAGCTCGCCACTAGCTTTGTTATGCATTGTCCCGATCTGAGACTTAATCAAGCTTTGAATTCTTTAAGACATTATATAATGTGGGGGACAGAAGATGGACCGCTTTTTTTTTTCCTTAAAGGGTTAGTTCACCCAAAAATGAAAATTCTCTCATGATTTAAAAATATGCATTCATATTTATAAATGTTTTATACAACAATAGTATTATTTTAGAAATATGTGTGACCCAATAAATGTACTGTAAACACACATATATATATATATATATATATATATATATATATATATATATATATATATATATATATATATATATATATATACACACACACACATTGGTACACAATATGCATGTTAATAAGATTTTAGTGTGATAAAATTGCTTACTAAACTTTTCTGTGTAAAGTAACATGCAATTTAACAACTTTGTTGCCATGATGATGTAACAGTGTAAACCCTATGATCCCAGTAATTTAGTAGTCCACTGCAAAAAACAACAACTTTACAGCTCAATTAATACATAAGTCTATGGAAGAAATTAGTGGGAAATATACTTCCGGAACCAGGTGGCTGAAAAACTGGGCAAGCTCTGTTGCGCTCAATCAGATTACAAGAATTTAAATTATAAATTTAAATTATAAAGCGCTATATTACACTACTTACTACATATAATTATTTAGATTACAGCTATTATTTACTTTGTAATCAAGAGCTTATTTAGGACATTTAGCTATGCAAGGTCACTTAATAACAATAGTAATGTTTAGCTATATTCAAACAGTATTTATTTTATTTTATATGCATAACCTATGGAACCTTACTTGTGAGAAAAGATATTAGTTATTATATGGGGATTTTGTGAATTACCCTTTTTTTTCAAACATTTTTGAAAAACAGAAAACAAATATGCATACTATATACTATAAAACTAAAGTTTGAATTGAGTTAGATATCTGCATTGTTATGTTTTGACCAATATTATGACCCACTTTGTTATTTATATTGTTACAAAGTGTGACAAGGCAAGTTCATCCAAGCCAACAGCAGATTCCTACCTGGACTCCATAGTGTCTTTGGTGAGATAGACAATCCAGTAGACCAGGTTGAAGGCCCCAAAAGATAGCGGGAAAAGGATGCGTGAGTACTTGTCAATGATACTAGTTCCTGTCAGCAAGTTGTTGGCAGGAACAGCAGAACCTTGCTGACGGAAATCAGACTGGCACGGCCTAGAGAATCTATCTGCAACATCTCTTTGAGAAAGAGAGTTCAGCCTCTTCTTCAACATGCCACCAGGGTCCAGATGATGCTGGACAGAGTTACAAAGAGACTGTAACATTAGATCAATTAGAAAAGTTTGACACACTCTAAATTCATGCAGTGTGATTTTCTTTGGGCATATACATATTTCACATGTCCTGGAATACAGATATTAGCATAATGTTTGATGGTATAGAGTTTTGATATTAATTGCAATGGTAATAATAATAATAATAATAATAATAATAATAATAATAATAATAATTATTATTATTATTACTATTATTACTATTATTATTATTATATCATGTTTTTGAGAAATTTTGATATTTTATTTTTCCATGAAGTGTGAATAATTAATAATAATACTTATCAGCAAGTTATTTTGTTTTATTTAATTTTATTATATTTTTATTTCAGAATGCATGTGAACTTGTCAGCGATTCTACTCCCTGTCAGCACTTTATTGGCAGGTACAACAGAACCTTGATTATTATTACCCAATATAATTTCTTTAAAAAAAAAAAAAAAACCTTGGGATGCAACATAGCTTTCTTTTTGTGTGATAATATAATATTACTGACAGGTCTTAACCTTTGAACATGCTCTTTAGCACAGATGGGCAACAACGAGGTCTTATGTCTTTAATTGACAGAGCTTGAGCTATCTGTGATCACTGACTGCTGGGGGAAGTTTTTGGCATGGAGTGCGTGCTTTGACTGGGTTCTTTCTTTGAACAGGTTTCCAAGCTGTGAGTGTCAGCTGTATATCACTGTGTCGTCCTCACTGTGGTGTGAAATTACTCATGGAGCACCTGCTCACGCTGCCATAATACCACAACTATTTTTGACACCACAACAGGCAGCATCTAACTCAGGCTAAATGCCCACGAAAATGGGACATTCACACTCTGCTTTGTGCCCTGTCTCTGGCTCTATATGTGAAGTGTATGATCGTGCAATGATCTCCAAATGAGCTATCATATTACAATTTGCTTTAGTTATCTCAATTTACACTTGCATGGGTGTTTTGCCAAACATTGTTACATATCTTGGGTCTTTAGTGACCCGGCATGTATATCTATCACAAAAGAACCAAAATGTCAAGGTATTATAAAATGTTTTAAGCATTTTCACAACGATAAAACTGAATTAAAAAATGTAACATAATGTTTTGTTATATTTTAATGTTTAATTTTTCATATTTCAGAGAGAATGCAAAAAATTATGGAATGCAATTCACACTTCCACACTGAAAGTATATGAGATGCAACTGACTTTCAAACACATATTGGATACATGCAGAATTTCAGTACTACAAAAAAAAGACAATAGCCTTTACCACTGAGCTACCAAGACCCCATTATTTGATTATATTATAGATAGAATACATTTGGTAATAATGTACAAATTACTTTCTTAGAGTTGTCTCTGCACATTAAACTGGAACAGAAGCAAGTATTTTAACATTGAAACAACTACATCACCTTTGAGAGAGAATTAGTTGATAACAAATTTCCCATTAAAGCTGTTGTTGAACTAATCAAGGCCAGAGATACTTTATCTTAAATATCTGAAGAAGCATTTCTACAGACCAAACGTCTCGGTTATGTATGTAACCTCCGTTCCCTGATGGAGGGAACGAGACGTCGTGTCGAAGAAGCTACACTAGGGGTCTCTCTTGAGCGCCGAAAGATACCTCTGATCTATGAAAAAAGGCCAATGAGAGTTGGCGAACAGTATTTGCATACTCCGCCTCCGGATACGGATATAAAGGCGAGAGAAATACGCTCGTTCATTCAGGATTTTTCTGAGGAGCCGGGAGTGTTCCGGGCACCTCAGCGGCTCGGCTCAGCGACGTGGCCGGGAAGACACGACGTCTCGTTCCCTCCATCAGGGAACGGAGGTTACATACGTAACCGAGACGTTCCCCGTCTGTCGCTCACTTCGACGTCGTGTCGAAGAAGCGACACTAGGGGTCCACTTCAAAACTCGCCATGCGCTGAGCCGTTTACGTGTACTGCTGACACAGAAGCGGGCAGGTATTTGCACGTGCACAAGCGACCAACTGTGTTCAGGCTGCACGTACTCTTCCCCAATGCCCCGAAAAAAGCGTCAGCATCCTTTTGTTTACCCTAGGGGGGAACAAGGTGACGCTCCCAACTAGGGAACGGGCCAAGCCTGGCTGGGCCTCTTTTCTCTCTATGTTTTCTCGGCATAGAGCAAGAGCAGCCGGGGCCCTTACCGCATCGAGGGAAGGGGGTCTTATTCCCGAATTCCTATTCTTTTAGGGGGAAAAGACCCTGCGGAGGCCACACCCGCCCAGCAGGGGAGGTAAAGGTGGCAAAATACATCACATGGCCACTTTGGGCATGTGGGAGGAAATGGCGCGGTGGTAGATCCAACCTCGAGGAGGGGGGAGTTGCTACAACACGGCGACCGGAGGGCAATGAAGGACTGCCTAAGGGAGACGCGGGTCAGCTCGTAAGGTGACCGTACCGCGGAAATACACACAGGAGGAGTCCCGTAGGAGGCCTGATCTGTGGAGCACCTATTCCAGTAGGGGTAGCCTGGGGTACCCGTAGTGGACTGGACCAGCAAGTCCCTCCGCTGAACTGCTGCGGGCCCGAAGGGCTAGGGAGGAATCAACCAGGGACCTAGGTTCTCTGGGAAAGAAGGCGCACTGTTTTACCTCGATCGAGGGAAACAGCGCTGGAAACAAGCGATTCACCCAGTCAGATCGTCGACGTGTACCGAGTTCTACGGGCTCGGACCTGAGAGAACACGGGACGAGACTGACTCAACCCTGAGATCGTAAGGGTGTTAGGTGCTGCCCAGCCCGCAGCTCTGCAAATGTCTGCTAGGGAGGTGCCCCTAGCCAGTGCCCATGAGGATGCCACGCTCCTAGTAGAGTGGGCTTGAACCCGCAAAAAAAGGGGGGGGGGCACGGCCTGGGTGTGATAGGCCAACTGAATGGCATCCACCACCCAGTGAGACACCTCTGTTTGGAGACAGCGTTCCCTTTCTGCTGTCCTCCAAAGCAGACAAAGAGCTGCTCAGAGCGCCTGAAGCTCTGGGTGCGTTCCAGGTAGGCATGCAAGGCACGTACCGGACACGACAGTGAGAGGGCTGGGTCTGCCTCCTCCCGGGGCAGCGCTTGTAGGTTCACTACCTGATCTCCAGAGGGCATGGTAGGAACCATGGGCACATAGCCCAGTCGAGGTCTTAGGATCACATGAGTATCTGCCGGACCGAGCTCCAGGCAAGTGTCGTTAGTAGGGAACGCTTGCAGGTCCCCGACCCTCTTGATGGAAGTGAGCGCGATCAGCAGGGCCGTCTTTTTAGGAGAGGGCCCTGAGCCAACTGATTCTAGCGACTCGGGGGGGATCTCTGAAGACCGGCGAGGAACACCGAGAGATCCCAGGAGGGGAACAGGTTTGGCCGGGAGGGGTTTAACCTCCGTGCACCTCTTGGGAGCCTGACGATTAAGTCGTGCTTACCCAGAGACTTGCTGTCTACTGGGTCGTGGTGAGCTGCGATAGTGGCAACATACACCTTCAAGGTGGATGGGGACAGCCTCCCCTCCAACCTCTCCTGTAGGAACAGGAGCACAGACCTAACTGCGCACCTCTGTGGGTCTTCTGCCCGGGAAGAACACCAATTCACCAATTCACGAACAGACCTCTCGTTTGGCACTCAGTGAAGGCGGTCGCATTTTCTCTCCCTCTCCCTCCCCTGACCTCCCTGCTTTGCTCTCTCGTCACGTCTAGTCAACTGTCTTGTACTTTTGAGAGACTCTCACAGCACTGCTCTCCAAACTAAGAAATTATTATGGATTTGATCAACTGGTCTCTCAACGCAATTGACACCATCTTCTCAAAGAGAAGCTTGGGTTCGGGGGAACCTAACTGTCCTGATGGAACGTTTGCAGCTGGCTACACGATGGACGCGTGGGAGAGGTGGCGGGTCGTGTGTCTGGCGGTTCTTTCCGTGGAGGACGTTGAAGATATCTACCTATTCGGAACCATGATAACAGGTCTTCTGCTGATTGGATTAGGCATTGCCCTGGGTTATCGAAGAATTAAGAAGACGGAGACAGCTGTCCAAAGCCTCACAAGGCTGCCTGTCATGATTGAGGCGGTGGGCAGAGTTGTCAGCACTTAGACTCTCAATATGGATAACATCATGAAGGAGCTTACAGCTTTGCAAAGGCAAATGGATCGTTTAAGAGACCAAAATGGACATGAAGAATAGCTTGAGAAATTGCAGCTATTCGCCCCAAGACAAAACATCTCAATCTTATCTGTTTCGGCACCCAGCAACCAGCACTGGCCTTGGCCAAGGCCGCTGATGGATCAACAACTCCCCTGGTTAGAGCACTGCAATGAGCCGCTCTCGCATTCCCTCCCCCCTCCCAAAACACCCTGGGATTGTGACCTCCTGGCGAATCTCTGGGCTCACACACACACACAAGACTTTACACAAATACAGATATGCATCCGACCCCACACCCCATCCCACGCCTTCGCCGCTTCATACCCCCCAGTCTGACAGGCGGGTCTGTGACCAGCGCCGAGAATGGCTGCAGGACCAGATGGCTGTCTGTCAGTGCTGGGCTACCTCCATCCCCCACTCCCCTACCCTGTTGCAAGTTTTTGTTATGTTGTAGATGTACTGATTATGTGCTAAGTGTTGCTGAGATGTTTTTTCCTGTTCCCATACTGTAATCCTAACAGGAGCATAGTCTGGGGGTTGCTTTTTTTATCTCACCTTTCCCCATGTAATGCTGTATATCTTCTCAATTCCCTGTCTTCCTGCCCTGTCTACCCGTTGTCATATTGTATGTTTGTATGGGCAGGATGATGGCCAATTTCACTGGTTACTTTTACTTGTGACTATGTGACAATAAAGGGTTACTACTACTACTACTACTAGACGCCATTTCAGGGCGTAGAGTTGCCTGGTAGAAGGGGCTCTGGCTTGGTTGAACGTGGCCGTGGGTGGTAGACCAGCTAGATCTTCCGCATCCCGTTCAGGGGCCAGACGTGGAGGTTCCAAAGGTCTGGGTGCGGATGCCAGAGCGTGCCCCGTCCCTGAGAAAGAAGATCCTTCCTCAGGGGAATTCGCCAGGGAAGGGCTGTCGCGAGGAGTACAAGGTCCAAGAACCAGGCCCGGGTGGGGCAGTAAGGAGCCACGAGAGTGACTTGTTCCTCGTCCTCCCTGACCTTGCACAGCACCTGTGCAAGAAGGCTCACTGGGGGAATGCGTACTTGCGCAGCCCCACCGGCCAGCTGTGTGCCAGTGCATCTGCCCCGAGGGGAGCCTCTGAACGGGCGTACCAGAGCGGGCAGTGGGAGGTCTCTCGGGAGGCAGAGGGGTCTACCTGGGCCTTGCCAAACCGTTCCCAAATCAGCTGAACCGAGTGGGGGTGAAGCCTCCACTCTCCACCAGGCAAGCGTTGTCATGACAGCGCATCCGCTATCACATTGAGGTTGCCGGGGATGTGAGTGGCACGCAGCGACCTGAGTCGGTGCTGGCTCCAAAGGAGGAGACGACGGGCAAGTTGTGACATGTGACGGGAGCGTACACCGCTTTGGCGATTTATGTACGCGACCGCAGTGGTGCTGTCCGACCTGACCAGGACATGTTTGTTGTGAATTAACGGGAGAAACTGCCGCAGGGCTAGAAGGACGGTCAACAACTCGAGTCAGTTGATGTGCCAATGCAGCTAGGCCCTTTTCCAACGGCCTGAGGCTGCATGCCCGTTGCAAACGGCACCCCAACCCAATCTGGAGGCGTCGGTCGTGACCAGGACGCGTCTGGACACCTGCTGTAGGGGTACTCCAGCCCGTAAGAAACAGAGGTCTGTCCAGGGGTTGAATGTTTGTTGGCAGGCGGGGGTGATTGTTACCCGGTGCGTGCCGTGGCACCATGCTCGTCTCGGGACTCGGGTCTGGAGCCAGTGTTGGAGCGGTCTCATATGCATCAACCCCAGCGGCGCAACCGCCGCGGAGGACGCCATATGCCCCAGGAGCCTCTGGAAAAGTTTTAAGGGGACCGCTGTGCCTGGCCTGAAGGCGGCGAGGCAGTTCAATCCTGACTGGGCACGCTCGTTGGTGAGACGTGCTGACATTGAGACCGAGTCTAACTCCATCCCGAGAAAAGAGATGCTCTGAACTGGGGTGAGCTTGCTCTTTTCCCAGTTGACCTGAAGCCCCAGACGGCTGAGGTGCCTGAGCACCTGGTCTCTGTGGGCGCATAGTAACTCTCGCGAGTGGGCCAGAATGAGCCGGTCGTCGAGGTAGTTGAGTATGCGGATGCCGGCTTCTCGGAGCGGGGCAAGAGCTGCCTCTGCGACTTTCGTGAAGACGCGAGGGGACAGAGACAGGTCGAAGGGGAGGACTTTGTACTGATACGCCTGGCCCCCGAACGCAAACCGCAGGTAGGGGCGGTGTCGGGGCAGGATGGAGACGTGGAAGTACGCGTCCTTAAGGTCTATCGCTGCGAACCAATCTAGATGCCGGACGCAGGTTAAGATGTGTTTCTGCGTGAGCATCTTGAACGGGAGTTTGTACAACATTCGGTTGAGAACTCGAAGGTCCAAGATTGGTCGTAAGCCGCCGCTTTTCTTGGGTACGATGAAGTAGGGGCTGTAGAAACCCTTCTTCATCTCGGTTGGAGGGACAGGCTCTATCGCGTCTTTGGTCAGAAGAGTCGCAATTTCCGCGCGCAGAGAGTGGGCGTGTTCGCCGTGTACTGCGGAAAAGCGGACGCCCATGAAGGGGGGCGGGGGCCTGGCAAACTGAATTGCATAACCGAGTTGGATGGTCCGGGCCAGCCAGCGAGACGGGTTGGGAAGTGAAAGCCACGTGTCCAACCTCTGCGCTAGGGGCACCAAGGGGACGGTTAATTTGGACGTACCCGGCGGGGCTTCGCAGCGGAGCGGAGCAGGTAGGGCAGCGTTGGGCGGCGACAGGGCGACCCGCAGCTGGGGTGCTGAGAAAGACTCAAAGCACTTACCTTGCTCCGCACACCCGGCAGGGGGCGGGTTAGCGACTGAGGAGGAGGTCTCGGGTAGGCGTCCTCTAGACTGGTCGGAACCGGCCGGCCGGGGGGGGGGGGCAGTCGTGGGGCTGGAGACGGGTGGTCCGTGTCCAGGAAGCCGGGACTGCTGAGATCTGGTGGCACAGTGCCGTGGGGACAGCATTTGCGGGCCAGGTGACCCAGAGACAAAAGAAAATAGCTCGTTACAGAGAATATGAGAATGTGAAAACTAATTCGACAAAAAATTCTCCTCCCGGCCCTCCACCAGGGATGGAGCGGTCTTACCACCTCCGGAGCTAACATCTTGGTCCCTGGGTTGAGCGTCTACGGACAGCCTGGGAGCCTTCCGGGTCCTTGAGGGGGTGAATGAATGAATGAATGAAATTTTTATTTATAATGCACTTTACATTTGACATCAAATCTCAAAGTGCTTACAAAAATAATATAATATATAAAAATAATAAAAATAAATAAATACGCAGACACTTAGGGTGTGCAAACACTTAAAAAAATACTTAAAAATACGCTTTTCTAAAAAGATAAGTTTTCAGTTCTTTTTTAAAAACATCCGTAGTCTTGAGAGCTCTAAGTTGTTCTGGAAGGGCATTCCACAGACGAGGAGCGGATGCTTTAAAAGCCCTGTCGCCCATAGTGTTGAGCCGTGTCCTAGGTATAACCAGGAGATGCCGTTTGCCTGCTCTGGTCCGAGTGGAACTATTTCGGGAAAGGAGATCAGTGAGGTATGTGGGGGCCGCACCATGCAGACAATAGTGAGTGTGCAAGAGGATCTTATATTCTATGCGGAAGTGAACAGGAAGCCAGTGAAGGGATTTTAGGATAGGAGTAATGTGCTCATGTTTCCGCACTCTCATTAGGACCCTGGCAGCACTATTCTGCACAAACTGGAGCTTTTGGAGGCTCCTACCAGGGATTCCCCACAGCAGTGCGTTACAGTAATCCAGCCTGGAGGAGACAAAGGCATGGACGAGCTTCTCCGCAGCTGAGAAGGAAAGAGAGGAACGCAGTTTTGAAATATTACGTAGGTGAAAAAACGAGGTTTTACAGATTGAGGTGACATGATTGTCAAAAGAAAGGTATGGGTCAAACTTGACCCCAAGGTTAGTAACGGAAGGAGAGAGAGAAATAGTATTGCCAAGAAAAGAAACAAGTGTGAAAGGAGACGAACGTAGTTGGTGAGGCGTTCCGATTTGGATGGCTTCTGTTTTAGAGCCATTCAGCTGCAGAAAATTTTGATTCATCCATGCCCCGATCTCCTCCAAGCAGGCGGTGAGGCGGGAAATGATGACAGATGGGGAACCTGAGGGAGTGATATGAAGATAAAGTTGTGTGTCGTCAGCATAGCAATGGTAGTGAATTCCATGCCTGCTGACGACACGACCAAGGGGAAGCGTGTAAATAGTAAAAAGAGTTGGACCGAGTACGGAGCCCTGGGGGACCCCACAGGTAACAATATGAGGTGAGGATTTTGCCTTCCCCAAGGCTACATACTCAGTCCTATCTGTAAGATAAGAGCGAAACCATTTTAGGGAAGTGTCGGAGAGACCAATATAGTGCTGAAGTCTATGAAGGAGGATACGATGATCAACAGTATCAAACGCAGCAGAGAGGTCGAGGAGGATAAGCAGAGAAGTGGAACCCGAGTCAGAGGCCATAAGGAGGTCACTAGTCACTCTGAGGAGTGCTGTCTCTGTGCTGTGTTGAGAGCGAAAACCAGATTGATATTTATCATACAAACCTTTAGAACTGAGATGAGTATGAAGCTGAGAGGAAACCACTTTTTCTAACACTTTTGAGATGAATGAGAGGTTAGAGATGGGTCTATAATTTGACAGAGGTTCCGGATCTAGTGTTGGTTTTTTAAGAAGAGGTTTAATAATAGCTGTTTTTAGAGCTATTGGAACATTTCCTGTTTGCAGTGAAAGATTTATCAGTTTAGTTATAAGAGGGCTAATGGAAAAATTGTGAGTTTTGAGCAGAGAGGTGGGAAGGGGATCAAGAGAACAAGTGGATGATTTAGATTTACTGATAATATTCTCGACCTCCTGCTGCGTTGTAGATGAAAAATGTGACAGTTTTTGCGTAATCAGTACTGTAGGGGTGTCAGGATTGGAACATGTAAGAGGAGAAAGAGCTGAGCGGATACAATCTATTTTGGAAGTGAAAAAGTTCATAAATTTATTACAATTTGAATCGGTATGGCTGAAAAATGATGGAGTCTGTGGTTTGAGAATGTGATGAATTGTGGAGAACAATTTTTTGGAGTCACCTGCATTGTTATTAATCAGCATGGAATAATGCTGTGACCTAGCCTTTGAAAGAGCTCTAGCATAGGCCCTACGATGCTCTCGATAGGCCAATTTATGCACCACCAAGCCTGATTTTTTATAGGTCCGCTCCAGGACACGACCAGACTGTTTCATCACTCTAAGTTCTCCTGTAAACCAGGGTGCGGACCTAGAGAAAGTTACAGTCCGGCTTTTAACTGGGGCATGACTGTCCAGAATGGAGCTAAGGCTGGTGTTGTAAAAATTCACAAGTTCATCCATTGACAAATCTGGCAAAGGGGAAAGAAGATGTAAATCCTGACTAAAAGAGATGAAGTCGATGTTCTTGATATTTCGAAAAATCATCTGACGTTTTGGTTTATGAAAAGAAAATGACAATGGAATTTTGAATAATGTTGCCAGATGGTCAGAGACACCAACATCATACACATCAAGGCCAGTAACTGTAAGAGAGTCAGTAATAACTAAATCCGGTATATGGTGTTGGGACATCAACAAACTGATGGAGATTAATACAGTCTAATGTGTATTTGAAGTCAGATGCCAGTCGGCAAGTCTGGGAATCCATATGTACATTAAAGTCACCAATAACTAAAATGTTGGAGTATATTGTACAAAGGGAAATAAGAAAACTGTGTATATCAGAGATGAATGTTAAATGTGCTTTAGGCGGGCGATAAATAAGAGCTATTGTTGCAGAAAACGGATGTTTACAATTAAAAACAAGACTTTCAAATGTGTCCATATTGGGAATGGTCACGGGTGATAACACCAGATTGCTGCGATATATTACAGCAAGCCCCCCACCCCGGCCAGTTGTGCGGGGCTTAGAAAGATAGCAATACCCAGATGGGCAGGCCTCATTAAGAGAGGAATAGACATCAGGCTGCTGCCAGGTCTCACTTAGGCAGAGAATATCTATCCCTTTGTCCAAAATGTGATCGTGTATGAGTCCAGATTTATTTGACAATGACTGCACATTAAATTGTTCAATAGTAATGTAAGTTTTGATGTCCAGTTTATTACAAGGACGTAGGACGCTGTGATCCACTCCGGGTTTTCTGTTGTACCAATCGGAGTTAAATGTTCCTCCAGTGGCGGCGCTCTGATGACGTAATCCAGGTGCGGCGTGGCGTAAGGCCGTCCAGAGAGATGCGATGTTACTGTGGTTACCGTGTTTGGACACAACAAACCGGCGACCCGACCCTCTATGGATATACCGGGCTCGACGTGGTAGAAGATCCTGTCGCGAATGGATTTCAGTACCGCTGAAAATCCTATGTTGCTCCATTAGGATGTCGATCGTCAACACAGTGCCGGGTTGGGCACCGCCACTTGCGGCCAGCCAAAATCCAGGAGGGCAAAAAGATATAATAGTCACCCACACAACCAGGATAGTCCACAGCATAATCCACAGCATCAGGAAAAAAATTATTTCTTTGCAGATATCCGTTTAAAGGCGGAGGCACTGCAAGAACCAAGAAGCTCGAGAAAGCCCCACCACCACTATAACCTCGCCATAGCAGGGCGGCAGGAAGGCATCAAAACTTCATGGCAGTCCAAACGATATAAACTGGTATACTTACAGTACATTTATTACGGTAGTGGACGCATCCAGTATGTAAAAAGCATTCAATTAAAACTAATAACCGGGAAAGCGGCAAAAACCGGCAAAAAGACCAGGAGAAGCGGCGAACAATCAGCGCCAGCGTCCTCTCCTAATCAGTTGCAGTACAACTCTGGGGTCCATGAGATGGGGGCGTCCGCTTCCTGCGGAGTGCTCGACGCTAGGGCTGAGAGCTGGGCCCGGGTTGAGGCGGAGCAGGGTGTTTCATAGCCGCAGGAGGATGCCCTCGGCGAGCAGACGGGGCATGGCCCATGGCGGCAGGCTTGCGGCGGGGCAGGATGTGCAGTGGCCTCCGTCTGCCTTACCGCTGAGAACTGCTGGGCAGAGTCGTCAATGGTGGCGCCGAATAGACAGAGCTGGGAGACGGGCGTGTGGGAGAAGGTGTGCCTTGTCTACCTCCCGCATTTCGACCAGGTCCAGTCCACAGGTGCGTTTCTGGACCACAAGGGGTGGCCATCGCCTGTTCGAGTGCCGGCGCTTCTGACCTCCGTGGCCCGGGGGCGCGGTTGGTCATCCAGCGCAGTTCCTGCAGCACATCAAGAACAGGACTACCCAAGGTGCAAGTTTTGAAGCGCCTTGGCCTGGCGTTGGTTGCAGGAAGGGCCGTGGCGTGCAGAGTGGAAGTGGTCTGGGACCGTTCCACCGCGAGGGTAGTGAGAGCGGTGGAGCGAAGAAGCCTTGGCTTTGCTCAACTCGTCGTGCACGTCCGGGAAGAGAGGAACGGGGGGGCGTGGCTGTGAGCGGCGCACCTGCCCGCGGGACCGATCAAGTAGCCCGGGAAAGCATAGCGGATCTCCGTGCGTCAGGCTCAGGCTGGGCGGCAGACCCGAAGGTGGCAGCCCAGGCGAGCGATCAGCATCCGATGCTGCTGTAACACTCTCCGATGCAGCGGTGATGTCATCCAATTCTGAAGCAAGCAAGCGTGCCGGGGAGGCGGGCGGTTCGAGGGGGTTTACCCGGCGAACAGAGCCCGTCATATTCCCCAAATCGCCTACATCACCCGTGGCGCCTGCGTCAATCCCGTAGGAAGGAGGCAAGGCGCGGGGGGCAGCTGAAGTGGCTTTCTCTCATTACAAAAGAAAGCCGTGCGACCGCATTGCTATAACGGCCATGTTCTCACACTGAGAAGATGAACCATTGGAGAGAATGCTCATCCCGGGCTCAGACGGAAGCAAACAAGCGTGCCGGGGAGGCGGGAGGTTCGAGGGGGTTTACCCGGCGAACAGAGCCCGTCATTGTCCCCAAATCGTGTTCATCGCCCGCGGCGCCTGCGTCAATCCCGTAGGAAGGAGGCGAGGCGCGGGGGGCGGCTGAAACGGCTTTCTCTCATTACAAAAGAAAGCCACACGACCGCAATGTTGCCATGGCTATGTTCTCGCACTGAGAACATGAACCATTCATAAATGCTGCCTGCGTGTGATCGCAGCCCAGGCATGCAAGACAGTGTTTTATGACCGAGAGAGGTGGGGAGAAATCACCGCATTCAGAAACTACACAGGGGCGGAAATTACATCTTTATAAAGACGCGTCCTGAAAAGGATGTTCAACGCCGCTGTGTAATGCTCTTTCAGCGCCCAGGGGCAAACTGCACGCCGGCAGTGAAGAGAAAAGCCGCTGTAGTGCGCCGTAAATCCAACAGCAAAGCAGAGCGTCAGAGTATCAGAAGCAGGATCAGTTGTGTTACTCGCAGCTGACTGCATACACACGACCTTCGGCTCCGAAGAAAATTACTGAATGAACGAGCATATTTCTCTCGCCTTTATATCCGTATCCGGAGGCGGAGTATGCAAATACTGTTCGCCAACTCTCGTTGGCCTTTTTTCATAGATAAGAGGTATCTTTCGGCGATCAAGAGAGACCCCTAGTGTCGCTTCTTCGATACGACGTCGAAGTGAGCGACAGACGGGGAACCAAATGTGCCAAACAAACAATGACACATTCCTTCACTCAGGGCAGGTGCATTCAGGGATTGCATCTCCCCCCTGAAGCAATCATGCAAGACAGAGAGGGTAGACCCCCATCCCTGTGAGCCTGCCTTGCTTTCACTTGGATATTTTGATACATCAAAGTGATTACATAATCTGTGACAGTGAAATGGCTAGGGAGGACACTAGCTGTCTCCTTTTGTCTAGTGTTCTTGTTAACAGCTAAAGCAAGAACAAGTCTTGAAAGCAAGAGAGGAGAGAGGGTGGACTGAATGAACAAGGAAAATATGGAGATATTTAAAAAATTACCGAAATGAATTCCCCTTCACTGTTTGTCGCCACCATGGCTGCAGCATGGGTTGCGTTGACCCGCCGAAGTTCCTTATTGGCCTGTAAAGTGGAGAAATAGTTGACGGCAGCAAACTCGATAAGGGCAGAGAAGACAAAGGCAAAGCAGACGGAGATGAACCAGTCCATGGCTGTGGCATACGAGACCTTGGGTAGAGAGTGGCGGGCACTGATACTCAGCGTGGTCATGGTAAGCACTGTGGTGATGCCTGTCAGGAATAAAAGAACATACATAGAAAACCAGTCATCTTGTCAATCTAAACAAACTTTCATGACAGAACAGTCATTAAAGTAATAGTTTACCCAGAAATAACAATTCTGCCAATATATTCACCTTCATGCCGTTCCAAACCTGTATGCAGTTATTTTGAAGAATCTTCAAAAAGCTCTTTTCCATACAGTAATGTCACATCAGTCAAGTGTCATAAAGGACAAAAAACACCATAAAAGTAAACCATTAATGAAACTACCATGATGACACAGCAGGCAATCACATTTCTGGGATCTTCAGTGCAGCAACATTTAATGGTGGATATGAGCAGCGCTGTGATTTTACTAATCTGTCATCAGCACCCCAACATGAGTGTACATTATGTAGGTAACCCCATGCCAAAAAATACAAAAAAAATTAAGTATTATTGCATAATTATTGCCCATTATTTTCTATTTTTGCCCTATAATTCTGTGAACAAAAATATTACATTCTCAGAATGTTCTACACTTTTTTTTATCAAAACAATACTATCAAAACTATAAGTCTACTGCAGAGCTCACTTTTAGAAATACTAGCTTTAGAATTTTTTTTTTAAGATTTTGTGTATGACTGACATTTATATTTTCTCTTCACATGTGATCGGACTATCATCGTGTTTTCTAGACCATGTCTTTTAGGATTTCACAATTAATCTTTGATGCGGTGCAGTTGTTACTTAGAAATATCAGACTGTTAGATGGCGCCATTGATAAATCAGATTTGAGGCATGCAATAACAAAAGTAATCATACAGAGATATCTTCAGTTTATTGTGACTACATTTTTTTCTATCAACAAAACCAGTATTCAGCAGCTGTGTTTGATTATTTTGGAACAGGTGTATGAATAAACATCCTTACACACATAACATACTTCTAAAACCTAACAAATGTGGCATTTAAAAACGAGAACTTCCTTCAAATGTGCAATATAAGTCTTTACTGCTTAAATCATTGCTTCATATACAGTAAATGATAATACTTAACATAATAACAAAACTTAATAAGCTGGTTTCAATTGCACTTAATTGCAAAGACATATTTTCAAATATGACATTATTTGTATTCGCATATCCATTTACAGATGGCTATTTCACACTGCGGTGGTGGAGATAGGGTCTGGGTTGGTACTGTAAAACTTTCAAGGTGGCCTTGTATAAGATCATCATTAGATCAGATTTGGACTCACATCAGTTACAGCGGTTGGACTTTGGAAATTAAAAACAGCCATTTGAGAGTTTCAATTCTTTTCAGAAAAGTTTAAATCTAACAACAGTAGCTGCAAGGCAATTGGGTCTGAAAGAGCAGACATGACTGTGAACAGTGAAACATTGGCGTAGTCAAGGGTGGGCCTGGGCCCACCTAAATTAGACCCAGGCACACCCAGAATATTACAGATTATTCTTTGACATCAAATATATATTTACAAAATAGGTTCAAAATTGCATAAATTCTGATATTTGAAAGAGTGAAATAACCATTTAAATGGGCCACTTCTCTACTGTTTCTGCGAAAATTGTGTGAAAACTTGGCCAATCCATTTTTATTGAGGCCTACTCAATAGTAATTTCCTGACTACACCCTTGCCGTGAAATAGAATAAATTATATATTATGTATTGACTTGATCCTGATGAAAATGTAAATAATAACAAATCTTCAGTAATCTTTTAGAAATGGGATGTTTACAATCCCCAAACAACACTTTTGCAGCATTTTCAAATTGAACAAAGTGATCAAAATCATTTTGAAGTGCCCATTTGACAGTACATTTGTGGGGTGTCTAAAGAACTCAAAAGTGTCACAGCTGAGCATATTTATAGTCCAAGTCTTTTGAAGACATATGATAATATTGTGTGATAAAAAGTCTTATATTTTGGTCTTTATTAATTAATTGAAAATCTCAATCTTTCAGAACAAATATGGTGTCTATTGTGCAGAATGGATCAAATGTCAAATCAAATCAAATCACTTTATTGTCACACTACTGTGTACACGAGTGCAACAGCAGGTGAAATTCTTGTGTGCGATAAATTCTTGCATCGCTTTTGAACAACACTGACACAACACATATTATAAGCATTTGAGAGCCATTGTTGTGAGGAAGATATTCAGTGAAAAAAGATGTCAATTTCAGTCCGTTTTTATCCTTTATGGAGCTTGAAAAACATGGTCACTATGAACTGTCATTGTATGGAAAAGAGCTGTTAGACGATTCTTCAAAATTGATTCTGTGTTCCACAGAAAACAGCATATGGGTTTGGAATAACATAAGAGTGAGTAAATATTTAGATTTGTTTTATTATTATTGTTTTAATCTAAATGAATTCAGGACTAAACCTAATCTGCGTTCAGATTCCTTGCACTCAAAATAGTTTAAAGCTCCCTGATCTGTGAAAAAAAGCTTCATGGGTAAATCTCAAATATGGACATTTCTTGGAGGACTTCTCCAGAATATTGAGAATATTTTTCTGTAAACACTCTGCATCAGGCTAATGACACTGCCAAAGGCGAGACAAATTAAGGACACATATTTAATGAAGTGTAGCTATTTTATTTTTTTTCTGGATTTATTTTATTCAGTGAAGGAATAATTAGTAATTTGGTTGTCATTTGTAAAAAGCGTGTTACACTTCAATTTGTAAAAACAAAAACATATCAGACAAAGTTTCTATCGTGATGTTAGTCAGAGTTAAATTACTGCAGGGCAGAATGGGAATGGATGACTTGCTGCAAACATCTACTGGTTTTATTTATTTACTAAAAACCTTGATTTATTATTTTCTTTTTCTTAAATGCCATCTTTTAAAAAAATAAATGCAACTTGGAATGATTTATGTTGCAGAGTAGGATTTTACCATGTAACCATTTAATACAGTTTAAATTGCTGACAACGTTTAAGATCATGTAAATGTATTCATTTTTGTTCTTTTATCAGGGTGAAGTCAGTTATAAACTGGAAATAAATTGGAAAACAGAAGTAGAATTTTACCCATTACCATGATTTTGCATCTATACACCTTCACTTACGTTCCTACCAGTTTAATGTGCACTAGTGCTGTGCACATGAGTGTATATAATTTAAGAATAACCCAATGACTTAAAATCTCATGTAAAGTTTTTTTTTTCTTATGTTGTCTGATTATTTTGAATAAGCTGTTTTTTTTTTTTTTTTTTTTAGTTAGTTATTAGCATACTGTGTACTGCAAGACATCTTTATTATGGTCTTATTTTCCCAGGTGAAAATATATTTTGAAACACAATATAACTTAAAACACAGGATGGTTTAAGATATTAGGTCTTGCTTTCAGAGACATCTAACACAATTTGGTGGGCTTTATGCTTAAAACAATTAAGAACAAACTATTTGCCAATGGGGTAGGAAAATCCCTTTTCTTAACCCATTAGCATTTTTTTCTTGTTATAAGCATACAATTTGAACTAATACTAACTTGTGTTCCCTTCTGTCACTCACTCAATGTTGTATCGATGTAGTGACACTAGGGGTAGCTCTTGGGAGCCCCAAAACACCTCAGATCTTTAAGAAAAGTCCAATAAAAATTGGTGAGTGGATACCACTCCCCCAGACATACGGGTATAAAAGGAGAAGTAATGCCCACTCTCATTCAGATTTTTTGTTCAGAGCCGAGCGGTTGTGTATCAGTGAGCTGAATTCTACTGCTGTTCCATTCACCTCAAAGAAGCGAAAGCTGTTGGATATACGGCACATTCCAGCGGCCTTCTCTCCTTCTGCACGCCTAGTGCAGATTACGCCCCTGGGCACTTAGACAGCTCTACTTAAAGGGTTACTTCAGGATTTAGCATTAAGCTTTGTATCAGTAGAAAACCAGTAGTATTTTCGAATTACCGAGCTCCCCCCCCTCATATCCCCCTGAGACGAGAGATTTATTTATTTTTAGTCTGGAAAAAATCCTCCTGTACGAGCCGCAATACAGCGATGAACAGTTGCGGGAGATGGAGGAACAAGAGGCAGCCGGAGCAGATGCTGTAGCAGGTGAGCAAAACCTGCTTGGCAGGCAGGAGGAAGAGCCCAGCCAGACACGAGTTGGGGCGGACTGGTGGTGTCAGTGCTCTCGCTGTGCGCCTATGGAAACAGATAGAGAGTCCTATTGCTGTCGTGAATTTCAGCGATGCCATTTTCTTCTGGACGAGATCGCTGAATCCACTGATGAAACAGCACCGCTAACTTGAGCATGTATAACTGAGCACCCAAGTTTTGTACCACACATGGACAGGGGAGTCCTGGAAACTTATTTTAGGATCCCGAAGATAAACTGGAAATGCCAGCCAAAGCCCGCAGGGACAAACGGACGGCTTAGTGTAAAGTGAGTATTTTGTTTGTTTTTCTTTTTGTTACTAAGACATCATGTACAGAGTTTGGACACCCGGAATTATAATGTTCTTCCCGCGTAGTCAGTCAATTTATCAACTAACTCACGATTTATAGAGTCACGATGTATCAAAGCAAGCCTTGTTGTATCATATTTTCAGATACTGCCGCCTGTAACCGGTAGGCGTGGTTTGGGAGTGGCATCGTAAGGGCAGCAAAGCAAGTGCATTCTGGGAGTTGTTGTCTTTCAGCCACATGTGTAAAAAATAAATTTTCTGCCTTTTCTCAGTCTAGAATGCTTCAAATTCATAAATAATTTCACATTTATACTATATAAATGACCAATTTTAAATACACATTCATCTTCCCAGAGGTGAAGTATCCCTTTAAAGAGTATATTTCTGCTAAAAGAGTACATTTCCTCTTTAAGAGCAAACACATTGACGTGAACATCTTTATAAAGACGTGTCTTTATAAAGATGCCTTTCTGTCTTTGTGTGATTCCCGGATCCAGTCGTAATCTCTCCACTTCCGACGGCCACGGGGTGCTGCCTCACGTGTAGCGATCAAACTGAATCACCATTGGTGGAAGTTTCATGTTCTCCAGCCCGCCTCATGGCCAGCTTAACATCTCTTTTGGGGCTCGCAAGCAGGATGAGTATCAGATTGGACTGGAGTATCAGATTGGACTGGAACCATCTGTCCTTCCCTGAGCCCTCGCGGCTAGATGATTGGTTCCTGGGTTCAGGGCACCACTCACGGCCATGCCCCCCCTGGTCCCTTTCTTCCCAGAAGTTCATGACGAACTGATAAAGTCATGGAGGGCACTTTTTGCTGCCCAAAACTGACTTCCAGGTTTGTCCACTCTCTCTACCCTTGATGGCGTGAAAAGTAAGTGAAAAGTACCCATGGGTACACGAAGGATCCTCAAGTGGATAAGGTGGTCGCGGTGCATCTGTGCCCACAAAATGCTGCCACTTGGCAGGTTCATCTGGCACTCCCATCCAGGGCCTATAGAACTATATCGTCTCTGGTGACCAAAGCCTACAGTGCTGCTGGACAGGCCGCCTCCACCATGCAAGTACACCAGGCCAAGGCACTGAAAGAGCTGCATGTGGATAGTCCTGATGCCGATGTGCTGCAGGAGCTGCGCTTGGCGACCGACCTCACCCTCCGTGTGCCTAAGGTCATGCCACAAGCACTCGGGCAGTCGATGTCCACCATTATGGTGCAGTACCTGTGGCTGAATCTGGTCGAGATGAGGGACGCAGACAAATTTCGCTTTCTCAATGCATCCTTCTCCCAGATCAGCCTATTTGACTGCACCATTGAGGACTTTGCCCAGCAGTTCTTGGTGGTGAAGAAGCAGACAGAGGCTATACAGCACATCTTGCCCCAGCGCGGCTCAAGATCCCGTACCCCGTCTGCTCACCGAGGGTGTCCCCATATGGCGGCGAAAGCCAAGACGGCTCTGCCATAGCCCGAGCCCAGTTCTCAGCCCCAGCGTAGAGCCCCCCCCAGGAAGCGGATGCCCCCCGCCTCACGGCCAGGCATGATGACCTCCTAAGGCTCCTAAGCACCCCTGAGACAGACGACCTAGGGAGAGAAATGTCTGGTACCAGAACACTCCATCCTCTGGTGGAGGGCCAAAAGGTAAATCTTTTGTTTCCTTTGAGGTTGTGTTCACCGTACCCACATTGTGAAAAACAATTGCGTTTTCCTCACTCCTTAGGTCACACAATCGGTGTTCATGACTGCCGTTGTCACGGCCGCTAGACACCAAGCACTCCATCCAGGGCCCCACGAACGCGCAACCCCTCCCCTTCACGCGCCACACCTATGGCCAGCCGGTTGCGCAGAGCAAGGTAAGTGCTTCGATGTCCCCCTCAGCGCAACCGCCTCGGGTTGAAGCAATGCTCCTCGACGTGGCGTTGTCTGCTCCACCCCGCCGCGAGGCCCCACCCCCAGGTACGTCAGAAACGATTGTCCTCTTATTGCCGATCGTGCCAAAGAAAGGCAGTGGGTTGCAGCTAATCTTGGAACTGCGAGTTCTGAACCGGACCTTACATAGACTCTCATTCAAGATTCTGAAGCAGAAACACATTTTGACATGCGTCCGGCATCAAGATTGATTTGCGGTGGTAGACTTACCGTGCCGGTAGACTTATTCACACACTTTCACATCTCAGTTTTACCTTGACACAGACCCTTCCCACGGTTTGCTTTTGATGGCCGGTCATATCAGTACAAGGTCCTCCCCTTCAGCTTGTCCTTGTCCCCTCGTGTTTTCACGAATGTCGCAGAAGCATGACCTGATCATCAGGTTACTTAGATGCACCAGGAGGCTGAACCCTCCTAGTTTTTGCTAATGTAATGAGAGCAATAGGCCATCTACTAGTGCTATCACTACCTAGTGGCATCTTCATGTTAAGGTGATAGCGGGTTTAAAGGTTTAAAAACCTATCGCAACAAAAATGAAAACAACATATTATTTTATATAATTATTTTTATTTTAGATTAGTTATTTCAGAGCCATGAAAATGTATTTTAGTTTAGTTTCATTTTTTTCAATTATTTTAAATATTTATTTTTATTTCAGTTTACAGAAATGTTTTTTTACATTTAGTTTTTGTTTTCATTTTAGTTTATGACTAAATTTTGCTCCAGGCAAATATGAGTAAGAGCACTATATGAGGGACAAAAAAAAAAAGAAAATTACTTAATTTTAAAGGATGAAACATACTCTATGTAAGATTGTGAACACTTCACAATTAAGTATGTTCAACCATTCAAATCTTTGTGCACATACTAGCATAAAGTATGATTCTACTTTAAGTTTTTTTTTTTTTTAAAGGTTTTTACGCAGAAATACAGTGCACAAAATTGGCGCAATTGTTTAGTGAATTCACCCCTTAGATTTTGACAGATGCATTATGGAAGTGGTTTCAGGTAGTGCAGACTGTCTAAAAGAATCTAGTTCCTGCACCTTGAGGCTGATTCATTTTGATGTATGATTTTAAGGACATTTTTGATTACATTTGTACAACAAACACTTTTGCTACTGTGTTCAGTCACCACTTAATAATGTCCAATGAGAAATCTGGTCATTTTATGGTATATAAGGAGCCACCGAAAAAAAAAATAGCAAAGATGGGTCATGGCTCGCCAATTTGACAACAGATGCATCAGCAAACAATCCAGCACTTTGAGAACAATGTTCCCCAAAGACAAATTGGAAGTATTTTGAGCATTCCACCCTCCTTGCCGCGGATGTACCGAGTATACTGTGCCCACATTGTGCTCACCTTCTCCAAACCTGTTATTAGGGGGCAAGGGGTACTGCAGATTCAATTTGCCCTGCCATTCACACCAAGACAGACCTATAGGGTGACTCATGGTCAATGGGTCGAGCAGATTGGAATTAGATATGTGTTCTCACCCAATGAGAGAGTGCATTCAAGGAAGAGATAGTCTGTTATGAGGACAGTGACAATGAAACATGACCACATCTTAATAGAGACAGCAGCATTGTATGGCAAGCACAAAGCTTAATTCTGAATGACTTGGTCCCTATTTAGACAAGAGCCTATGGACCATATGGAAGGGTCGAATAGGACTCCTAGTTAATCACCAAAGTTATAAAGATTCACCACAAACAGTTATGAAGAAATGTACACTGGGCCCTAAAGACCAAATGCTTATCTTATCTTATAATCTTGTTTATCAAGATAATTGTCAATCCGACAAGCCATGACATGCCTCGTATGAATGTTGGGAAGGAGAAGCCGAAACATACTCTATGCAAATATGCGAACAGAGATGCAAATGCTTGGCAACCGCATTGCCAACACGAGCCTTGTTGAACATACTTATGTGAGTTCTTGCATTATCATGGTGGCAACAAACCTCAGTACTCAAGGGGGCAATATATTTACCTTTAAACTTCTGCCACCCTGTCTATTTCATGGGAAGTCCAAAACATTAAAGTAAACCGGTTCATTCGGACAGTTCATGGAAATTAACCAGTTAAAATAAACTATTCACCCATTGGCATAAATGTAGTAATTGCTTATATGCTTAGAGTGCTCAACTACAACATGCATTTGGATATATGTCTGATTATAATGTTCTTCTACTGTCTTTGATCATAATTTGATAATTACTTCGGTAAGATCACTAAACAATTTTCACAAACCGCTTTACACGAGTGCGATAATAATAATAATAATAATAAAAGTTTCTATCCTTGGCTGTTACAGTTGAAAGGTGTATTATATCGACATTCATGAAAAGCCATTTTCTCTTCTAGCAAAAGGAAATTATATATGTACAATACACTACACGGGTCCATATAACAAAGGAAGTTTAGAAGCAATGTGCTTGAATAGGTCAATTGACTGCCTCAAATTAGTGATAACTGAAGCTCATTACCATTAAATATCTACGTACATTGATCATTTACAAGCTCATGGTGCTTTTAACAAACCAGTGTCTTCCACAGATAAATACATCTTGAGTCCTTTCTATATATAATATAATGTAATACCTCATTGAATCTCAACTGCAGCCACAAAGAATTGGTTGATATCAATATTTCATTTATTTGAGAACACATTTCACGGAAGGAAAGATAAGTAAAATCATAGGAAAAGAATAGGCACAAATTAAAGAGAGCTGGGGGCAAACACATGCTTTTAAAGGCAACAAAGTTGGTTCGAATTAACCTCAGTCAGTTACGTCTCTGAATCAAATGCTCTGGGTTATTTTAGCATTTAGTGAAGGGGACATGCTGATTTAGAACATCTTCAATGACAAGGACAATAAGTGCCTCTGCATATCTATCTCCCCTTCTTTCTCCCTCTCTCTAAAGAAAGTAATCTGCCAGAATCTCTTACTTCTTTGTTTGTTTTGCACTGTATTAAGCAGTGTATTAATTATTCTTTTGCATCTCATATTTTTTTTATACAAGTCTGGATAGTACAGGACAACCAATAATGGATTGGTTGAATGGAAAATCAAGCCAATTTACAAGTTTAAAATCAAAATGGAATTATGTGTGAATGCCGAAAATCATATATTACAGCATAAGTAATGTAATGTAAATCACAGTAATGATATATGTCACTGTGTTGGGTAAGTTACTTAAAAAAGTTATCCACTACCAATTTCTAATAACTCCCTAATTGGAATACTTTACTGATTTATCCATGAGATAAGTAATCACATTACTTATTACTTTACTTTTAAGTCACTCTCTAAAATACTTTTGCAGAAATTAATAAAATACTCTGTCTGTATTTCCTCTTTGTTCCCCTTCTCAACTTTGGGTCAATGTAGTGACACTAGGGGTCGCCCTTGGGAGCCCCAGACATCGCTGATCTTTGAGAAAAGGCCAATGGGAATTGGCGAGTGGAATTTCCATACCACTCCCCCGCACATACGGATATAAAAGGAGCTGTAATGCAACCACACATTCAGAATATTTCTTCGGAGCCGAGTGGTTGTGTTCAGCGAGCTGAATTACTCTGCCGATCCATTCACCTCTCTGTCCATGACCATGACAATGTTGCGGCCGCACTCCGCCCCCGTTCCATTCTTCCCGGCGGTGCATGATGAGCTTATGCGATCGTGGTGTGCTACTTTTACTGCCCGGACCTGGTTTGTATCATGCGGTTGGAGTGCACATGTGCCCGCAGAGCGCCACCACCTGGCGGAGTCGTCCAAGACTTCTGTACAGGGCCTGTAGGCTTACGTCGTCACTGGCGGCTGAGGCCTACGGTGCTGCTGGACAGGCCGCTTCCGCCCTGCATGCCATGGCTCTCCTGCAGGTGCACCAAGCCAAGGCACTTAAAGAGCTGCACAAGGGTAGTCCTGACCCGGGATTGATGCAGGAACTGCGCTTGGTGACTGATCTCGCCCTCCGGGTGACTAAGGTCACAGCGCTGTATTTCTGGCAGGCGTTGTCCACCCTGGTGGTCCAGGAGCGCAACCTTTGGCTCAATCTGTTCGAGACGAGGGAGGCTGACAAGGTTCGATTCCTTGATGGCCATCTCAAACGTTGGCCAATTTGGCGACTCCATCGGAGACTTTGCCTGGCAGTTTTTGACGGTGAGGCAGACGGAAGATATACAGCATATCCTGCCCTGGCACAGCCAAGAGCATTCCCCTGCGGCAAAAACACCTGCTCTGCCACAGCCCACCCCTGTGGGCCGGCCCCGGAGTGGAGCCGCCCACAGGAAGCAGATGCCACCCGTCTCACGGCCAGCCATCAATAACCCGATTTCTGAACTGGGCTTTGCACAGACTCCTGTTCAAGATGCTGACACAAAAACACATTTTAGCGAGCGTCTGGCATCAAGATTGGTTCTGGCAGTACACCTAAAGGATGCGTACTTCCACGACTCGGTTCTACCTCCACGTCTCGTGTGCTGTCAGGTACAAACAGTTAAGTTCAGGCACAGCTGGTATACTGCTTGCGCATAGCACCTTTCCCCATCCTTGAGGTGAAGGCGTGTGCTTTTTTTCCCAGTCGCTTTCACAAAGGCATGGACCCTGGATGTCCTTCCTCCTTAGCCCTGTGGCTGGAGATTTTGGAGAAACTCGCTGCCGGCCCAGTACGTGTGCTAACTATTCCCTGTACTGGGGTTGGTGCTCCACATGCGCTGGTTACCTCATCGCTAACAATGTGTTTCCGCAAAGTGGTTTCCTATTGGAAAACCGTGTCTTCTTTGGGCAGAGGTCCCTCTGCCCCTGGTCACCTTGCCTGTAGAAACACCTCCCCTCTCGACCACAGGACCTCTCCACGTGAGATGCTTCCGACAGGGATCGGTAAGACCATGTGATGTATTTCCATTCATTTGCCCCCCTCCGGTTGTGGTTTGGTCTCTGCAGTGTCCTCCTCTTTGGAGGGACAGCCCCCAGCTGAACAATTTCATTCCTCATGGGGAGAAAAATTATAAGAGGCCGCAGCTGGTTCAGCCAGTCCTTATTTTTGAGCAGTCGACTTGTCCCTGAGGTGCAGGGGACCTTTTGAGATCTACAAGAGCATTGGGGGAGGTTACGTGATGGCCGGGTGCACTGGCTACGAGGCACACAGAGGTCTGCCTGTCTCTACACAGTTCAGTTAGTCATGGCGTTATGTATAGGGAACCCTAGTGTCACTACATCGACACAAGGTCGAGTAATTGACAGATGGGAAACGTCTTGGTTACTGTTGTAACCTTCGTTCCCTGATGGAGGGAACAAGACATTGTGTCCCTCCTGCCGCAGCACTGAACTAACCGCTGAAATGGCCGTGACCTTGTCTCAGCTCTCAGCTGAGAGGTCTCAAGGTCTCAGCCTTGTTACTTTCCAGCTCCTTTTATACCTGTATGTCCTGGGGAGTGGCATGCATATTCCACTCCCCAATTCTCATTGGCCTTTTCTCAAAGATCAGAGGTGTCTGGGGCTCCCAAGGGCGATCCCTAGTGTCACTACATTGACACAATGTCTCATTCCCTCCATCAGGGAACGGAGGTTACAACAGTAACCGAGATGTTTATTGTCACACACAAGCTATCATGTACAGACATACATATTAAGATAATTCATAATTAAATATATTGTTAATATGGGTAACCCATGTATTCTACTTTAAAGTAATTAACTTAATTGAAAGTCAGTAATTTTTTGCTTAAGATTTACCTATTTCGCTGTTACAATGCGTTTTGACAACTGGCAAGGGCTTTAATTGGTTTCTGATGATACATTTTGTATAAATAGAAAACCTTATATTAATACACTCCCAGTTGCCCAATAAGCTCATTTTAATAGGTCCATTGAAACACAAGTGGGAGTCCAAAGACAGGTACTTCACTCAGGTCTACCAAATTCATGAGACAACAGACAGAAAACCATCAGAATGACAACATCAAATATTTATTTGTTTCTAAGGATATAAAGTAAAACTAAAAATTTTAAATCCTTTTAGTTTTCACAGTATAGAATTTAATGTAGCTGGGAATTAACTAATTCTGATATTTCTGGCCAGAACTGAATGTTATATATCAGACTACCGTGATCTGACAAACTCTGACAGGACTAAAGAGCATCACTCACTACTGTGATACAGCCACCTGAATCGTCTCTTTAAAATGCAGAAATTGTGCTTGATGACATTGCACATCTGAATATATTCCAGGTTATAAGGCTCTTCTCCATCATTTGATGATTATTTGATGAATTTGTGTTGATATGATTGATATACAATGCACACAAACCTCTTTGAATGAATAAACATTGTAATTTTACAGCCTGCTTTCATCTGCCGTTAATAGTGCTATGTACATTGTGCAAGGCAATTTTTGTGAATGAAGCCCAATCATCCTACATTTGAATGGAAAGAAGGCATGTTTGCACGGAAAGGAATGCCAATTACTTAATTGAAATACTCAAGGAGCAGCTAAATTTCAGTGCTGATTGCACCTGCTTATACAAGATTGTGGGTGGTTAGTTATAAAAACAGAGTTTTATTTGCTGAAACACAGCATGCAAAATTGGCACAACTCCACCCTTAATGTTTAATTCATAAACCTTTCAACACAGACCTACTATTTTAAAACTCCATTTAAAAAAATATATAATAATTTTTCTTTAATTTCCAATCTCCCAGTGAAGAATTACACTACCAATAATCCCAAAGAGAGATCCACCAATCAGAGAAGCCGCTGTTGGTTTGGAAGCAGAAATCACAGCAAAAGAGCTCAGCGGTGACTTCCCACTCCCACAAATGATGCAATCTTGTCTTCCTTTACCCTATCAAACTACTTATATATTTGTATACATTTAAATATTTTGCACCAAATATAATGTATATAGTTTTTTATACTTATAACCAATGTCTATAAGTCAATTTTATATTATACCATTATTTCATAATGTAATTTTGTAAGGATTCATGGGATGAGTAATTCCCCATAAAAGATTTAAAGGATGAAGTCTTGTACTTTTGTCTTTGTCAAATTTTTAAATACTTTTTAGCTCTAAATCAAATGTTGTAATGTGATTAATCTTGATGGTTGGTCGGTTGGTTTGTGTTGGTTTGTTGGTCGGTCAGTTGTTTGGTGTTCGTTAGTTAGAACTGAAATACCTATGGGGGAAAATGCTTCCCTAACCAGCTGATGGACACAAGACACAATTTTTTATACTGTACAGCTCTACCCAAGATAGTGCATCCTCTTATTTCCACAACTGAATTTTCTAGAGTTTCTGTGTTACCCATCTTTCTATGTTACCTATTTAAGAGTACAAACAGAATAACACAACCAAGTGACTTTTGGTATGTTTGCTTTTTGTCAAAATGGCCAATACATTTTAAATGATTTAGGACCATTACAAACAGCCAAGAAGCATGAATTAAGATAATGAAACAGAATGGAGATCAACAAAAAAATGTGTATCATCTCACCAAGTTCTAAATGACTGCTTAGCAAATTCATCTGGGTTCCTCTTGTTTTGATGAAGAAAAAATAATATTTATGCAGGCACACTTTCAATGTGCACTTTCAGCATCAGTCTAGCAATTCACAACTCTTCAGTTCCCTTTACAAAAAGCTTCACTTATGATGCTGCGCTGAGAAGGTGTGACAAGCTGTGAATATGTGTGCAACACGTCAATGAACATTGACCGGAATTTATAGCCTCTGCCGGTGTAATCATTGGACGCACCTGGGGCAGGGCTATAAATAGGTGCGTCACAGGAGCATCGTCAGATCTTTTGTCTTCAGATCACTCTGTGTGTGTGTGCTTTCACGAGCCTGTCAGAAACTTTCACTCCTCTGTTAGGAGTTAGAATTTGTTAGGCAGTGCGCAGAAGACCTTTCTCTTTTTCTCGTCTTTCAAAAAAAAAGGGGGAAAAGGAAAAAAAATAAAAAAGACAAAGTCAGAGCAAACGATGTGTGTTCCCTTGTCTCTGCTCTATTGCTGAGCATGCATTGGTTTTGCTTTGTTTGTTTGGGGGAAGAGCATGCTGCTCTTGCGTTGGGGCGGGGCGGGTGGGAGCATTGCGATCTGCTCTCAGTCAAAATCCTTCGCGCTCGTCTCACTTACCGAGAGTCGGCGCCCACACTTCATTCGTGGGGCTCTCATTTAGATCTGGCTGAGGAGCGCACTCTCTCCCCAGATCCAGCTGATCCTACTTGTAAGCCTGAAGCGCGTCTCTGCGGTTCATGAGGACACTGAACCTCTGTAAATCCCGCACATAATAATAAAGTGGCTGTGGAATTAAGAGACCCCCCCCTCCCCCCAAAACGCTTCAAACTAAAAGACTGTCTGGTGGCCAAAATCTATAAATAAAGAATATTGAAATAAATAAAAAAGGGTGAAGGGAACGCTTTCTTCTATGACCTCCATAATGAATATTCTCATCCATGGAGGAATCCTTATACTTCCCATGTCTTCATGCCCTCGACGTTGAAATATTCAACTAATCATGGGTGCTGAGGCTCGGGGGTATTCAGTGATGCCGCCAGTAGAAGAGACACTTGCGGGTTATCTCTTGCCTGGCTCGGCATCACCGCTAAAGAGTTGGACGGGGTGCCATTGGGGAGACATCCTCTACTCGCTCGCTTCATTCATGGAGCTAGGCGACTTAGACCTCCTGCTAGGACCAGGACCCCTTCATGGGACTTAGCAATAGTCCTTGAGGGTCTGGTTGAGACCCCCTTTGAACCTCTAGAGTCAGCGTATGACAGACTTCATAAAATTCAAACATTTCCCATTCTCTTAAATGGTTCTGTACCCAAATTCTTTTGAGCAGCATTGCTGCCTTCATAGGCAGGTAGACTACTTTGTAAGGCAGTATCCTAACTGAAATGGAATCTCATAAGTGATTGATTCAGAACGCTCTTTGTAGGCAGCAACATGTGCATAATACAAATAGTGCTCATCTTACAATTGATTTCTGTCCGTGTGGGCGAACTTCTTTACACCCTCTACTAGAAGTTACGCCAATTAATGGGGTGTCTTTCAAAGATGGTGCAGTACACATAATGCAGATCCAGTTAACTTCCAGATTGTCTATGTGGCCACCATTTTGGCTCGCCACGCCTTGATGGACGGGGTGCCATTGGGGAGACATCCTCTTCTCGCTTTTTTTGTTGTGTTAGCATGTTGCTAAGCTAATGACGTGATAGTCTAACACGCATAACAACATAATGTTATGCTATGACATCTAAACACTTTTACTATAGCGCATGACTCATTTTAATGTTTGCAATGCATAACATACTACATTTCCAAGCTTTTTTATGTGTTATCAAACAGCACGGTAGCTCAACTGATAGAGTGTTGCAGTGCGATTCAAAGGTCCGGGGTACGAGTTAGCCCAGAGTGTCATAGAAGCACCACAAAATGATATGGTTGCTTCAGAAATTTTGTTTTGTTCATATTTGCTTTTTAAGTCACTATCAGTTAGGTTTAGGTTTAAGGTTCAGGATACTTCCCTACCCTAAACCCTAAACCTAGCCGATAATGTAATGAAAGAAAAAATTTAAAAAGTATTGTTGATTTAAATCTTGATAGAACATTAACCTTAACTTCATCTCATCATATCTCTTAGTATTTTTACTCAATTACTTTACACCCCTGAGCTTGTGACTTGTAAGTTGTTCTCCCGTTAATATTAAAAATTATTGTAATTCCTCTAAACCCAACTTCGAATGCAGAAAATGCCAACTACAGTTGTGTTTAGTACATAGCATAACCAATGTGATCTCATTAGTATTTTAGGTATTTGTACAAACACAAATGTTTGGTCAATAACTGAAACCACCCTGAATCACCAACTGAACCACCCTGGCATAACAGATGATCAGTTAAAGAAGTAAAAGCAGTGGCATACCAAACACAGTTCTAGCAGGTACAGACTCTTTGTTGATCCAGAAGGAAACCTGTGCAAGGATCACTGTCATAATGCATGGGATGTAGGTCTGAATCAAGAAGAAACCCATCTTCCTTTGCAGGTGGAAGAATACAGTCATGACAATGTATTCACCTGCAAGAGACAAACAACAGTGACATAAACAGTTCCTAAACAAGCCTGCCAATAACATTGTCCTGTACTCTGTGTAAGAAAAGTTTACATGAAATACACCAAAGTTAACATGTGCCATGCTACACTCCATCTAAAACTGTTTTAAATAGCATTTTTCAATTTTTTTATGATTTTTATTCATGCTTCATATTAATTGGGGGACTGCATGGAATTTTTGTACAAAATTAATTTGTCATACTATTTTAAATGAAACAGTGGATGCCAAAAGTGAATAAAAAATAGTGAAAAACTGAAATTAAATGGTGACTAGTTACAGGAACTAAAATATATGCTTTTACTTCTACATTCATATAAAGTTTAACTTAAAATGTAATCATGTTGATTACTGTAAAAAAAGGTCTGCACATTGGCATGTTATTTATCAATATCCAGAAATACATTCAAGATTCAGAAATAAAACAAATTTGATAACATTTACATTCAACACATCTTCTTTTTAGATTAATTTGAATCAAACCCTTATGGAAAATCCATTTTAAGATGGTAGCTGTGTTTTAGAACATGGTAGCTAGCTTCTAGCTGGTCCAAGCTGGTCATTAGCTGGTCCAAGCTGATCATTAGATGGTCCAAGCTGGGAGATCAGCTTAGACCAGCTACCAGCTTGTCATATCATCTCAAGTTGGTCAAGATGGTTTTTGGTAGATGGTAGCTGGTTGACCAGCTCATGACCAGCTTGGACCATTTTTGGACCAGCTACCATGTTTCAAAACACAGCTACCAGTTTAAGCTGGATTTTCCAGCAGGGAGAAAATGCAAATGCACTTCTTTAACTGGAAAGTAGATTAAAAAAAGTTAAAACAGCATTTGTGGCATAATGTTGAATACCAAAAAAAAAATAATAATAATTTGATTCATCCCTCCTTTTCTTTTTGAATGTGGCCAATTATTTGAGGGTTTAAAGGCAGAAATGTGAAGCATATAATTTTATAAAAAGACTTGCATTAATTCTTCTTTAAAACTGTTGTATAATTTGTAAAATTTCAGTGTAAAATTGTTTAAATTGTCATTTTACAGTAATTTTAGGGCTTTAGGATTTGTTGACATTACATCATCATGGCAACAAAGTTGTAAAATTGGCTTTAACTTTACACACAAAAGGTTAGTGAGAGATTTTATCACACTGAAATCATGTTAACATGCATATTGTTTACATCTTGTGGCTATAATTTTTAAAAAGCGAGTATGTTAACATTTACGGATTGGCCCCCATTAACTTCTGTTTTACGTGCATCACTAAAACCTCGATATAACCTCCCCGTCTGTCACTCACAAGCAACACTAGGGGTCTCTCTTGAGAGCCTTATGCATCTCTGAACTTTGAGAAAAGGTCAATGAGAAATTGGCAGAGAGAATTTGCATGTCCAGCCCCCGGACATATGCGTATATAGGGAGGGAAATGCATTGTAAGCTGTTGGATGTACGGCGCATATCAGCGGCTTTCTCCTTCTCTGCACTGCAGTGCAGCTTTGCCCCTGGGTGCTTCAACAGCGCTGCTAAAAGAGAAATTTTCCCTAAAAGAGTATTTTTTCTAAAAGAGCAATACACAGCAGCGTTGAACGTCCTTTTCAGGACGCATTTTATTAAAGATGCCTTTCCGCCCCTATGTAGTTCCTGGATGCTGTCGAGTTCTCTCCGCTCCTGACGGTCACAGGCACTGCCTCGTGTGTCTGGGCCGCTATCACACTGAGGCAGCATTTGTGGATGGTTCATGTTCTCACTGCGAGAACCTTACCTTGGCAACGTTACGATCACGGCTTTCCTTCCTTAGAAGAAACACCACTCCAGCCACCCCCCTCGTCGCTCCTTATTCCCACGGGATTGAGGACGACTCGGCTGGCGTTGGAGGCTATTTGGGGATGGCAGCGGGATAAGTTTCGCCGGGTACGTCCCCACGAACCACCCGCCCCCCGGCACGCTCATTGACTTCTGCCCGGGCTTGGGGTGACAGCGGCTCGCCTCGTGGCCAGTCTGCCTATCCTCTTGAGACCCTGAGCTGGATGATGAGCTCGCCGCTGCATCGGAGAGTGTTCCGGCATGTGACACGGAAGACTCGTTTGGGCTGCCACCTTTAGGTCAGCACACCCAGTCAGAGGCTGACACCCAGATGGCCGACATGCTTGCCATCAGCATGGGGCTGGACTGTAATCCTCTGTTCTCCCCGCAGCCTTTGCGGCTGGATGATTGGTTCCTTGGGTCTGCGTGTCGCTCACAGCCATGCCCCCCCCTGGTTCCTTTCTTCCTGGAAGTGCATGATGAGCTGACGAGGTCGTGGAGGGCACGGAGCGGTCCACAGGGATACGAAGGTCCCCCAGTTGGACAGAGTGGTTGCGATCCAACTGTGTTCCGAAAACTCCACCACCTGGCGGGATCGCCCGGTGCTCCCCTCCAGGGCCTGTAGGATGACATCTTCACTGACCTCCAAAGCCTACAGCGCCTCCGGACAGGCTGTTTCCGCCTTGCATGCCATGGCCCTCCTGCAAGTCCACCAGGCCAAGGCACTTAAAGATCTGCACTTGGGTAGTCCTGACCCCGACGTGCTGCAGGAACTGTGCTCAGCGACCGACATCGCCCTCAGGGCCATGAAGGTTACAGCGCGGTCACTAGGGCAGGCGATGGCCACCCTCGTGGTCCAGGAACGTCATTTGTGGCTGAACCTGGTCAAGATGCGCGAAACGGACAAAGCAAGCTTTCTCAACATGCCCGTCTCCCAGTTCAGCCTTTTTGACGCCACCGTCGAGGACTTCACCCAACAGTTCTCAGCGGTGAAGAAGTATGTTTGCTCTGGAGCTGGTAAGCAGACCACTCCGTCCGCCGGTGGAGGGCAGGGAGGAGAATCCAGTTAAGTCTATTTTCTTTGCCGCACACCCTTCAGGCTGCGGTACCCACATTCTCAATAAAAGAGCAAGTCTCTGGGTCACCTGGCCCGCAAATGCCGCTCTCACGGCACCCAGGTGTCACACCTCAACAGTAACGGAACACTGGATGCAGACCTTCGCTGGTCCTGATGAGCCTAAAGGACGCATCCACGGGACCTCCTCCTCAGTCACTGACCTACCCCCTGCAGGGTGTGCAGAGGGAGGTAAGTGCTTCGAGTCTTCTCTCAGCACCAGAGCTTCAGGATGTGCTTTTGCCTCCCGATGCCGTATTACCTGCTCTGCCCGCTGGGACACTTGGCTTTCACTTCCCAATCCATCATGCTGACTGGCCAGGATCATTCGACTCAGTTACGCAATTCAGTTTGCCAGGTCTCCTTCCTCCTTCGGGGGGCATCTTCTTTACAGCAGTACACGTGAACACAACAAATCCTTGCTTGCAGAAATCGCGACTCTCTTACTCAAAGATGCGTTAGCGCCTGTCCCTTCAGCCGAGATGAAGAAGGGTTTCTACAGCCCTTACTTCATCGTATCCAAAAAAGTTGGTGGCTTTCGACCGATCTTGGTCTTGCGAGTTTTCAACTGGGCCTTGCACAAACTCCCGTTCAAAATGCTCATGCAAAGACACATCCTAACTTGTGTCTGGCATCTAGATTAGTTTGCAGCGGTAGACCTGAAGGACGTGTACTTCCACGTCACAATCTTGCTTCAACAACGACCCTTTCTACGGTTTGCGTTCAACGGCCAAGTGTATCAGTATAAGGTCCTCCCCTTTGGCATGTCTCTGACCCCTCGCGTCTTTACGAAGGTCGCAGAGGCAGCCCTTGCCCTGCTTCAGGAAGCAGGCGTTTGCACACTCAACTACCTCGACGACTGGCTCATCCTGGCCCACTCCCGAGAGATACTATGCACTCACAGGGACCAGGTGCTTAGGCACCTCAGCTGTTTAGGGCTTCAGGTCAACTGGGAAAAGAGCAAGCTCGCCCTGGTTCAGAACATCTCTTTTCTCGGCATGGAGTTAGACCTGGTCTCAATGTCAGAACACCTCACCAACGAGCAAGCACAGTCAGTGCTGAAGTGCCTCACCTTGTTCAGGCCAGGCACGTGGGTCCCCCTAAAACATTTCCAAAAGCTCTTGTGGCATCCTCAGTGGCAGTCGCGCTGCTGGGGTTGATGCATATGAGACCGCTCCAGCACTGGCTCCAGACCCGAGTCCCAAGACGAGCATGGCGCCATGGCACACACCGTGTGTTTATCACCCCCGCCTGCCACCAAAGTTTCAAACCCTGGACAGACCTCTGTATATGGGCAGGAGTCCCTTTGCAGCAGGTGTCCCGATGCGTCCAGATCACCACAGACGCTTCCAAACAGGGTTGGGGCGCCGTGTGCAAGGGGCACACAGCCACGGACCGTTGGGAAGGGCCCCCGCTGTGCTGGCACATCAATTGCCTAGAGTTGTTGGCTGTACTTCTTGCCCTGTGGAGGTTTCTCACACTAGTTCAGGCTGTTCCTCTCCACCTTGAAGGTGTATGTAGCAACTAACGCGGCCCACCACGACGCAGTAGACGGCAAGACTTTGGGTAAGCACGACTTATTTATCAGGTTCCTAAGAGGCACCCGGAGGTTGAATCCCTCCTGGCCAAGTCTGTTCCCCTCCTGGGATCTCTAAGTGGTCCTCTGAGACCTTCAGAGACCCCCCTTCAAGCTGCTAGAATCAGTCTAACTCAAGTCCCTCTCCCTGAAGATGTCACTCCTGATCATGCTGGCCTCCATCAAGAGGGTCAGGGACCTGCAAGCATTCTCTGTCAGTGACACCTGCCTGGAGTTTGGTCCGGCAGACACATATGTGATCCTAAGCCCATGACCGGGCTACGTGCCCAAGGTTCCTACGACTCCCTTCAGAGACCAGGTAGTGAACCTGCAAGCGCTGCCCCAGGAGGAGGCAGACCCAGCCCCTTTATTTCTGTGTCCATTACGTGCTTTGCGTATCTATTTGACCGCACACAGTGTTTAGACGTTCTGAGCAGATCTTTTTCTGCTTTAGTGGACAGCGGAAAGGGAACGCTGTCTCCAAACAGAGGCTTTCCCACTGGGTGGATGACGCCATAGCATTGACCTATCACACCCATGCCGTGCCCGCCCCCTTGCAGGTTCGAGCACACTCGATGAGAAGTGTGGCATCCTCGTGGGCACTGACCAAATACACCTCCCTAGCAGACATATGCAGAGCAGTGGGTTGGGCAACACCCAATACCTTTATGCGATTTTACAATTTCAGGGTTGAGTCGGTTTCATCCCGTGTTTTCTTAGGTCCGAGCCGGTAGAACTCGGTAACGCAGTAACAACTGACCGTGTGTACCACTTGCACCTAGCACCCTTTCCCTCCGCTGAGGCAATACCGAGTGCTCTTCTCCCAGGAGATCTCACTAACTCGGCTCTCTGGATGACTCCTCCCTAGCCTTCTGGTCCACGAATTCAGCGGAGGAATTTGACGACCAAACCCAATGCGGGTACTCAATTTACCCTGTACTGGAATAGGTGCCTAAAATGTGACCTAAAAGTCCATGTGATGTATTTCACCACTCTTTACATCCACCAGTCTGGGCAGGTGTGGTCTCCGCAGGGTCTTTCCCCCCTAAAAGAACAGGAACTTGGAAAGAACGCCTTCCCTGATGCGTGTGATAGCGATCTTAGAGAGAGAAAAGGCGTGGCTAGCGTGGCTTGCTTCCATGCTTGGCACATCGCCTTGTTCCTCCCATATTGGGGTATAAGGAACCAGAGGTTTTGATGATTTTTTGGTGCGATGGGAAATGGTACATGTCCTCCCGGCCACGTCGCTGAACCGAGCCACTGTTGCGGCCAAACCTCATTGTCCACTCCTCAGACAAATCCTGAATGAACAGATGCATTTCCCTCCCTATATTCCGTATGTCTGGGGGCGGGATATGCAAATTCTGTTTGCCATTTTCTCATTGGCCTTTTCTCAAAGTTCAGAGATGCATAAGGCTCTCAAGAGAGACCCCTAGTGTCGCTTCTTCGACACAACGTCTCGTTCCCTCCATCAGGGAACGGAGGTTACAACAATAACCTAGACGTTTTTTTTATCTCTTTAAAATCATACCTGTGTTTGACTTGAGCTTCTCACTGGACACTGTCTGTCCGATCAGATCGTACTGTAGCAGACTGGAGCTTTCTTGAGGTACTTCTACTGAAAATAACGGCCCTTTCTTCCATGTGTATACAATCTCACTCATTGGATAGGCATCTATATTGGACATTGAACCAAATTAAAGTCGGTTATTCCAAAGAATTCATTCAAAGCAAGTTTTGGAAAAGACTTACAGCTGCCAAATTTCAAAGGACAAGAATGTCCATCCATCGGAAAGTTTATCAAACGCATGGGGCACTCAGCATTGATGGTTAGCCTGGAAACAAATAAGGGACCACTTTTATTAAATGTTTAACAACAACAGATCTAGTCTATCTCCATATAGAGCGGCCCCTAAAATTTGATAACAAAGTATCAAAGCAAGTGTCATTTGCAAACAAATGCTGCTAGAGCGCCACTCAAAACTAAATTTTCTAAATCATTTTTTAAGGAATAGGTTATTTTTAGTGCTTCTTTAAAATAAACAGCAGTTGCTTTGATATTTTGTTTTGATAATGAAATGACATTCATGTGATTTAAGTGTGATTGAAGTGTACACGTATTGTTTGGAGCCACTTTATATTGCATAATGCCTTCTTCCCAACTTATGACCAGTACATGATACATTTGCATTATACACTAGAATAAATTGTATCTCGTGATGTTTTTTTTGTATTTCTATTGCCATTTTAAGTGTGTGCAGTCCATCTTTTACTTGGAGAGCAAACAGTTTGGCAGGTCGGTTACCTCATTGTGTACAGTATAGTTCCGTTCTGCATGATACGAAACAGCTTGTTGGGAGTGGTCATGTTGTGTGAAATGGAACGTTTGCCATTTCGGAAGAATGTGTCTGGAGTCCAGATCTTGCTGACCATGAGGTTGTTGAGGCGCAGGATTTCAATGGGGCCCTCAAATTTCAGCCGGTCGTCCATCCATGTTTGCCGGAAAAACACGTCCATTGTGTATTCCTGAGAAATTAATTTTAAAGAGGGGTTTTTAACACATAAGAGTAGTCATCCATCTGATTGTATTTTTATGTATGTTTATTTAGCTATAAGTTGTCATGTAAGCACTTTAAATATATATATAATTATATATAATTAGTTTCTGCAGAGTGGAATATTGTACTTGAAAAATTCATTTTGCACTGCAGGACCATTCAAATGAACTAGAGAAATAAAAATGTCAACACAATTTTACAAATACATAGGGGATTTCTTCAACTTCAAGCATTATGGACTTTGTCTTATAAATCATTTCACACTCTTACTATTTTTGTTTTATTTTTATTAACTTTTTTGTTTTATCTACTATCTATGTCTAACAGTGTATGTATGTGCATTGCAGGAGATTTATCATTTTTGACATATTTATTTATGATTTATTCCCATTGGTGGAAATTACATTTTTTTTATATGTTTTTGAAATAAAGTGTCCGACTCCTTTGTCATGCTAAGGCTAATTTCATAGCTAGCATTTTATGTATTCTAAATGCAGAATTAAATAAACTTTTCACACTTTTTGCTTAATTTAGCAAAATTGTAGATTGATTGGTAAATGATATTTACCTTGAATTTTCTTTGTTTTCTTCAAAAATCACATTTAATCTCAAGTCTGCTCTTCACTGAAACATTTGTTGAATTGATTAACAAGTACACTAACTTTAAAATACTTTTTTCTAATGGCAAAATAGTTTGGTTTAGTGGCAATGACATGAGAAAACTGAGTACATTGAAAACAAAATGTAGAAATAATTTTCATACAATAAATATTGAAAAGGTTCATGTTAAAGGTCTGGGACAAGGCTAAAACTGTAAAAACCTCTTCGTAAAGGCATTTGAAAAGAACCAAAATAAATGATGAAGTCAGTTTTAATATGACCCTCTAACTCACAATACTTTTGTTACAGCGAACACATCAGTAAAGTGTTATCGTACATGAATCTGATTTAAGATTGCATGCTTCCACTCAATTTTTTTTCTCCCCAATAATCTTGGCAGAGACTCATCTATACTGTCTTTCGGACTGTCACAGTGTATCACATGGCAAGTGAGCAGGCTTTGGACACTATGGAAAAATAGTGTAGTGTGTAACAGAGAAAGCAAAGCTCAGCTGGGACCCTTACTGTCAGAGATTGTCAACCAGATTAAAATCCCTAAGCTGCTATAATGACATCCTGCACAAATGTCAGAATAATGAAGCCCTGGACCATCATGACAACAGGCAGTGGGCATAGAAAACATGCAATTACAGTGGATTTATGTTTCTATGCATGTAAATACGTAGAATTTTTAACTCACATACCATTTCTACATCAGATACAGGACCAAAGCTGGTGACAAAGATGTCCGTTTTAACCTCTGTGACAGGACCTAGTGTTGTTGTTTTAAACAAAAAATAATGTGAAAAATCTTTAGAGATATTCCATCGAAACCTGTCAAGAAAAAGCCCTGGTATTATTTTATTCGTAAATCAGAAGAAACAAATAAACATGATATTTTTTCCTATTTTTATGATATTTTTTTTTTTTTTAGATTGTGACATAATTTAATGGGTGTTACACACATTTTACTCCTCAATTCTCATTACCGCAATGCAAAAAAACAAAAAAACTGATTTTTATTACTGCAATGTTATATATGTACCCATCCTCTGATGGCTACTTCCAGCAGGATAATGCACCATGTCACAAAGCTCGAATAATTTCAAATTGGTTTCTTGAACATGACAATGAGTTCACTGTACTAAAATGGCCTCCACAGTCACCAGATCTCAACCCAATAGAGCATCTTTAGGATGTGGTGGAACGGGAGCTTCGTGCCCTGGATGTGCATCCCACAAATCTCCATCAACTGCAAGATGCTATCCTATCAATATGGGCCAACATTTCTAAAGAATGCTTTCAGCACCTTGTTGAATCAATGCCATGTAGAATTAAGGCAGTTCTGAAGGCGAAAGGGGGTCAAACACAGTATTAGTATGGTGTTCCTAATAATCCTTTAGGTGAGTGTGTATATATATATATATATATATATATATATATATATATATATATACACATATATACATATGTTATTAAAATTGTAAGTATTTATACATTTTAGCATTTAATTTTCACTGGTTTTAATAATAAAATAAAGAAGAAAAAAATAAACAGTCTATTTGAGTTTACAGTAACATGGCATTACAGTAATGAGGATCATAACTGAAGACAATGGGAATAGTATAAAACATTTAGACATGTTAGACTAATTGGAATTTGGGGTAAAATGTCTCCTGAAAATACTGTAAAATTATGTAAAATAAAATTCAAAAAATTAAAAATAAAAATTAAATAAATAAAAAGTAAAACATAAAAAAATTATGAATTGGGGTTAAATATGGCCAGGACATTTTCTTGACAGCTTTCATGAGAATCACCAATTCAGTTATTATTTTCAATTAAATAAAATTAAAATAAATAAATAAAATGACTGTATTAAATATTTTGGACTGAGGTTATACTTTGTGATTGTAGTTTAGTAATAATTCACTTTAAGTAAACACACACACACACACACACACACACACACACAAACACACACACACAATTCCACTTCAATGAAAATGCAATTTATATATATATATATATATATATATATATATATATATATATATATATGGAACTTACAAATGCAGTACTTAACGAAGTCCAAAATACTAAGTCTCAAGTAACTAACAGCAACGATAAACATTTTATTCCTTCAAAATTGCGCCTAAGTAATTCTTGAGCACATTAAGTCATTCCAGCAACAGTTTATACAGTACCTCCAAATCCAGGTCGTAGTCTGTTGTCATATCCATCTAATAATCTATCCAAAATGCGCGTGATGTTATCCAAATAAATCTTCGTCTCAGCTGGCGGATTGGCCAACACATGTCCGACACTGTAAACACAGTCCTAACTTAATTTACACTTTCACACATCAATAAAGAAAGATAAACACGCACACAAAGCCAGATAAAGGCACTTTACTTACCAAGAGAAGAGAAAACATGTGCGTAGCCAAGCCATGCTTTACGCGCACTCACTAACCAAGTGTCCCCTTGTCAACTGGTATGATTTGTACATCCCATAACTCAGAGTGTGCTAGAGGAGTTAGTGCGATCACAGGACAACTAGTGTGCGTAAATCCTGAAGCTTATATGCGTAAAGTCTTGCCGGAGTTTTCCAGTGCGGTTGCGCTTGTTCGCGCTCTGCTGGAAAACTAAAGTGTTTCAAAGAGGCGGAGGAGACACGACCAAAGGACATTGACAATGATCGAATAAAGCATTAGGAGAGATTAGAGGGGAAATATCCTGATAGTTTGGACTGGGAAAGCTTAAATGGTCTGATGTTAGAGTTTACATGAGAGATGGAACGTTAGATAATTCTACAGTCATATTTGAACATTAATAATGTACTATTAGTTTACACCAATAAAATTCATTTAAGAGTTAAATCAAGCAGAAGTTGCAGGTTACTTCTTTTTACAGTATACATTCAAATGGAAATTCCATTAAAGTTTTAATCATATATTTTCACTTTTACATTTGAATGTGCATTAACTACTCATCCAGTTATATAATGTTTGTTTATGACTTAATAAAAAATGTATAAACTACATTTTAAGCATTACCAAAACCATGCTGTGGATGCTTACTGAGACATATAAACACAAAGTATACATTATTTTTAATCATAAATGTTGCATTGTAAAGCTTATGTAACATCCACACATTGAAAGTGGTTTCAGAAATTCTCATTGATGTCATGCTTAAAGGGATTGTTCACTCAATAATTAACATTTTCTCATCATTTGCACACCCTCATGCCATACCAGATGTGTGACTTCAGCAGAGCACAAACAAAGATTTTTAGAAAAATATCTCATCTCTTTAGGTCCATATAATTCAATTGAATAGTGATCAGACTTTTGTAGCTCCAAAAGTTTCATAAAGGAAGAATAAAAGTAATCCATAAGACTCCAGTTTTTAAATCCATGTCTTCAGAAGAGATATGATAGGTGTGTGTGAGAAACCGATCAATATTTAACTTTCAGATGTAAAAGTGAAAGTGGATATTTAGAGTAATAAAAGGCCTTAAATATTTATCTGTTTCTCTCCCATACCTATCATATCGCTTCTGAACATATGGATTTAACCACTGGACATGGATTACTTCTATGTTTCCTTTATGTGATTTTTGGAGTTATGAAGGTCTGATCACCTTTCACTTGCATTGTATGGACCTACAGAGCTGAAATATTCTTCTAAAAATATTAATTTGTGTTCTGCTGAAGAAAGAATGTCAAACACATCTGGGATGGCATGAGAGGAAGTAAATGATGAGAGAATTTTCATTTTTGGGTAAACTATTCCTTTTAGTTAAGGATGGGAATGTCTAATATTTACTTGTAATACCCGGATATCGCCAGCATTTGTATTAGATTCCTCTCTGTATCATATTTTAACAGAAGACAAAATTGTATTATCAAACAGAGAATTCATTTAGGCCATTTGCATCCTCATCAATTGCAGATTTTCTTAAAGAAATGTGTAAGTATAAGACAAAATGTCATATATATTCTGAGATAATACAACTTTTGAGTATAAAACGTTATGCAGTAGCAATCAGATAAGTATTTTGGATCAGGATGAATTATTGATTAAATTAGTGATTATTTTACGTTTGTTTTCTGTTGTGATTTTTTTATGGAAGATCTCTAGTGCAATATCATTCCCTGCCCAGTGTTTACAGTCAAAGTCTGTAATGCAATGGTTATAAAACGGCCCACTCTGTGCTGATGCAGCCTTTCCCACTCACTTAAGATTGATGGGAACACATCTGTGACATTACAGCTCTTTCATCAGGAGCTTATTCAAATGATGGTATTTGACTCTGCTTGGCATAGCCTGGACTACTCTCGATGAAACTACTCTGGGCCATTATCTTAATCCAAAGCCATAAAGGTTTAATGCATCAGGCCATCAGAAACCATTTCATTCATCTCAAATTTGATGGGCCATTCAGTCTGCGAGCACTATCAGAGAATGACAGAGAATTATAAAATGGATAGTTCTGACTCTAAATTCTAAATGGATGAGACACCGTACAACCCATTATCAAACACCTGTGACAGCATATTAGCTAATTAATGTACTAATGTAACCCTTACAGCTCAACCCGCTCAGAGCGAGATTCGAACCAGGGTCTCCGGCATAGAATATGGGCACGTTATCGTGGAGGCTAAAGGCTACTGGCTAAAGGCTCCTCTTGAGGACAGGGGAGTGAAGTTTACACACAGCTATCACATACTTGCTGGCTCCTGTTACACTAAGTTGATGCTTTGCTTGGATAGGCCATGGAACTATATTGCATGGTGAAAGAACTGTTTATTTCAATTATAATTATTAATAGATTCAACTATTTCTAGAACACAAGTGTCTTTTATTTTATTGCTATTGCTGCTGTTTAAGCAATAAACTAGTCGAACCCATGCATAATAGTGATTTAAGGGATAACAGTGTAGGGTCATTCCTATGTGCAGTTAATTTTCATATCATCCCATCATATAGCCTATGTCTAAACATATTGCAAGAAATATTTTTTAACCAAAAAAATAATTTTTTTAAGGAAATGTGGTTCTCTTTCACCACAGTATCGAAATTATGTTAACACATGGCTGAATTCTGAATAATTTTACTCCTCTGGTTTCATTGGATGTTTCTATTTTCTTGTCATGTCCCTGCATGCAAAATATGCTTATATATTTGCTAAACTCTTCAATTAATCACTAACAATTTATTGGGAAATATGATATGATAACATCATATTTTTTATACTACTTTCATTTAGAGTTTATTAAGGGGTTCATTAATAACTAAAAAGTAATTTACAAATACATTATAAATAATTAATATGAAGCTAAAACAGCAGGAACAGAAAGGGTGACTTCCATGCAATACTTGCCAAATAGTGAGCATTTTAACTCACAAAAATGCTTAATAATTAAACTTGTTCAAACTTATTAATGATTTATGTCCAAGGGGACACAGATCACCCTAATGATGACATCAGACCAAACTATTTTAAAAAAAATTTAATTAAATTACTACAAGGAAACACAATTAATTAATTCAAGTAAAAGGTATAATGGCTCTTCTCCATTGCCTCAATTTTGTATTGAATAGTTTTAGTTATACGCTTAAAAAAAATTAAATAATATAGAAAAACAAGTTCAAGGAACATATATTTAAAAATATATCATACATTTCAAGTAATGTTTAAGACAAATATATTTTTCCAGTAATTAAAACATTAGGGTTCACAGTGTGCCACTCTAAATCATTTGCAAGTTTTATAATTAAGTTGTTATAAATAAAAGTTATAAGTGTCTACGCTTGTCCAAGGCATATTTCTGAAAGTATGGGATACCCTTTTACAAAAATACTACCCTAAATTACTGCAGACATAATCCTTTTTTATAGTTACTGATTTCAAAAGGAATAACAGGAAAGACCCAGCCCTTACTCATGGTAAAACCACTGTAATTTGCAGCCTCTTGTGGTTTATCACTTCATCAAATGTTGAACTGGTGTCAGAAAAACATTGAATTCTGCCACAATTTCATCACAGTCCATGTATAAGAGAGGTTGCCACCAGATCAATTCATCCAGCTTGCTGTCCATTCTCACTAATTTCGATACCATGAAATAATGCCAAGCCCCAAAGTAATAATCATGGAGCTTTCAGGAAATATAATGATAGCAGAACTGGCCTGTGATATGACCAGTGAACACTGAGAGTGTTGGAATGTGGCAAAGAGAATGGCAGGCCTGCAGATTAGTGAGGCATGGCGAGAACTGGGAGGAAAACGAAGCTGAGCGGGTCACTGGAGCATGAACCGGGGGTGAAGGTGTGCCAAACGGACATGGAGACTGTGCTTCTGGTCACAACAACCCTACACCCAAACCAAATGTTCTCTGTTTGTTCAGTATGGGACTATGTAAACAACTGTGTATTTATTGGCCTTTACAGAGTGGGAAATATGTGTAAAAACATGCAGCAGTTTCATGGGCATCAGACTGATGGCTAGTTTAAAGATTTTACAGAGTGACCTTGTAGCCAAATTAAATGACAACAACTTCACTGAGCTTAAATCAAGTTTATAGATTCGCAAATACAGAATTTCTCTGAAATTTCTTGTTCTTTTTAACCCAAAAGCCAAATGTCCTCCATGAAAATGATACATTACCATTGTGTTCGGATTTCGAGGAGAGGGTCTCTGAATTAAAGGTGCACTCAGTATTTTTTCCAACATTATAAATATTTACTCCTAAATAAATTAATTGTAATATTAAAACATATGTATAAAATCATCACCACTGACATGAGATGAGGACACTTGTCATATCCATAACCGGTAACACTTTATTTTACAGTTCCCCTGTTACAGTGTAATTAGCCAATTAAGTACAGAATACTAAATAATGTAATAACACAAAACATGTACTTAATATGTAATTGAGTTATGGAACAGCATGTACATACAAAATGTAATTATGTACTGTATGTGTAATAGACAAGTATTATTACATGTGTCTTGTTACCTATTTGTTGAATAGGAATATATTGTGTTTAAATTAACTCACTAGTGCACAGCTGGATACATGTGATGGCTTCATAATTGCACTAGTATACAGAATTACAGAATAATATTGAAAAATATTGTTACAATTCAAACACAGATTGTTAAGATATGTAGTTACGAAGATACTACTAAGATATGTAGTCATGAAGTACACTTGCAGTCTAGATCACATACAGTAACTTGGTGTATATATATATATATATATATATATATATATATATATATATATATATATATATATATATATATATATACAGGTGCTGGTCATATAATTAGAATATCATCAAAAAGTTGATTTATTTCAGTAATTCCATTCAAAAAGTGAAACTTGTATAATGTATACATTCATTCCACACAGACTGATATATTTCAAGTGTTTATTCATTTTAATTTTGATGATTATAACTGACAACTAATGAAAACCCCAAAATCAGTATCTCAGAAAATTTGAATATTACTTAAGAACAATACAAAAAAAGGATTTTTAGAAATGTTGGCCAACTGAAAAGTATGAACATGAAAAGTATGAGCATGTACAGCACTCAATACTTAGTTGGGACTCCTTTTGCCTGAATTACTGCAGCAATGAGGCGTGGCATGGAGTCGATCAGTCTGTGGCACTGCTCAGGTGTTATGAGAGCCCAGGTTGCTCTGATAGTGGCCTTCAGCTCTTCTGCATTGTTGGGTCTGGCATATCACATCTTCCTCTTCACAATACCCCATAGATTTTCTATAGTGTTAAGGTCAGGCGAGTTTGCTGGCCAATTAAGAACAGGGATACCATGGTCCTTAAACCAGGTACTGGTAGCTTTGGCACTGTGTGCAGGTGCCAAGTCCTGTTGGAAAATGAAATCTGCATCTCCATAAAATTGGTCAGCAGCAGGAAGCATGAAGTGCTCTAAAACGTCCTGGTACATGGCTGCGTTGACCTTGGACCTCAAAAAACACAGTAGACCAACACCAGCAGATGACATGGAAACAGTATATATACAGTATATACTACTTGGAACAGAACTCAACAATTAAATAGTAAAACCAATTTAACAAAACCTGACTTATGCCTATACCCATAGTTCATTTTAGGTGAATCACAAGCTCATTTGCATGTGAAAATAAGTGGCCAATTTGGAGCAAGTTTGTGACAACTCTAGATTTTTTGGAAGAAAAGCTACATTCAATGCACTACATACTGTGAACAGGATTAACAAAAGGAGAAACTAAATCTTTAAATGGTTTGTTGCTTTCATCTTAGATCATAAGAATTGTGCCAAATACATGCTATGATGGCTATTGATTTTTGAAGGACGTGTAAAGTCAACATGGCCTTGAAAAAGACACCAGGTGGCCTCTCTTCTGGCTGGGAGGCAGGTAATACGCCATAAGCACTGGCTGTTAACTCCACTGTCAAGGTTGAAGACATCAACGACAAAGGCATGGACATGTACAGTTCTCATCCGAAATTACAGAGCATCAAAGAGCAGGGAGAAAACATGACCAACAGGCAGATTTTGGAAGTTAATGGTTTGAAAGCAGTGTGACTGAAAGGATTTCAGAAATGCTCAAGGTGAGGTCAACATGCTTTCATATTGCACCTGAAAGAGACAAATACTTTAAGATTACACAGAATTCCACAAGTAGAAATGTGCAATTTATTAAAAAGATTTTGTATGACCTTCCTCCTTCTAAATGAATAGAGATTATAGAATGCTCAAGTTGTAAAAAGACATCAAGTCAAGTCAAATCAAGTGGTTTTTATTGTCGTTCAAACATATACAGTTAGTACCGTACACAGTGAAATTAGACAACGTTCCTCCAGGACCATGGTGCCACATAAAACAACATAGGACACACACAGAACCACATGCGACTACACAGACTAAATAACATACCTATATAAAGTGCACGTGCAAACGTGTGCAAAAAGTATGGGACAGTACAATAAATTACTAAAAATTAACAGGACAATAGGCACAGTGAGAGACAGTGCAGCACCGACCAGTACACAGAAGTGCAAAAAGATGACAGTTTCTAAAAATGCCAAATGTAAACATAACATATTATAAGATAGTGTTCTATGCACATAGCAGTTATTGAGGTAGCAGCCAGGTATAAAGTGACAATAATTAAAGTGCAACTTAGGACATGTGTGTGTGTCAGTCCAGTCTGAGTCTGATGGCTTTGGGGAAGAAGGTGTTACACAGTCTGGCCGCGAGGGCCTGAATGCTTCGGTACCTCTTGCCAGACGGAAGGAGGGTGAAGAGTTTGTGTGAGGGGTGTGTGGGGTCATCCACAATGTTGGTTGCTTTGCGGATGCAGCGTTTTTTGTAAATGTCTTTGATGGAGGGAAGAAAGACCCCGATGATCTTCTCAGCTGTCTTAACTATCCTCTGCAGGGCTTTGCGGTCTGTAATGGTGCATGTCTCAAACTAGGCAGTGATGCAGCTGCTCAGGATGCTCTCAATAGTCCCTCTATAGAATGTAGTGAGGATGGGGGGTGGGAGATGTGCTTTCCTCAGCCTTCGAAGAAAGTAGAGATGCTGTTGGGCTTTCTTGGTAATAGAGCTGGTGTTGAGGAACCAGGTGAGGTTCTCCGCCAGGTGAACACCAAGGAATTTGGTGCTCTTGACAATCTCCACAGAGGAGCCGTCAACAACCATCTCTTTTAGCCGCTACACCTCCTCTCTGTATGCTAACTTGTCGTTCTTGCTGATGAGACCCACCACGGTTGTGTCATTGGCAAACTTAATGATGTGGTTCGAGCTGTGCATTGCTGCACAGTCGTGAGTCAGCACAGTGAACAGCAGTGCACTGAGCACAAAGCCCTGGGGGCCCCAGTGCTCAGTGTGGTGGTGGTGGAGATGCTGTTCCCAATCCAGACTGACTGAGGTCTCCCACTCAGGAAGTCCAGGATCCAGTTGCAGAGGGAGGTGTCCAGGCCCAGCAGGTTCAGCTTTCCAATCAGGTGCTGAGGAATTATTGTGTTGAATGCTGAGCTGAAGTCTATGAACAGCATTCAAATGTATGAGTCCTTTTTATCTTGGTGGGTGAGGGCCAAATGGAGGGTGGTGGCGATGGCATCGTCTGTTGAACGGTTTGGACGACACACAAACTGCAGGTCTAGTGAGGGGGGCAGCTGGGTCTTAATGTGCCTCATGACGAGCCTCTCGAAGAACTCCATGATTATGGGTGTGAGTGCGAGGGGACGGTAGTTTTATGCAGGACACTGAAG